>JARBWK010000011.1:19098306-19676049 GCA_030556195.1 Anolis apletophallus
CATCTGGGTTCCAGAGAACTGACAATCACTTCACCCCACTTTGCTCGGCCCATCAAGGGTGGCCCAAATGTTTTGTTGCTCAAGGCCAAGGAAAATGTGATGTCTCACCTATTTTTCATCTACTCATGTTCAGAAATGGTCACATCACTGCACCGGGGAGGACTCCAGGGGGACATGCCAAGGACTGGAAGACAACTCAGCAATGTCTATTTGAATTGAATGGAAAATCTAACAAGAAGCTCGGCCTCTCATTGAACATCGAGAAAACCAAAGTGCTCTTCCAGCAGTAAACAGCCAATCCCTCTGCAATGCCAGAAATACAGCTTAATGGTGTAACATTAGAAAATGTTGACCATTTCCGCTACGTTGGCAGCCACCTCTCCACAAAGTGAACACTGGCACTGAAAAACCACACCACCTGAGCTCTGTGAGTGCAGTATTTTTTCCGAACGAAGCTGAGTGTGAATGAGGATCAGGACATTCATTAGGAGACCAAGGTGCTTGTTTATAAAGCTACTAGCCATCCTCTGCCACACTTTGCTGTGGCCCAGTCTGTGTATATGTGTTGTGTGTGTATATATATGTGTATATATGCAAGCCACTCCATTGGCGTCCCCTTGTTGTTGGGGAGAGGCTTGCGTACCCTAATGAAGTTGTGAGCTATGCTGGCGGTGGCATAATAACCACCGGTAGGGCCTCCCATGCCAGACAGGTTACAACCGAAGGGTCTGACCAAAGAGCGTCAACGGGCAGGATGGGCTCTCTAGCCTTTTGGCAACCATCCTAGGAGAAGGTGCTCATTTAACCCGGTAAGGTCAACCATCTAAGAGAAGGAAACTCGAACCAAACCTACAACCTGAGGACCTCGCTGCCACCGTCCCAGCTTGCTAGGCCCTGTCAGATGAACCTTTGGTTTAAAGGGTGAGGCCAGTTCTGTGCACGCTGCACTTCACCAGAAAAATCCATTGCACAGGCGTGAAGGACACATCCAACCTCTGAATCATCAACATGCTTGTAGAAAGCGTGGGATGAGTCCTTCCTGAATCTTCATTCGCGAAGAAAAGCCAAGAAGAAGAGATTGTGTATATATTTGTGTATATGTGTGTTTTTGCATGTGTTGTAATGTAATTTTTTTTGGCTTTTGAAGTCTCTTCCACTGTGTTTTTCAGTATTTTTATGGGTGATGGTCACTTGTTGGCCTGATAGGTGTATTGTGTCCAAATTTGGTGTTAATTCGTCCAGTGGTTTTTGAGTTATGTTAATCCCACAAACAAACACTACATTTTTATTTATATGGATTGTCCTCCCAACCCTGCTATATGCCTGTGAAATGTGGAATGTCTACAGACGTCACACTCAACTCCTGGAATGATTCCATCAGCGTTGCCTCTGAAAAATCCTGCAAATCTCTTGGGGAGACGGGCGGACAAATGCCAGAAGCAAGAAGCAAAGACCAACAGCATTGAAGCAATGCTCCTTCATCATCAACTCCACTGAGTGGCCATGCTGTCCGAATGCCCAATCACCGTCTCCCAAAACAGTTACTATACTCTTAACTCAAGAATAGGAAACATAATGTTGGTGGACAGGAAAAGAGATATAAAGATGGGCTTTAAGACAACCTTAAAAACTGTGGCATAGACACTGAGAACTGGGAATACCTGGCCCTTGAGCGCTCTAACAGGAGGTCAGCTGTGACCAGTGGTGCTGCAGAATTCAAAGAGACACGAATAGAGGGCGAAAGGGAGAAATGTGCCAAGAGGAAGGCACATCAAGCCAACCCTGACCGGGACAGCCTTCCATCTGGAAACCAATGCCCTCACTGTGGGAGAACATGAGGATCAAGAATAGGGCTTCACAGCTACATACAGACCCACCACCAAAACACTCCACTTGGAGGACCATCATCCTTGAGCTATGAGGGATCACCTAAGTAAGTAGGTAAGTAAGTACGTAAATGCAGAGGTAAGAAAAAGGTACGGCTTGAGGAAGCATTTGGGGAAATTCTGGTCCATTTGGGGGGGGGGGCAAAAAAAACCAACCAAAAAAAACCACAACCCCAAAACAAACCACACTGCCCATAAATTTCCTCCTAAATAATTGACAAAGGAAAAGCAAGTAAGGACAACACATAGCCGAGTTCTCCTTGCGGGGTTTGTTTTGGTCATTTATTTTATTTATGCAAATATTAACATGTCGTTCTTCAATGCCACAAGCCTTCCCAGAGTAGCTCACACATGATTAAAAGGAGAAATAATAACAATTAAAACAGCAACATTCCGGCAATGAATTCTAAGAGTCAAATTAAACCAGCGCCAGAAGGACGAAACCCCAATTAAAACTTAGCATTAGATCAAGCATTCTCTGGTGATGTTGTGGGAAGGCTTCCAGCATTTGGGAAGGGAAACGTCATCACTCCATGAGTGTTAAATACCACATCCTCTCAGCCCAATAGCAAAAAGTGAAAGAGTCGCATTCTGGGGAACAGGACTTGTTTTTTGCTACTCTGGAGACTTGGACACAGAACAAGGGCTTCAAACTACAGGAAAGGAGATTCTACCTGAACATGAGGAAGAACTAACTGTGAGAGCTGTTCAGCAGTGGAGGCTCCTTCTTTGGAGGCTTTTAAACAGAGGCTGGATGGCCATCTGTCGGGGGTGCTTTGAGTGCCATGTTCCTGCTCCTTGGCAGGGGGTTGGACTGGATGGCACACTAGGTCTCTTCCAACTCTATGATTAGGAGACCAGAGATGAATTTCCAGGCTCTTCCATGTAGACTTGTCCATGCAGCTGTGGACAAGTCTACATAGGGACCACCAAAGGCAGCAGCATTGCCCAGACACGAATCAAGGAACATGAAAGGCACTGCAGACTATTTCAACTAGAGAAGTCAGCCATAGCAGAGCACCTGATGAACTCACCTGGACACAGCATATTATTTGAGAATGCAGAAATGCTGGACTACTCCAACAACTACCACGTCACGTTGCACAGAGAAGCCATTGAAATCCACAAGAAAGGAGGAAATCATGAAAATGAACAAAATCTGGCTACTAGTACTGAGAAACTCTAAAATCATAGCAGTAAATCAAGAACAACACTCAAATACTGGGGATTTACAGACAAGAAACAATCAGGGACAACTAATCACCAGGCCCGGATTACCCATAAGGCCACCCTAGGCCATGGCCTAGGGGCGCAAGCCAAGGCGGGGCGCAATTCACACGGACCCCCAATAAACCGCAACGGGGTAGGGCAGGGGGAGAGTGCTGCGAGGGGGCGGGGGAGGAGGGAATGGTGCGCCCCCCCCTCACCATCGCCCCCTTGTCAAGGAAGGAGGGCGCAAGGCGCACAGCGAAGAGGAGGAGGCGGAGGGAAGCCCTGCCCCTGGGGCCAATGCGGGCACCGGGGGGTGGGGCTTCCCGCCTCCTCCTCGCGCCCTCCTTCCTTGAC
Organism: Anolis apletophallus; assembly: GCA_030556195.1. Taxonomy (NCBI): domain Eukaryota; kingdom Metazoa; phylum Chordata; class Lepidosauria; order Squamata; family Anolidae; genus Anolis; species Anolis apletophallus. The sequence continues at coordinate 19,101,759 of JARBWK010000011.1, forward strand.
TCAAGAAATGAGAGCGCACCGCAAAGAGGAGGAGGTGGAGGGAAGCCCTGCCCCCGGGGCCGATGCCAGCACCGGGGGCGGGGCTTCCCGCCGCCTCCTCTTCCTCGCGCCCTCCTTCCTTGACTCAAGGAAGGAGGGCGCGCGGCACCGTGAGGAGGAGGTGTGGGGGGTGCGGTAGAGGTTGGTTTGGGGGCGTAATTCCAAAGTGTGGCTTAGGGTGCCAAAAGAGGTTAATCCGCGCCTGCTAATCACCTCCCAACAAAGGATTCCCCCAGGCAGTAAGAAGCCAAACATTGAAACTGCTAGGCCATTAAATGCTAATCAAGGTGGCCAATTGAAACATTGACACCTACCTCAAACAGACAAGAGTTCTTTCTCCCACCCTGGACATTCCACAGAAAAATAAACCCAATTTTCCTAGTTTCCAACACACCTCTGAGGATGCCTGCCATAGATGGAGGCGAAATGTCAGGAGAGAATGCTTCTAGAACATGGGCATATAGCTCAAAAAACCTACAACAACCCACTACTTTAGAACATTAGCCAAAAACAGACAATTGGATTTCACTTTCCTCTCTTAATGTTGTCAAATGTGGAAGACCTCCCAGTGGATGCTATATGAGGTGATGGTTTCCAGTCTGGGGTTTTATGTTCAGTTAATAAGAAGCTCAGTTACTAGTCCAACCTCTGGGAATGGAGAGTCTCCCTTATTGCCAATCTTTTAAAAACAACAGTGACGGAGGGAAAAAGGAGTTTGAAATTTTTCCGAGTGTGAATTATTAAATTGCAAATTCCAGGATTATGAATTGCAAATTGTGGCACGCAAAACAAGCGTATTCATCGGCGGCAGGGAAAGCGGGCGGAGAATCTTGAAGGCCAGACCTTGCAATCCAACTCTTTGCCAAAGGAAACAAACATGCCCCTTTGATTCATGAATTTGAAAATCCCTGATTATTTCAGCCGCGCTCTGGAAAGATGGTTTCTGCTTATGGCTTCTCAGGGGAGTGGAAATTGCTTTGCATAAAACATTTGAAGCCAAAAGTGATGTGCAATGTGCACACCGGGAAGTGGAGAAGGGACTGTGAGAGGTGCTCCGTGCCAGCTGCCAGCAAACTCTATGAGGAGCCAGCAGGGCAGAAAGCATTGAACCTCCTCTCCAAAGCAGGTTTCCCAAAGCTCAGCTGGCATTTCCCCGCCAGAGCTGCAAACTCCAACATTTCATTGAGGAAAGTGGGACATGCAGAGTATAGTCAACCAGAGTATAATCAAGATGATACAAGTTATTAATGAGGAAGAACAAACGCAAGCTCGAAAAGGCTGCAGCAGTTTGATTTTGCCTGGGCCCACTAGGAAGGGCAGGATTGTATTGCCTCGTTGACTTTCTCAACAGTTCCAGTGCAAACATTAACAACCTTAGATATTTTATTTAGTTATTTATTTATTTATTATTCGCGCTTGTTAGTCACCACTCCCGGTGTGGCTCGGGGCGACTTACAACAGTGGATTAACAGTTTAAAAGCACAGTTTATACAATATAAGTGCAACAATACACAGTAAAACACAATAAAAGCACAATAAAATGCACAGCGAATAACAACAGATGAAGGTACAATTCATCAGGGTTATATATAGCACGAGGACGGGTAATCAGGGAATTGCAGCCTTAATCCCCAAAAGCCTGCCGGAACAGAAGGGTTTTGCACGCCTTCCGGAATGCCAGCAGATCCGTAAGGGCACGGACATCGGAAGGCAGTGCATTCCATAGCGTAGGGCCGATTACCAAGAAGGCCCTCCATCTTGTGGCCATAAGGTGGTACGTTTTGAAACTGGGGACCTCCAGAAGTTGGCCCGACCCTGAACGTAGTGGCCTAGTGGGCAATATGGGTTGAGGCGGTCTCTAAGGTACACTGGCCCCAGACCGTTCAAGGCCTTAAAGGTCAGTACCAACACTTTGAAAGTGATCCGGCATTCCACTGGTAACCAGTGCAGCTCGCGCAGAATGAGTGTTATGTGGCTGGCCATGGGGACGTCAGCCAGCAGTCGAGCTGCTGCATTCTGCACCAGTTTCAATCACCAGCAGAGGAAGGCCAACATAGAGAGCATTACAGTAGTCCAGTCTTGAGATGACCGTGGCTTGGACCACTGTGGCTATATCGCGACAGGAAAGGTAGGGAGCCAACTTCCTTGCCTGCCGGAGATGGAAAAAAGCAACTCTACTGAAAAAAAAATACTAAAAACAAATTTTCCTAGAATACCAGAGACATTTATTAGGCATCTCAAATACAAAACTAAATAAAAATCAAGATAGAATGCTTTTCCTTATAAGCGGCAAGACTAACCTTAGCAAAAGTTTGGAAACAAAAGAAAACTCCGAGCACAGATGATTGGTTAAAACAATACTAAAAACTATTAAATCTTAACTGAGATGCGGATATCTCCAAAGACTGGGAAGTCATCCCCCCCTTCTTTTCCTTTTCCTTTTCATTCTTTCTTTCTCTACTCCTATTTTGTGTTTCCCCCCTTGTGGTGCCCCGGGCTGGTTCTATATCTGTATTTTGTATTTGGTTGCCCTTTACCTGCATGGGCCATTGTCCATTGTTCTTCCATGTGGGCACTTAGGGGCGGAGCTGTGTCTTGGCTCCAAACCTGATGTCACCGCCCTTGACTCCTCCTCTTCCAGAGGTCACCTGAGAGGCTGGACTTCCTCTCTGGCTTCATTCCAGAGACCACATGGGCATAGCAAGGTGGAATCTAAGCCATCTGGGACAAAGCAACGTAGTTAACTGCTACAAAGCCAACCTACGCTTTCAGCCATAATTTACAGGGACAAAGGAAGGATATCCTTCACGCATAGCCTGTAGATTTTGGGGATCCGGAGAACTTCGCGAGTCAAAGGAACCATTGAAAGCAACAGGAGCCTGGAATCTAAGAAAGGTGCCATCACTCTGCAAAACGAAGAGGCAAGTGATAGCTTCCTTTTTCAAGGACCCCTTTTGCAACCTACTTCAAGCATTTTGGGTCACCAGCATTTTTACTGATTGTATTCAATAAATCTTGTTTGGTTCACTATTTTTGAGTCTAGCACTCATTCTTAAAGATATTCCAGGTCTCCCTGTATGTGGGCCATAGCTTGCATGTCCATCCCTTTAAAGCCTATTTAAGGCCCTGAAGGCAGAAGACCCCTCTTTCGCTGTGAACTCTTTTATAATTTCAATAAATATTTTTTTTAAAGAAAAAGGAAGAGGAACCGACCAAAAGCAAGATGGATGGAAGGTATCCTAGAAGTGACTGGCTTGACCTTGAAGGAACTGGGGGTGGCCACGGCTGACAGGGAGCTCTGGCGTGGGCTGGCTGGTCCATGAGGTCACAAAGAGTTGGAAGCGACTGAATGAAAAAACAACAACACAGTGCAAACTATTTTAGCATTTTGAACTCTGCAGCAAGATCAATTAGCCAGGATGAAAGAAGAAAGTGGGAGAAGGGGAGAGAAACTGGGATGTTCTAATAGCAGCTGAAAAAGTGGAATGACAGCCATTAGGGCACTGTCCCAACCAAATCTGTGCAATTGGAGGATATGGATCCAAAACCATTGCTGCCACGAACAAGATAGGGGTCTTAGGGAATCTCTATGCTGATAACTGGTGACACAGTGAAATACACTGGATGTCTTTCTGCTACTAAAAAAAAAATCACACTTCTTCATGAGTCACCTCAGGGTCAAGCTGTTAATACAATTACCTGTGCATCACCTTAGGCAGGTGTGCATTCTTACATTTCCCAGTGCAAACCCTCATTATGATACCACCTATGGCTATACCCTGAAGGACAGTCCGACAATACAGATAGCTGTGTTGGTTTATGTTGAAACAATAACAACAACAGCATTCCCAGCAGAGTTCATCTCCCCCTGGTGTTACACCTGGAAGAATAGTGAATGTTTTCCAGGTTCCATTCCTCTAATGCAGTGTTTACCAAACTTTTTTGAGCCACGGCACACTTTTAACATTAAAAAAATCTGGGGCACACCACCAACCAAAATGACACAAAATGACACTATAACACAGTAAAGAACGCCTGGGGGATGGTGGTCTTCTGGGAGCAGCTGCTGGGAGTGCCGAAGCCGGGGGAGGGGGAGGAGCCAGGCGGCGCCATGCCCCAACCCCTCCCCTGGCGTCAGCTCTCCCACAGCTTCTCCAGCCTTGAGGGGGCAATGCCAAGACAGCAGTGGCAGAGCCAGCACAATGCTGCCTTGGCACTGTCCCCTCAAGGCTGGAGAAGCTGTGGGAGAGCGGAAGCCAGGGGGAGGGGGCGGAGCCAGGCCACGCCATTCCCCTCCCCCTCCCCCTGGCTTCCTCCTCTGCGCGGCTTCAGAGAGCGAGGGGCGAGAGTCATGGCGGGAGTCATGGCGGATTGGAGGCTGGCTGGGGAAACGGCTGGAGGAGGTGGCACCCCAGCCCCTTCTTTTTCTTCTTCGCCGCCCGGCCCTTCCTCCTCCTCCCCCAAGCAGCAGGAGTTCGGCAGGAGGAGGGGGGAAGGAAGGGGGGGAGAGCTTTTCTCGCGGCACAGCAGGGGGTCCGTCATGGCACACTAGTGTGCCGCGTCACAGCATTTGGGAAACACTGCTCTAATGAGCTTCATTGCTTGGAAGAGCCCTTTGATAACAGCCCAGTTTGAATCTATGGGCCATTTCCTATTAAATTTCGCATTCATGTTCGTTGCTATGATTGCATCCTATGAAATCCTGGGATTTGTAGTTTGGTGAGGCATTACAGTCCTCTGCTTGATACTTTTTCATACCCTCTCCTTAAACTATAGATCCTAACCTTCTATATGATGCAGTTGAAGCAGCTAAAGTGATACCAAAGTACAATAGTGTGAGAGGGTTTGGGATAAATGTGCGTACTTGTTTAGAAGCCAGTATGTTGATGCACACTCATAGAGCCATAAAGGTGGAATCGACCACAAGGGCCAAACAATCCATGCAGGAGTATACTATCAAAGCACTCCCAACAGAAGGCCATCTAGACTTTGTTTTAAAGCCTTCAGAGAAGGATACGTCACCACATTCCACTACTGAACAATTCTTACCATCAGGAAGTTCTTCCTAATGTTTTGATCAGACCTGGGCCAACTTTGGCCCTCCAGGTGTTTTGGACTTCAACTCCCACAATTCCTAACAGCCTGGAGGGCCAAAGTTGTCCCAGGCCTGATCAAAACATTAGGAAGAACTACTGGCTGTTAGGGAATTGTGGGAGTTGAAGTCCAAAACACTTGGAGGGCCAAAGTTTGCTCAGGCCTGGTTAAGAGGGATCTCTTTTTCTCTGCTTTGAATCTATTGCTCCATGTGGCTTTCTGGAGCAGCAGAAAACAAGTTCTATCTCTTCTCAATGTGACATCCTTTCAAATATTTAAACATGGCCATCATGTTCCCAATTAACCTTCTCTTCTCTAAGCTAAGCATTCCCAGCTCCCTAAGCTACTGCTCATAGGGATTAGTGGTTCCCAGGCATTTTACAATTTTGGCCATCTTCCTCTGGATACCGTGCCATTTTTCAATATCCTTGTTGACTTGTGGCAACTAGAATTGGACACAATATTCCAGGAGAGGTCTCATTACAGCAGAATAGAGCCCTTACTATTACTTCCCTCGATCTAGACACTATGCTTTATTGATGTAGCCTAGCATTGCAATGGACGTGAGTCAGGGAGAGCTAAGTGGGAGCAGAAGAGAGAATCTGGGACATTTGAAAAGCAGCAGAGAGCATAGGAAGCAGGGGATTGATTGGGAATGCCCTGTTAAACTGGGACAGTTGGGTGGAAGGGAAATTGTCTTAATGAAAACATACAGAACCCATTCATTGCCTCTGAACCTCGTGGCTTTTGTTAGGGAAAGAGATGGCTCCATTCCCTCCAGTGCATTATTTTCCTCCCTCTGTCTTTCTCTCCTTCTTCCTTCCTTCCTTCCTTCCTTCCTTCCTTCCTTCCTTCCTTCCTTCCTTCCTTCCTTCCTTCCTTCCTTCCTTCCTTCCTTCCTTCCTATAATAGAATAATAGAGTTGGAAGAGACCTCGTGGGCCATCCAGTCCAACCCCCTGCCAAGAAACAGGAAAATTGCATTCAAAGCACCCCCGACAGATGGCCATTTAGCATCTGTTTAAAAGCCTCCAAAGAAGGAGCCTCTACCACACTCTGGGGCAGAGAGTTCCACTGGTGATCAACTCGTTTAGTGAAGTTCTTCCTAATGTTCAGGTGGAATCCGCTTTCCTGTAGTTTGAAGTCACTGTCCCACAACCAGTCTCCAGGGTAGCAGAAAACAACCTCCTTCCTATGACTTCCCCTCACATATTTATACATGGCCCTCATCATGTCTCATCTCAACCTTCTCTTCTGCAGGCTGAACATGCCCAGCTCTTTAAGCTGCTCCTCATAGGGCTTGTTCTCCAGACCCTTCATCATTTTAGTCGCTCTCCACTGGACACACTCCAGCTTGTCAGCATCTCCCTTCAATTGCGGTGCCCAGAATTGGACACAGTGTGATTCCAGGTGTGATCTGACTAAAGCAGAATAGATGGTTAGCTTGACTTCCCTGGATCTAGGCACTAGACTCCTATTAACACAGACCAAAATTCCACTGGCATTTTATACTGCCACATGACATTGTTGACTCATGTTTAACTTCTTGTCCACGAGGACTCCAAAATCTTTTTTCACACATACTTCTCTTGAGCCAGGTGTCCCCCATTCTGTATTTTTGCATTTCATTTTTTCTGCCTAAGTGGAGTATCTTTCATTTGTCCCTGTTGAACTTCATTTTGTTAGTTTTGGCCAATCATCTCTCTAAACTGTCAAGATCGTTTTGAATTCTGTCTTCTGGGGTCTTGGCTATTTCTCCCAATTTGGTCCCATCTGCAAACTTGATGATCATGCTTCTAACCCTTCATCTAAGTCATTAATAAAGATGTTGAACAGGACCGGGCCCAGGAGGGGACCCTGCTGATGGCACTCCGCTCGTCACTTCTTTCCAGGATGAAGAGGAAGCATTGGTGAGCATCCTCTGGGTTTATTCGCTTATGGGCTTGGCCGACTTACCGGCTGAGCAGGTTTCGGGGTGGGGTTGCCCTCGCCGCCATCTGGGGGGGAGAGAAGGGGATTCTCCTTCCCAGAAGCCCCTGGGGTGGTAGGAAGGTTTCCCGCCACCAACGCCGGCCGGCCAATGACGGGGCTGGCCCCGCCCCACCCCCTCTTTGCGCCGGCTGGCCTGCACTTCCATCTGGGCAGCCTATTTAAGGCTGCCCGGGGCTGCCCAGGCTGCACGTGGGGCCAACTCTGTTTTTCCTCCCATCCTCCCTTCTTATTGCATTGCTTGTTGGTGTCCATTCTGTTCATTCTTCATGTCATTGTTGCATTGTTCATGGTTATGCGTTATATTGTTCTTTGTCACAACGCCGTGTTTGGCGTGTGGCATGGCCCCTGGATCAGGCTGGCTTATCGCCCCTTGATTGTAATGGGGAATAACTCCCAGGCCCCCTGGGGTGCCGAGTTTCCATGGACAGGCATTGGGCTGCTCGCACTCCAGGTTTGCAAACGCCTTTGGACATTCGTGGGGGCTGTTTGACCCTGATCCAGGACCCATGCGTGGCCGCCAACCCTTTGTTCCTGTTTTCAATAAATGAGTTGTGGCCATTTTCATCCAGCCACTTGTGTCTGTGTTATTGTTCTTGGCGCGAGGTGTGTCACCCTTGCACACGCAAACCAATTACAGATCCACCTAACTGTAGTTTTGCCTAGTCCACATTGGACTGGTTTGTTTGACAGAATGTCATGGGGACCTTTCCTTCCTTCCTTCCTTCCTTCCTTCCTTCCTTCCTTCCTTCCTTCCTTCCTGTCTCTCTCTCTCTCTCGTGCATTTGTTTTCCTTCCTTCCCTCCTTTCTTCCCCCCTTCTTCCTCCCTGCCTTCTCTCTCTCTCTCTCCCTCCCTCTCTCTCTCCCTCCCTCCTCTCTCTCTCTCTCTCTCTCTCTCATGCACACACACACACTTGTTGTCTGTAGGTATTCACAATTTAGTAAAGCTGTTTGGTTGAAGCCTTTAGATAGAGAGATGGGGCAGGAACCCTGCCATTGTTGCCATTTCTCAAGGCTATTCCCAAGGCAACTTAAGAAGGCCCTGGAGCCCTTGAAAGATTCAATTTCATCCCAGCCTAACTGTGCTGCTTCTTCTCAGACAGCAGATAAACAAATTGCTGATGCAAGGTGTCATCTCTCCCAGTGTCCAGGTCTTAAACTGCAATTGCAAGGAGGTGGTGGATGAGGAGGAGGAGGAAGAGGAGGCGGGGGCATTGCACCCATGGGTGGTTTGCACACCCAACAGATGTTGTCTTAAACCTCCAACTAACTCTGTTCCCCGTCCTTCTTTTATCCACCCACTCACCTGCCTCACCTTGACCCTCTGCATGGGGCCACTTGGTAGAAAATGCTGCAGCTCCATAAAACGCTGAGATACAAAAGCACCATCTGTTTCTTTCTATTTCCCTTCCATCTGGGCACTTTACGGAGCGGTTTCGCCGCATTCTGTACTTTTATAAGCCTTTTTCAAAGCATGTATACTAAACAGCCTGTTAGCGAGGAATGGAGATGCGTGCCTTGGTGGCACCGATGGGGAGGGGGACGGGGAGCGTGACAAGGCCTGGACGAAATCCTTGGGCAACGGCAATTGGCAGGAAAGATCTCCCCACTCGAGGTGTACCCGTTTTCCTTTTTTGTTCCGGAGGCCAGATGACTCCGCATTAAAGTCTGGGCAGGCAGCCTCTCTGATCAAATCAAATCCCATCGGATGAAGAAGGGACATCTGGTCTGGACTGCCTGGTGCTTTCTTAGTAGTGGATCTAAGGATTTTTGTGTGCTTAGAGGGCCTCGGGTGCTTCTAAAGGCAGCGTTTTGCAGCCAAATCCTTCTTAATGAACCCCCAGCAAGTAATTTATATTTTTGAATAAAGCCTCTACTTTTTCGCTCCCAAAGCTGTCACAAGACAGAAGAAGCAATGGTGGGAAAAGCAAGACTGGTCAGAAATGGGAGAGGCAGGCGAGAGGCAATATCTGTATTGGCAGCACGTTGGATGCACATATAGAGGTGTCTATTTTTCTCATTTCTTACACGGTGCTTTGGATTTTAATGGCATACTTTGTGCAATCACGCTTGATGCTTCATGCATAATGCCTAAGGACATTGCTAAGGGCTGCCCTCTGTAGCATCAACAGGGTCCAGCCCTTGTCTCCTTCAATGGGTCAGCCCAAGATCTCAGCTTTGGCCCCTGAAATTATAAGGCTTCGATTACTTCTGAAACGGTCATCTTAAATCAAGAAAGAATTGTTTCTGGAGAGAAGGGAGATAATTGCTCTATTTCTTTGCCCACCTAAAGGAGTGGTAGCTAGACTGGCTCATTTTTAAGGTAGTTGAAAGAATATCATATTGAAAATGGAGCACCTACACTGTAAAGTTAATTCAGTTTAACCTCCCTTTAGCTAACATGGCTCAATGCTATGTACTTGTACAAAGGGATTCAATATGATTCAGAGATGGCAGTTAATGTGGTGCCAATCTGTATCAATTCAACAGTATATACCAATTATTTTTTCCAAGGGGCCACACAAGAACCAAAAAATATTATGGAGGCCCGCACCTAAAAGCTGAACTGCATTCTAATCTACATTATTTATTTATTTATTTACTATATATTACACATCATTAATATTAACATATTAATATATCAAGAAAGATTCATATATTATTAGAATTAATATCATAATTATTATAGTATATATAGACATTATAATATATTGAAATTATAATATAACATTATTATATTATATTTATTATAATATTATTATATTATTATAAAATTATTATAAAATAATAATAAAAACCACTAAAATAAAAATAAATTTCAAGAAGACAAGGTGTGAACCAAGATGAAGGCTGACATCCTCAAGAGAGGAAGGATCCCAAGATGGAAGGGCCCAATGACCCCAGCCCAGAGGATGGCAAAGCAGACCCAACCGCTGTTGCAGCAGAGGAGAGCAGGGCAGCAGGCCATCGGAGGCTGCAGGCCTCCGCCTGCTCTCGCCCCCAGCCGTTCCCCAGCTGATTGCCCTTCTATGGAGTGCTGCTGCCGCCATCCCATTGCGGGCTCTGTGGGGCGTGTCGGCAGACAGGCTGGAGGAGCGGTGGCTTTGGAGTGTCTGCCATCCCTGGAGGCGATCCTGGCCTGCAGGGGGAGCACTTGGCAATCTGAGGCGGCTCATTGCCCTGGCGACCCGGAAGATGATCAAGTTGGTCATCAATCCTGCTGGCACAAGGGTTTAACCCACTGCGCTACTGGACCCTGGTGGCGCAGTGGGTTAAAGCGCTGAGATGTTGAACTTGCAGATCGAAAGGTTGCAGGTTCAAATCCGGTGAGCGGCATGAGCTCCTGCTGTTAGTCCCAGCTTCTGCCAACCTAGCAGTTTGAAAACATACAAATGTGAGTAGATTAAAAGGTACCACTTCTGCAGGAAGATAACAGTGCTCCATGTAGTCATTCCGGCCACATGACCTTGGAGGTATCTATGGATAATGCTGGTTCTTTGGCTTAGAAATGGAGAAGAGCACCACCCCCCAGAGTTGGACACAACTGGACTTAATGTCAAGGGGAAACTTTTACCTTTTTATTTAATTCTGGGGTTTTCTGGGGCAGCCTTTGGTAACAATGCTGATACACTATAGATCAGACTCTTGCGTTGCTTAGTGTTCCTAATCAAGCCACCCCTTAGAGTTTTGTGTTGTTGACACTATAGATCACTGTCAGGGGAAAACATATAAACATATATGTTTATATGGAGTTACACTGAAAGACAGTACATGTTCTGACTTGCAAACTAATTCAACTTAAGAACAAATCTACAGAATCTGTCTTGTCCGCAACTTGGGGACTGCCTGTAATGGTACCGTATGTGTGAACGGGCCCCACGTTCCTACTTATCTAATCTGTGTGTGTTTGTGTATGTACAGGAGTAGAGAGTGGCAATATTATTTCAGTCTGTTCTTACTTCAAGATGTATCTGAGGGCAGTCACATCAGCTCAGATCACAGAGAATGGATTTGTTTCTACACAAGGTGATAGCAAAAGCCGCAATTAGAAATGCAGCAGGCGGAATTGTCAAGCTCTATGCAGCCGTTGATCATTAAAACAATCCTCCACGTACACAAGGGGTGGGGGAAGAGACAGCCCTTTGATATACTTGCTACACTGCAATGACACCGAAAGACAACTTTCCACTTGTATATGTCTGTTGATGTTGGGTAATAGAAATTCATTGGGGAGTTTTTAGTTATTGGCTTTAAAAAAAACACACAAAAAAACAAAGCCAGTGCCATGAAATAGCGGCACTTCTTCTCCTTATAAATATGGAAATGCCAAAAAAGGTGTGTTAAATATTCCGCAACACTCTCTGCACACATATATCATCTCAAAGGAAGCGAAGCAGTTCTGTCTCCTGCCTGTCTAGACCTGGCAGCAGAGGCTTCCTCAGGGACTCACTGCATCCTTCCAACAAAGAGGTATAGGGCCTTGTTCTGGGTAGAGGAAAAGCACCATTTGCAGAGTGAGGATGCTTTGTACGCAACATCAAATGCAGAAATAAAACTTCATTGCTTCCCCCCCCCCCCACCGCCCCCCGGTGACCTTTGTCCCCATTCAGCTCATAGCATAGTATAGGTAGTGTTGGTGGTCGAAAGTTTTCATCTACGCAGATCCTTCCTCTACAAAACCTCATAGTAAAAAATGGAGATCAAGACCAAAGAACAAAGTCCAGCAGTATAATGCTTGGCATGTTCAGCTCTATGCAATCTCCCCAATGGCAGCTGTCACATCATACCTTTTCTTCAGTCTGATCTATCACCAGAGGAAGAGAAAAGAACGACTAGTTCTTGTGTGTGTATTACCCCTACATTGTGCACCTATACGCCACTTATAGGATTATGTTTTATGCCTGCAATGCCATCATTTTCCTCCCCACTGCATGCATTTTTAACATCTTCCCCTGATGAAAAAATCAAATAAGCTCTGAAACCCAGGGCAATAAATTGAGGGCCTCTTGGTTGAACAATAAAGATATTTATTTATTTATTTATTAATCACGCTTCTATGCCGCCACTCCTGGAGGGGCTCGGGGCGGCTCACAAAAGCCGTACAGGCGCAATAAAAACAACCACAGTGGTAAAACAACAACCGATTGGCGATTAAAATAGTACAGTAGTTAAAAATCTGAGGTGCAACACATCACCACAGATGACAGTTCACCACAATATGCCACAACTGGAGCCTTGGGTGGTGCAATGGGTTAAACTCTTGTGCCAGCAGGACTGCTGACTTGAAGGTTGGGTTCATGACCTAAAGATTGCCAGTTCAAATCTGGGGGGAGTGCGGATGAGCTCCCTCTGTCAGCTCCAGCTCAATGCGGGGACATGAGAGAAGCCTCCTACAAGGATAGCAAAACATCAAAACATCCGGGCATCCCCTGGGCAACTCCTCTCACACCACAAGCAACTTGCAGTTTCTCAAGTCACTCCTGACAAACACACACACACACACACACACACACACACACACACACACACACACACACACAATATGGACTAGCTATCTTAATATCAATTCAAACTTTAAAACATTAGTGCTGAAAAAGTTGAGAAGTCTACTGAGAAGTCCTGGCTAAACCTAATCCTAAATCATAAAGCTGTGGGGCACTGATTTAACTTTTGAGAATGTAAGGATGATTCTTCTGTATGTGCATGGTTTCTAGCTTTAGGAGAGCTTTACAAGGTCTATTTAGAATAGGATTCAGCACTTGGAGAGCTCCTCTAAAGCCTTGGTGAAAGCCCAGAGTGGATCTGGCAAGCCATCAGCCACCACTAGGTGTGGCTATAAAACATGCGCTACATTTTAGCTTCATTGTTTTTCAATGAATACCTGGGAGTTACTCTGGATTGTGCTCTGACTTATAAGACACACTGCCTGACTATCAAGCAAAAATTGGGTGCTAGATATAATATCATACGAAATAATATCATACTGACGGGCACAACCTGGGGATCACAACCAGATACAATGAAGACATCTGCCCTTATGCTTTGCTACTTTGCTGTTGTGTATGCATGCCCAGTATGGGATACATCTCACCATGTTAAACAGTGGATGTGGCTCTTTATGAGACATGTCACAATTTTTCACACTACTGGAAAAATTATACTGTTTGACTCAATAGCTCCCAACATTTTTTGACCAGGGACCACTTGACCAGAGACCACTTTGACCAGGGACCACTTGACCATGGACTACTTTCACTTTGACCAAGGACCATTTGACCCAGGGACCACTTTGACCAAGGACCATTTGACCAAGGACCATTTGACCCAGGGACCACTTTGACCAAGGACCATTTGACCAGAGACCACCTTGACCAAGGGACCACTTTGACCAGGGACCACTTGATCAGGGACCACTTTGACCAAGGGACCACATTGACCAGGGACCACTTTGACCAAGGGACCATTTTGACCAGGGACCATTTGACCAGGGACCACTTTGACCAAGGACCATTTGACAAGGGACCATTTTGACCAGGGACCACTCTCCAACATTAGTACCAAAAGGGTTACGAATCACTTTTTGGTCAACTTTCGATTCTGTTTGGGGTGCTGATTCAGAATATTGCATTGGATAGATCGCATCAGTTCTCGTTTTGGATACGGAACATATGCCATGGTCAGCAGCAGGGAAGGAGTGACAGGCTGTGTGGAAAGAGCGGAAATAAAATTAAAATAAAATAAAGAGGAAGGAGGCTCATGGACCAGATTTTCATTCTCATGGCCCAGTGGTGGTCCATGGCTCACAGGTTAAGAACCACTGGTTTAGCTGGCATTGCACCACCTGATAGCAACCAGCAATGAAAGGACCAAGGCATTGATATCTCTGGCCCATCCTATGTTTGGACATCCATCAGCATGCCAATGACTTAAATCAAGAGACAGCTTCCTAACATCTAAAGAGGTACTCACAGGAACACCTCAGCAATCGAGAATCTAAAATTGGTAGGTGAAAACCTGGAACCGCAAACAGTAGCAGATACCAGATGAGAAACTCCCTCCTGGATACACAGAAGGCTGGGTGACTTGGAAGGTGCTGAACAGACTGCACTCTGGTACCACGAGATGCAGAGCCAACCTTAAGAAATGATGCTATAAAGTGGAGTCGACATGCGAGTGTGATGAAGAGCAAACCACAGACCACCTACTGCCATGTAGTCTGAGTCCTGTCACATGCCCAATGGAGGACTTTCTTACAGAGGCACCAGAGGCACTCAAAGTGGCCAGCTCCTGGTCAAAGGAAATTTAGAATAATGTTTTAAACTTTATTTGTGGTTTTGATACATTATAATGGTATTCTCAATTTGCTTCTGACACGATAAATAAATAAACATTGTTTTCCGGGATAACAAGGTATCAGCTTCCTACCCTGCATCTCTAAGGTTTATTCTGCCCCATATAACCAATGTTTGAACCCAGCTTGGGTGAATGGGGAGGGTGTAGTCCACATGAAAGACTGGTGACCTTTAAAGTGATGCAGTTCTTGCCACTTTGTCTCCCGGGTCAGCCAATATTGGCCCAGAGGCTCAACAATCCAAACTTGGCAATATTTCAGAATGAACATGCTCCACTGTCAGCTTGTCAAGGAGTGGGCAGGAGGGCAAACAAACAGGAACGTATGGGTGGGTGTGAAAGTGTCAGAAAGTTGGAAGGGGAAAAGGCAAATGCAAAGATAACATTCCATTGTTTTGCTCTAAGGGTAGAATATTAACCAAGGCTGGCATTCAGTACCACAGTGACAGATTTATGACTAAGGTTAGAGAGCCAGTGAAAATCTTACTATAAATCTATGAAAATGCCACCTGTGAGCCAGCATCTGGATTAGAGAAAGGATGTCCATCTAGCTGTTGCACTCCAGGCCTGGGAACACCTATGACCACAGCACCACACAAGAGTCCAGAATATAAGCAAACAGGTTATTGTATAAATGCATTATAAGTATAGGGGGAAAAATCAGGAATAAAGAAAGTAAATGTGTAATCCAAAACAATGTTTCTCAATAGATGATAATCCAACAGTAATCCAAATGCCTCATGCAGATCCCAAAGTAACACTGACCAGGAATAGTCAAAGAGTCACATGTGCAGCATACTCTCGGCATTACTTCGCGAACGAAGATTCTTGGGAAGGACTCATCCCATGCTTTTTACAAGCGCGTTGATGACTAAAAAGGCCAATCGGAGATAGGCAAGTTCAGTTGCAGAAAGCACAGCAGAAAGTCTCCTTGGATGACGACGTTTCCAAGTTGCGGTTCTTTCTACGTTGTCGTTTGTCTTCGAGACCCATTCGGCGTGTCTTCTCGAAAGAGGCAGCAGCATTGTGGATAGTGCGTCTCCATGCCTCCTGATGTGAGGCCAGGGTGGACCATTGTTGGTGATCAATCTGGCCAAGTCTGAGAAGTTGTTTCAGGGAGTCCTTATATCTCTTTTTGGGGACGCCTGTCTTGCGCCGACCCATGGCGGGTTCACCATAGAGTAGTATCTTTGGGAGGCAGTGGTCCTCCATCCTAGAGACATGCCCTGCCCAGCGCAGCTGTGTTCTCAATAGCATGGCCTCAATGCTGGTGACTCCTGCTTGCTCAAGACAGCAACATTCATCACATAGTTGGTCCAGTGTATATTTAGGATTGTGTGAAGACAGTGCTGATGAAAACGTTGTGTGCAGCATAAGTCCACAAGCAAAAGGTATAATTAGTAAAACTTGAGCAGGAATATAAAAACAAAAACATTTAAAAAAACCCCACTTCCAGGAAACTTAAATTCAAAACCGAGGCTTGACTTGAAATATGAACCGGAGAACCCAGGCCTAGCTTCACACTTGAACGCTACATTGCCTGAACGAACTCTTAGGTAAACAACTTGGTAATTAATAGGCACCCACGAAGTCATGATTTCCCCCCACAAAATCTCTCCCCAACTTTCCATGCAAGTGCTCTGACCTACGATGCCTATTTTCTGCTCTGATCTGTAAAAGAAGACCTTTGTTGATTTCCATAGCTCCAGGTGTGTTTTCCTGAGAGCCTTCTGTATCACTTATGTCTTTGCCCAATTCCTTATCAACTGTTGCAGTTTCTGGCTCCTCTGACTGCCCCTGCCTTGTACTCTCTCTCAGAGAGAGAAGCATCATTCCCTTGACTTGAATCTTCATCACTTTGAGCCCCAGGAAATCCCACAGGCAATCCCACAATCCTCTCTAAACCATCACTGAACCCATCAACCTCAGGAGTCTCATGCTGATCTGCAACACTAGCTTCGGCTACAAGGCAGATGCTATTTCCATCCTCGTCTTACCAGTGAATGATTCTGGGATAATCAGAAGAAGGACCTTTTTTGGGAGGTAGAGGTTGAATCCTCCTCCTCTTTGCATCCCAGTTGGAAGCTGAGCAAAAACCTCTTATACCTGACCTGGCTGCTAACTTAAGATTGCCAAGGATGGGCCAGAAGATGTCACATAATTAGACAGACCTAATTAAGTAGCAAATGTAGAATATCAGCACAAACGTCCGCAGCAAGTACAGCTTGCCATTACAGACATCATTCATAGTCTTTCAGCCCATAGTGTGTTACATTTTCATCACTAGACTGGGAAAGATCCTACATGAAGACTGATTAGTGCAGACCTTCACACGTAGTGCTATGTACTGATTGTGATACAAGGCTCTTGTGGTGAATGGCAATGCCAGCTGCGCCCGTACCTTGGGAAGTCTGATCTGGCTACGGTCGTCCACGCTCTGGTCACATCCCGAATAGATTACTGCAACGCACTCTACATGGGGCTGCCTTTGAAGACAGTTCGGAAACTGCAATTAGTCCAACGGGCGGCAGCCAGATTACTAACAGGAGCTACATACAGGGAGCATACCACCCCTCTGTTGTGTCAGCTCCACTGGCTGCCTGTCCAATTCCGAGCTCAATTCAAAGTGCTGGTTTTGACCTTTAAAGCTCTGTACAGTTCTGGCCCAGCATACTTGTCCGAATGCATCAGCCGCTATGTCCCACCTCGTAATTTAAGATCATCCGGGGAGGCTCTGCTCTCGCTCCTGCCTACTTCTCAAATGTGGTTGGTGGGGATGAGAGACAGGGCCTTCTCGGTGGTGGCTCCCCGTCTGTGGAATGCACTCCCTATGGATATAAGATCAACCCCATCCCTCCTGGCATTAAAAAAAAGTGAAATCCTGGTTATGGGACCAAGCATTTGCACATTAGTACGATATGGCACTTTAGATTGGATTGAAATGGCAAACTGGTGGACAAGACCCAATGCTCAATTATGGACAGAATACTGTTTTAACTTATGTGAATATATATGATGTATTTTAATGTTAATTGTATTTTAACGAATTTTAATGCCAGCTGTAATTTAATGTATTTAATTTTAACTGTTTTTGGGTTTTTATTATATGTATGCGGTGTTGGCATCAAATTGTTGCTGTTGTTAGGCCGCTCTGAGTCCCCCCTCGGGGGTTGAGAAGAAGCGGGGTAGAAATGGTGGAAATAAATAAATAAATAAATAATGCTAGGCAACCCAAAGCACAACTGAATGCACAATAAAAAAAAACCACCACCATTTTCAGGAGATGTGGACAGATAGGAATTGTCTGAGGATGCCCTTCAACTTGTGCTGTAGGACCACGTGTACAACTTCAGTCTTGAACCAGATAAGGGCATTGTGTGGTAGACCAAAATATGCAACTGCTTTAATAGACTAATGTAGTATCCCAAGGGCTCTGCAGGAATGCACAACTAAGGCAACATGATCGAAGGCCACCAATCCCTGTGCTGTTATTGTTAATTGAGTCAAGTTCAAATTATTTATTTAACTAACTAATTAATATACCACCTTTCTCTCAAATGGGATGTAAAGTGTACAGTACAAATAGAACCATGTATTTAAAACCATATGAAATATAAGTGTTAAAAACACAATAATTAAGATATTTGATTATACAGCAGTTTTAAAACAATACAAATTAAAGTAAGCACTTAAAAGATACACGGTAAATTAAAACATCACACCTATATTACTTAGGGTATTATCATTAATGAGAGGCCTCCATATCATCCTATCAGCAACCCTACTAAGATATCGCAAATTCAAGGCTGTGGCTTCCTTGACTGGATCTATCCATCTGCAATGCAGTCTTTCTCATTTACTGCTGGTCAACTTAGTAAGCATTTTGTCTTTTTCAAAGAGTCATATCTTCTTACAGTATGTTCAAAGTCCAAGTGCTTCGCTTTAGTCACCTTGTCTTCCAGTTTGATGTGTATAGAAACCGCCTAATAAGGGGCCCTTTACCTGGGACACTAACAGTGCTTCTTAAGCCAGGAGGTGTCAGAGGGGTCACCAAAGACCATCAGAAAACACAGTATTTTCTGTTGGTCATGTGGGTTCTGTGTGGGAAGTTTGGCCCAATTCTAATAATAATAATAATAATAATCATACGCTTTATTTATATTCCGCTCTTCTCACCCCGAAGAGGACTCAGAGCGGATTACAGGTACACATACTTAGCAGACAATCCCTGCCGTTTCCACATACAATATATAGATGAACAGAGGCAAACTCTGGCCACCAGGGGGAGCTGACGCACTCCTGATCTCTCAGCATTCACAGCATCCCTTGTTGTTCCTTCCTTCCGCATTACTCAGCATTCCTGGAGTTCTTTAATGGCCCCATAATTCAGTCAAAACTCTATCATTGCTGGGGTTCAGAATGCTCTTTGATTGCATGTGAACTATAAATCCCAGCAACTACAACCTCCAAATGTCAAGTCTACTTTCCCCAGTGTTCACATTTGAGCATATTGAGTATTCGTGCCAAGTTTGGTCCAGATCCATCATTGTTTTGAGTCCACAGTGGATGTAGATGAACTACAACTCCAAAATTCAAGGTCAATGCCTACCAAACCCTTCCAGTATTTTCTGTTGGTCATGGAAGTTCTGTGTGCCAAGTTTGGTTCAATTCCATCATTGGCGGAGTTCAGAATGTTCTTTGATTGTAGCTTAACTATAAATCCCAGCAACTACAACTCCCAAGTGACAAAATCAATCACCCCCGCCCCCAACCCCACCAGTATTCAAATTTGAGCGTATCGGGTATTTGTGCCAAATTGGGTCCAGTGAATGATAATACATCCTGCATATCAGATATTTACATTACGATTCATAACAGTAGCAAAACTACAGTTGTGAAGTAGCAACCAAAATAATTTAATGGTTGGGGGTCACAACAACATGAAGGTTGAGAACCACTGATCTAGAAAGTTCTCATGACTGCAGTTTAACTAAAAAGGATTCTTCCGAGGAGTCTCTGACACCAAGGAAATTGCTCTTTGGCAAGGAGATTTATTGCTTGAATACATTTATACTTGCAGACCAGTTCCTGGAAAGACCTGTATCATCTTACGCTACCCTTTGAAGCCAAGGTCAGTTTGCATCTTTCTATATCCTAATACATTTTAATACCACTCCCGTGCAACTATGTAACTGCGCTTAGATACACAGGTTGCAATAGAGTACAACGTCCACGTATCCGAGCAAGTAAATTAATATCTATGAAAGATCATACTGATATAAACCACTTAGTCTCGGGAGTTCAACTTGAGTCCTGCTTCCTACCACCACCATTTTCATTTGTATACTGTAACAGCCTAAAATAGCAGAATGTAAAGCTAGGCTCTCGCTCAGGGCTTCTTAAACTGTGAATTATGGGTCCCCTTAACTCAATTTCGGGGGTCCTGACACAATTTTGGAATGCTACCTAGGGGTTGTTTTAGACATTTATATAAATATATTGTGCTGTGTTTACATGATCTCTGCTGAAGATGTTGCAGATGTATGTCGCAAGAAGGAAAATCAGTATGAGTTGTGAGTTTTCCAGGCTGTATGTTGTTGTAGTAGGTTTTTTGGGCTCTATTGCCATGTTCCAGAAGCATTCTCTCCTGATGTTTCACCTGCATCTATGGCAGGAATCCTCAGAGGTTTCAAGGAGTGTTGAAAACTAGGAAAATGGGATTGATATATCTGTGGAATGTCCAGGGTTTGAGAAAGAACTGTTGTCTGTTTGAGGTAGGTGTGAATTGGCCACCTTGATTAGCATTTAATGGCCCAGCAGTTTCAAGGTCTGGCTTCCTACTGCCTGGGGGAATCCTTTTATTGGAGATGATTAGCTAGCCCTGATTGTTTCTTGTCAGGAATTCCCCTGTTTTCTCAGCGTGGTTCTTTATTTACTCTTATGATTTTAGCCAGATTTTGTGCATTTTCATGGTTTCTTCCTTTTTGTTGAAATTGTCCACATGTCTGTGGGTTTCAATGGCTTCTCTGTGTAGTATGACATGGTGGTTGTTGGAGTAGTCCAGCATTCTGTGTTCTCTAAAATCAGGACAGTAACTAAAGAACAACATTTTAAAAAAGGGGATTCCAGAAAGAAACAATCAGAGCTAGTTAATCACCCAGGCCTGGATTAACACTTTTTTGTGCCCTAGGCCACACTTTGGAATTATCCCCCCCCCCCACACACACACCACTCAGACCCACACTTGGCTGGCTTACACCATGGTGCCTCCGGAGCAGAAGAGAAAGGTGAGTAGGCACCATCCCGCCACCTCCAAGGTCCCCATACATTCCCACCGGCTGGAAAGCTCCGCTGTGCTCTAAAGGTCTCCTCGGTAGTCGGGAGGCTTGGGGAGAGCGCAGCAGACGCAAACTCGCTCCAAAGGCACGCACGAGAGAGAGAGTGCGCGTGTGAGAGAGCGCGCGTGCACAAGAGAGAGAGCAAGAGAGAGAGAGCGTGCAGGAGAGTGAGAGAGTGCGCATGAGAGAGAAAGAGCACGAGAGAGAGCACGCGAGTGAGTGAGAGAGAGAAAGAGAGCATGCAAGAGAGAGAGCGCGCGAGCGAGACAGAGCAGAGACTTTGACGGGAGAAGGAGCAAGGAGGGTCATGAGAAAGGGGGAAAGAGGGGCGTGGACCAGTTTTTTTGTGGTCCGTGATCTGCGCACCCCCCCGGCTTGCACCCCTAGGCCAAGGCCTCATTGGCCTTATGGGTAATGTGGGCATGTAATCACCTCTTAACAAAGGAATCTCCCAGGCAATAAGAAGCCAGACCTTGAAACTACTAGGCCATTAAATGCTAATTAACATGGCCAATAGAAACATTCACACCTACCTCAAAAGGATAGGAGTTCTTTCTCCCACCCTGGACATTCTACAAATATATAAACCCCATTTCTCTAGTTACCAACAGACTTCACAACCTCTGAGGATGCCTGCCATAGATGCAGGCAAAAGATTAGGAGGGTATGCTTCTGGAACATGGCCATACAGCCTGGAAAACACAACAACCCAGTGATTCCGGCCATGAAAGCCTTTGACAATACATTGACAATTAGCATATTTAGCAAGCCTTGCAAATGCTGATTTGTTATCTGGAATCCATCCATGTGTTTAGTTTACCTCCCCATTTCATCCAACACACTTCTTTCTTGAGACACCTTCTTCTGCCATCTCAGCATTTATAGTTCTGAATTCTGGTCATGGTGGGAAACCCTCTTCCCTTCTGCTGTTAGCAGCCTCTTTTTGGTCCAGCGCACACCCAATCATCGTGGTTTTGATGTTCCTGGTGAACACACTGTGTTGGCAACAGAGCTGAATAAAATGGGCATCATTCCCAGAGTTGGCGAAGCCCAGAGCCATGGACTTGGGAGAGGACCAAGGTTGTGCAACCTCATCCTCCTGAGAGGTGACATGATAGACATCTTTAAACATATGAATGGATGTCACATCAATGATGGGAGAAGCTTGTCTTATGCTGCTCTAACGACTAAGACATGATCTAAAGGAGTTAAGTTGCAATAAATATATTTTATACATAGATCCCCAAGCCACTCTTCATTGGGCATGATTTCCGACCTTTGACCATTTTATTGTCAAAGGCTTTCATGACCAGAATCACTGAGTTGTTGTGAATTTTCTGGGCTGTGTGGCCATGTTCGAGAAGCACTCCCTCCTGTCATTTCACCTGCATCTATGGCAGGCATACTCAGAGGTTGTGAGGCCTGTTGGAAACTAGGCAAGTGAGGTTTATATATCTGTGGAATGTCCAGGGTGGGAGAAAGAATTCTTGTCTGTTTGAGGTAGGTGTCAATGTTTCAATTGGCCTCCTTGATTAGCATTTAATGGCCCAGCAGTTCCAAGGCGCAGCCCCCACGATCAAAAACAATATAAATGGGAGAACATTCCAGTTACATGACGGGATTGTATGTACCACGACAGGGGTAATATACTGTATCAAATGTGGCTGTGAGTGTAATCGTCATTACATTGGGGTCACGTCTAGATGCCTTAAAATCCGCATTATGGAGCACCTTTCGAGAATCAGATGCGGAGCACAAGACTCAGCCTTTTATCAACATTGTGGCCAAGTTAAACTTGCACCGCAATCGCTTGAAGTAACTGGTTTGGAAAAGGTTAAATTCCCAGCCCATTGTGATCACCAAAAGGTTCTACTCCACGTGGAAAGAAAATGGATCCTCCTTATGTCAAGCGAATTTCCAGGAGGCCTTACTGAGGTTCTATTGGTCCAATCACTTACCCTGTAATTGAACCCACCTGTAACATACTCCTATAAAAATCTGTAGAAAACTTTTAGCTAGTTGCTGCATCCAGCCCTAGAGGATGAAGTCTTGTGATGATATTGATTTATGAAGTGATGGTATGTATCTTTAATCATTTCTATGTATAATGTGTCCTTCCATGTGTATGTATGCTCATTGTTGGCTATATTGGTGCTTGAAGTACCCTCTAGTACTGATTGAGTGACCCGTGAAACTACAACACCAGGGAGGAGCGTCCCAAAGACGGAGCGCCCTGAGGAAGCGGTAGAACACCGTGAAACGGCCCCATAGTGGCGTCCTAGTACATCCAGCCGTTGGCGCGTTTCCAGCTTGATTGTTTCCATCGGCTCCTCGATGATACTCCCCAGAACATTTGGTCCGTGAGACCACATATCCGGGATCACACGAAGAGATTTATAGACTCAGAGACTTTGACCACTTTGCATAGAAAGTGAATGATTCATGGGACTTGGTACGCAATGCCTTATATATGAAAAGGTGTGGGCTTCCCAAAGCTCCAGCCATTATAAGTATTGCATGAATATAATTTACTTGTGTGTTTGCAACTATGCCATTATGTATGTATCACTTTAAAGAAGCAAGAATTGAATATAGATTGTATATATTTGCAACCATTGTGATGTGTTGTGCAGAAGTGGGAGAGACAGTATATCTTTAAGTCTGCATCTTGAGGTTACATTGAACTCTATGATTTTTTTGATCCATTCTCTGTAGCTGCAGGGTCCAAAGCATCTCAACCAGGGAAGCAAAGAGAGGAATGAGTCGACATTGCAAGCACATGGAAAGGAGATGCTCAATGCTCACCGGATCCACCAGGGAAATACTAAGCATGTCCTTGCCAGGTGTCAGGGTGCTGACGAATGGAATGCAAAGTGTCCATCCCCTCACAGGCTGCATGCAAATGCTACTCGGTTGCAGGAGGGGCAATGCAGACAGACACATGTTGGGAAACCATCTCACTGTGTAAAATGTAATTCTTGGCATGCCTATTCCCAGTGCTGGCTCAGTAAAGGGAATGCTTCTCTTTTGTCTCCTTCAGGGGACAGTTTCATCAAGTGCACCCAACTCAGCCAGTTAATTGTGACGGAACAGAACGATCGATGTTGCTGGGACTTGGCAAAACAACCCAGGTTCTGAAATGTAGCTGACATTTTAGAGATAGCAAAGCCATTCATTGACAGGGAGAATAAAATTATTTTCCTCCGCCTGAGAAGACAAAACCATACTAGGTAAGGATCAGATGCTTTCTCTTGCAGAGATGAAAACACAGAGAAACACTGGATGAATCTGCATGTCATAGTTTGAAGCCACGTTGACTACTACAATCGGCTCTCTGTATTTACAGCTTTGATGTTTGCAAATTTGATTAAAACATTTTCTCTAGGGATCTGTAGGTCCTCAGGTGTGATTTTATGGTCAACTTATTGATTTATTTGTTGTCGAAGGCTTTTATGGCCGGAATCACTGGGTTGTTGTAGGTTTTTCGTGCTATATGGCCATATTCTAGAAGTATTCTCTCCTGATGTTTCACCTGCATCTATGGCAACCTGCATCTATGGCAAGTATCCTCAGCGGTTGTGAGGTCTATTGGAAACTAGGAAAATTGGGTTATTTATTTATTTATTGGATTTATCAACAGCCACTCCCAATTGGCTCGGGGTGGTTTACACACAGAACAAAGCAATACAATAAAAGTGATAAAAACAGTTACAATAAAATACAATTTAACTTGTGTATTAGGACCCGAAAGCCTGCTTGAACAGAGCGGTCTTAGAGGCTTTATGAAAAGCTAGCAAATTTTGTAAAGCTCGAGACTCAGGAGGTAATTCATTCTAAAGAACTGGAGCAATAATGGAGAACGCCCTTCTCCGAGTTGCGGTCAGATGGTACGATTTCACACTGGGCATGACTAGGAGGTTCTGCTCTTCAGATTGCAGTGATCTCGTGGGACAATATGGGATAAGGCGCTCCCTCAAGTACACTGGCCCCAGACCATAAAAGGCCTTGAAAGTCAAGACTAGCACTTTGAAAGTGATCCGGCACTCAATTGGAAGCCAGTGCAGTTCCCACAAGATCGGTGTAATATGGCAGCTCACAGGAACTCCTGTGAGCAGCCGGGCTGCGACATTCTGCACCACCTTGAGTTTCTGGGTCACCGTCAGAGGCAGGCCACTGTAGAGAGCATTACAGTAGTCTAACCTTGAGTTGACCGTAGCTTGGATCACCGTGGCCAGATCATGCCGGGACAAGTACGGGGCCAGCCTCCTAGCATGTCAAAGATGGGAAAATGCCACTCTGCTGACAGCGGAGACCTGGGCCTCCATTGACAGCAGAGGGTCCAAAAGGACTCCAAGGCTTTTTACTGATGATGACAGGCATAGTGCCACGCCATCCAGGGTTGGAAGCTGGACATCCCTACCACCTGGACGACCCAGCCAAAGGATCTCCGTTATTTATTTGCCATACTTGTACTCTGTCCTTCTCTACCCCAACAGGGGGACTCAAGGCGGCTTACAATGGCACAACATCCTGCCTCAACAATTACCTATTTTTAAAATAAAAAATTGCAACATATTACAAAAAGTTAAAACAGATTTAAGATTTTTTTTAAAAAAACTTAGAAAACACGCCATACAAAGTTCATGGTCTGAGTCCATTCCAAGGTCAAATTGCACAAAGTTTCGATTCATAATACTGCATTGCCTTAGTTTCCAAAGGCCTGCTCACAGAGTGAGGTTTTGTCTCTTTTCCTAAAGGCTAATAGGGAGGGGGCTGCTCTGATGTCGCTAGAAATGGAGTTCCACAACCGAGAGGCCATCTAACCCTAACCCTAATGTTCTGCCAATGTTGACCATACCAGCTTCTCCAATGGCCAGGAATTCTGGGAGCTGAAGTCCAAAACACCTGGAGGACCACAAGTTTGATAACACTGGCCTAGAGGTTCCTAGAGCTGTGTTTGCTCAGGTTTTCATCTCCCAACAAAGGATTCCCTCAGGCAGCTTTGAAGCTGCTAGTCTATTCAATGCTAATCAAGGTGATAAATTGCAACATTCGCACTTGTCTCAAACAGACAAGAGTTTTTTCTCCCACCTTGGACATTCAACAGATATATAAACCTCACTTGCCTCGTTCCCAACAGACCTTACAGCCTGCCATAGATGTGGGTGAAATGTCAGGAGAGGATGCTTCTGGATCATGGTCATACAGCCTGGAAAACTCACAGCAATGTGCTTGGCCGACTTACTGGCCGAGCGGGTTGCAGGACGGGGTTGCCCTCGCCGCCATCTTGCAGAGAGATGCAGGGACTTCTCCTTACCAGAAGCCCCTGGGGTGGCGGGAAGGTTTCCCAAATGCCGGCCGGCCAATGATGGGGCTGGCCCCGCCCTGTCCCCTCTTTGCGCCGGTTGGTATGCTTTCCGCCTGGGCAGCCTATTTAAGGCCGCCCGGGGCTGCCCAGGCTGCACGTGGAGGCCAGCTCTGGTTTTCCTCCCACCCTCCCTACTTATTGCATTGCTTGTTGGTGTCCATTTTGTTCATTCTTCATGTCATTATTGCATTGTTCATGGTTATGCGTTAATATGTTCCTTGTCACAACTCCGTGTTTGGCGTGTGGCATGGCCCCTGGATCAGGCTGGCGTATCGCCCCTTGGTTGTAAGGGGGATAACGCGCAGGCCCCCTGGGGTGCTGAGTTTCCATGGACAGGAATTGGGCCGCTCGCACCCCAGGCTTGCATACGCCTTTGGACATTCGTGGGGGCTGTACGACCCTGATCCAGGACCCATGCGTGGCTGCCAACTTTTTGTTCCTGTTCTCAATAAATGAGTTGTGGCCATTTTCATCCAACCACTTGTGTCTGTGTTATTGTCCTTGGCGCGAGGTGTGTCACCCTTGCACACGCAACCCAAAAAAGTTTTTATTTTCTGTTTTCCACTTTTATGGGGATCTTGTGCCCTTAGCCACATCAAACAAACCGTTTAAACCGTCCCGAGTCGCCTTCGGGCTGAGAGGGGCGGTATAGAAACGTGACAAATACATAAAATAAAAATAAACATGGAGGGCTGTCTTTATGGCCCAAGGGTCCTGCCTTTCTCTTCATCTATTGTTCTTGCTGTTGCGTGCCTTCAAGTCCTTTCCAACATATGGTGACCCGGAGGCGACCCAATTTCTTGGCAAGATTTGCCCAGAGGGAGTTTGCCATTCCTTTCCTATCAGGATGATAGAATGTGACTTGCCCTCATTCCCTCCTGACAGGTACATTCTGACTATACTTGATTTGTTTTATTTTGCTATCTATCTCAGAATTCATTTCGAGGAGAGAGGTAGAGGTATTAATCCAACAAATAAATATAGCCACGCAGAGCTGTCTGGAGGAAAAGTGCACACCGATGAACAGCAAACATGGCTGCTCCTCTCATATGTATTTTATTTTGGCCTCTGCGAATGCCTGTTGCAAGATCACATCTCCTGCCCTCTTTGTCTTCCTGCATCTCCCAGGTCGCGGGCAGAAATTGGAATGCGTTAATCTCTATCCCCCTTCTGTGCCTATTTCATCTTTCATCTTGCTATCAATTTAGCATAAGGGAGACACAACACTTCAGAGCCAGGCCATGATTAACAGGGAGGTGACATGCTTTACTTCGAAAAAGATAGGGTGGAAATGTGGAATGTCTTCCCTTTTGGAAAGAATTAACACCCCTCTTTTTTGACTTAGCTCTTCCTCCCAAGAAGAAATCTTTCACATGCCGGTTGAAGTGGAATTGCTTCCCCAGCCATGGCAGGAAAAATGATAAGGCCGTGCTGTTAAATCAAGAATCTAACTCTGCTAAAAGAAATGTATTTCCATCCAATAAACTAAAAGCCTAACCAAATGGGGCTGTTTGGTCAGCACTAACCCTTAAAGCAGTGTTTTTCAACTTGGGGGTCGGAACCCCTTGGGGGGGGGGTGGTTGTGAGGAGGTTTCAGAAGGTCCCCAAAGACCATCAGAAAACTCATTTCTGATGGTCATAGGAACCCCTTTGGCAGAGAAGATTGGAGACTCTCTGCCTTTCGTTCTCTTCCTCCCACCAAAAGCTTTCCTCCTGCTGTGATTGGCTGCTCAGCTGGCTTCTCAGCCAAGAGAAGGACTGTTTCTGCGACTCCAAAAGAGGGAGGGGAGAGCAGGCATGCTTGGCACATGGCAGCATGGTGCACATGCACGGGTGAGGGAGAGCATGCAAGACTGGAGGGAGGCTTCCACCAGCGAGTCCCTTCAAGGCAGGGGGAAAAGCATCTGCGTGACATGGGACTGAGAGTGGCCCAGCAACATCCATCATTGTCTGGGTTCACAGTGCTCTCCGGATGTAGGTGAACTACATCTCCCCTAAATCATTGTCAATTCCTCCCAAATTCCTCCAGTATTTTCTGTTGAGGTTCTCTGTGGGAAGTTTGGTTCAATTCCATCATTGGCGGAGACAGAATGCTCTTTGATTGTAGGTGAACTATTAATCCCAGTGACTATAACTCCCAAGTGACAAAATCAATCCCCCCAACCCCACTAGTATTCAAATTTGGGCATAGCAGGTATTTGTGCCAAATTTGGTCCAGTGAATGAAAATACATCCTGCATATCAGATACTTACATTACAATTTATAACAGTAGCAAAATTACAGTTATGAAGTAGCAATTTTTTTTTATGGTTGGGGGCCACCACAGCATAAGGAACAGTATTAAGGGGTCACGGCATTAGGAAAGTTGAGAACCACTGCCTTGCATGTGCAAGGGTGACACACCTCGCGCCAAGAAATAACACAGACACAAGTGGTTGGATGAAAATGGCCACAACTAAATTTATTGAAAACAGGAACAAAGGGTTGGCGGCCACGCATGGGTCCTGGATCAGGGTCAGACAGCCCCCACGAATGTCCAAAGGCGTTTGCAAGCCTGGGGTGCGAGCGGCCCAATGCCTGTCCACGGAAACTCAACACCCCAGGGGGGTGGCTGAAACAAAGGAAAACGGTTCTGTGCACAATTCTATTTGACACTAGCAGCAGTGCAATAATAAAGGCCCAGACACAAGTAAATTGCCACAATCTCTGTTCACATTCATGGTGTGGAACATGTTAAGAAAGAATGAGGCCTATATGTATTTGTCACGTTTATTTATTTGTCACATTTCTATACCGCCCCTCTCAGCCTGAAGGCGACTCGGGACGGTTTACACAGGCAGTCTCTGCCCTCAATATATTATATTATATATTATGTTTCTTCACCAATTATGGAGTCAGACCTCCATTGTTGATTTTTTTGAATTAGAAGAATGTCAACTTATGGAGAAAAGGTGTATAAATGTATTTATTTATTTAAATTTTTTGTACCCTGACCTTCTCACCTCCAAGGAGGGACTCAGATCGGCTTACAGCAAAATTCAATGCCATACAAATTTAAAACATCTTAAAACAGCATATTAAAATACATAAAAACAGAGATACATAAAAACCACATTGCCATTAAATGATTTTTCTTCTTTTAACAGGTGTGGAAAACTGTGAAAATAAAACCATCAGACAGAGAATGTAAAGCCCTTAGACTGCAAATTTCATCGACTATGGGTTTTTTGGCCTGTCGGCCTGTTTTTTTTTGTGCTTTGTGCAAATATGTTTATTCATTTCTCTTATTTTTTTATATTAGGTGCCTCATTATATGTTTGGAGTTCTAGTAGGATAAATGCAGTTGAGTAGTTTTTGAATCATATAACTTGATTGTATATTCTATTATATTTTATATATCTTTTTTTTCTTTTGGTTTTCTGAATAAACATTATTAAATATTGGGTTACTGTGAGCTTTCCAGGCTGTATGGCCATGTTCCAGAAGCATTCTCTCCTGACATTTCACCCACATCTAGAGGTTGTGAGGTCTGTTGGAAACGAGGCAAGTGAGGTTTATATATCTGTGGAATGCCCAGTGTGGGAGGAAGAACTCTTGTCTGTTTGAGACAAGTGCAAATGTTGCAATTGGCCACCTTGATTAGCATTGCTTAAACATTATTTTTAAAAAAACAGTGCAAAATAGTGGAATCTTGTGATAGTCCCATGTGTTAGGGAGGAACTAGATATGTTGGGTGTGCCACTTTCTTTCTTCCCTTCCAAGTTTCCTTCTTTGTCCTCAGCTTACTCCTGTTGAACTCAAGAGTATAAGAGAGAGGATAGGAGCGGTGGACCCTTAGAATCTCATAGACTTAGTCCAACCCTGTCAAGAAGTAGGAAATTTGCATTATCCCCAACAGATGGCTATCCAGCCTCTGTTTAAAAGCCTCCAAAGAAGGAGCCTTCACCACACTCCGGAGCAGAGAGTTCCACTGCTGAACAACTCTCACCATTAGGAAGTTCTTCCTCATGCTCAGGTGAAATCTCCTTTCCTGTAGTTTAAAGCAATTGTTCCTTAACCTAGTCTCCAGGGCAGCAGAAAACAATCCTGCTCCACATGACTTACTCTCACATATTTATAAATGGCTGTCATCATGTCTCTTCTCATCCTTTTCTTCTGTAGGCTAAATACGCTAAGCTCTTTAAGCTGCTTCTCATAGGGCTTCTCCTCCAGACCCTTGATCATTTCAGTCCCCCTCCTCTGGACACATTCCAGCTTGTCAACATCTTCCCTTCAATTGCGGTGGCCAGAATTGGACAGAGTATTCCAGATGTGGTCTGACCAAGGCAGGATAAAGGGGAGCATGACTTCCCTGGATAGGCACTCGGCTTCTATTGTGTTTGCAAGGGTGGCACACCTCGCGACAAGGACAATAACACAGACACAAGTGGTTGGATGAAAATGGCAACAACTCATTTATTGAAAACAGGAACAAAGGGTTGGCGGCCATGCATGGGTCCTGGATCAGGGTCGTACAGCCCCCACGAATGTCCAAAGGCTTATGCAAGCCTGGGGTGCAAGTGGCCCAATGCCTGTCCACAGAAACTTGGCACCCTAGGGGGCCTGGGCGTTATTCCCCTTACAACCAAGGGGTGATAAGCCAGCCTGATCCAGGGGCCATGCCACACGCCAAACACGGAGTTGTGACAAAGAACAATATAACGCATAACCATGAACAGTGCAACAATGACATGAAGAATGAACAAAATGGACACAAACAAGCAATGCAATAAGTAGGGAGGGTTGGAGGAAAAACAGAGCTGGCCCCAGGAGCAGCCTGGGCAGCCCCGGGCAGCCTTAAATAGGTTGCCCAGGCGGAAGTGCAGGCCAGCTGGCACAAAGAGGGGGCGGGGTGGGGCCAGCTCCGTCTTTGGCCGGCAGGCATTTGGTGGTGGGAAACCTTCCCGCCACCCCAGGGGCTTCTGGGAAGGAGAAGCCCCTGCATCTCTCCACAAGATGGCAGCGAGGGCAACCCCACCCTGCAACCCGCTCAGCCGGTAAGTCGGCCAAGCACATTTATGCAGGCCAAAATCCCATTGGCTTTTTTTGGCCGCTACATGACATTGTCGGCTCATGTTCACCATCCTCCCCACGAGGATGCCAAGATCTTTTTTACACATGCTGCTGTCAAGCCAGGCATCATCCCCCATTTCATTTTTTCTGCCTAAGTGGAGTATCTTGAATTTGTCCCTGTCGATCTTCATTTTGTTAGTTTTGGCCCATCTCTGTAATCTGCTAAGATCGTTTTGAATTCTGTTTTCCCAGGATGCTCAGGCCTAGGCAAACTAATGCACATCTCTTACCTTCTGTGTTCATTCCTATTTTGCCATCTTGACTGCACTCTGACTTTGCTTGGCCACACGCGTCCTGGTTTTCTTCTGTGAAATACTGGAGGATACGAGAGCGCCACAAAACCTCGCAGCTCGATTCCTTCCCAATCACGGTACTTACAGGCGCCTTGTGGAGAAGTCAGGCAGAATGCCTTTAGTTTGCTGAGTGACAAGACCTACTGGGGTTTTCTGAACTGAAAGAGTGATCAGCGCCTGCAGGAGGTGAATCAACAGATTTCTCTCCCTTGTATACCATCCCTTCAAGCAGGAAATAGTGGCAGATGGCTAGATCTCTCCAAAGCCTTGGAATCAAGAAACTGGGAATGGAATAAATATTTGCAGATGTATCTATAGATATTTACTATCTATAGATACTAGGCATGGTAACAAATCGAAAAATGGCGATTCTAAAATCAAATGGGGGGGGGATTTTTTTTTTGATTAGTATATCAAAGACTTACAAAAAAATTCCCAAAAATTTCGGAAATGTAACTTAAGTACTAACGAAATTCGTTAGAAATTCGTATGCCAGAGCATGCGCTTTCCAGATGGTTTTGGCCTACAACTCCCAGAAATCCTAACAGCTGGTAAATTGGCTGGGATTTCTGGGAGTTGTAGGCCAAAACTTGAATCAATCACACTGAATTCTAGATGGGACTCTCCAAATAGGAAGGAGGGAGGGAGGGAGGGGTATTCTATTCTTGGAAGCAGCAAAAGAAAAGGAGGAGGACCCCCCCCCCCCTCGCTCCTCGCTGCCTCTCTCTCACCCCGATCCCGAGGGAGCTAGGGCCCAAGTTTGCCCAGGCTGGTCATATACCTACATTCTATGCACATGCAATAATACAGCAGTAATAGCAATGGGAATAAGAAGAGGTAAAATTCAATCCGAAGTGTTCTGAGTGGTCCCTGCTTCATGCGGTGCAAACGGGCTCTTCTTTGTGAGCCTGGGACATTAGCCCAGGAAAAGACAGCGGTTTCTGCTTGGGTGCACACACATACATATTCTTTGGGGGGTTGCTGCAGAATCTTCTCTATGAGGCCGGGATTCTGCAACAAACCCCCCCTCCCAAGGATTTGTCTGGGTGTGCTCCCAAGCTGGCACCCCCCCCCCTGTCCCCCGGGCTAATTTCCGTTTGCACCGTTTGCACCGTTTGCACCGCATGAGCCCGTTTGCATGAGGCAGGGACCACTCAGAATACTTCGGTTTGAATTTTACCTCTTGTTATTGTTATTACTGCTGTATTATTGCATGTGCATGGAATTAGGTATGACCAGTTGGATTACTTATAATATTAGGCAGTGGCACTTACAGTAGCATTCATTGTATTATACATTAGGTTGGTTTCTCACCCCAATACTCTTTGATGCCTTAGATCCTGGCAGGGCAGGAGAGGCAGGAAAGCCTGGAAAAAATGTAAACAGAGAGGATTACTCAGAAGTAAATCTGCAAAGGAGGGCCCTTCATCCAAAGTGCCCTCCTTTGCAGATTTACTTCTGAGTAATCTCTCTGTTTACATTTTTCCAGGCTTCCTTCCAGCCGAGGGAAGGAGCGAGTTTAGGGCTTGCCTTGCCATAATATTGGCAAGGGAGGCGGGAGGGTGGTGAGAGAGAAGGAGGGTACCCCCCCCTTATGCCTCCCCTTACGACCTCATAACGACACTTAAGAAAATCCTGGCCCCGAGGTTCTAAAAAGAAAGTCCACTTCCTGGTTGGCGTTCCAGGTGCGGAAACGCTCGAAAGTAGCATTTCTTACGAATTTCTTACGAATCTTTTAATTTTCATAACTTTTTTCCCATGCCTAATAGATACATCAGGGCTTCCCAGTTCTCAGTCTTTATTCCACATTTGTAAAGGTTTGCTTTAATCCAGTGTTTCTCAACCTTCCTTATGCCGTGACCGTTTGATGCAGTTCCTCAAGTTGTGGTGACCCCCAACCATAACATTATTTTTGTTGCTACTTCATAACTATAATTTTGCTACTATAAGTATCTGATACGCAGGATGTATTTTCATTCATTGATTTTGTCATTTGGGAGTTGTCGTTGCTGGGATTTATAGTTCACCTACAATCAAAGGCATTTTGAACCCCCACCAACGATAGAATTGGGCCAAACTTCCCACACAGAACCCCCATGTCTTCAATGGACTTGGTGGCACGAGCCTCCCTCCAGCCTTGCGTGCTCTTCCTTGCCTGCACAACAATGGAACTGAACCAAACTTGGCACACAGAACTTCCATGACCAAGAGAAAATACTGGGTTTGGTGGCCATTGACCTTGAGTTTCGGAGTTGTAGTTCACTTACATCCAGAGAGCACTGTGGACTCAAACAATGATGCATCTGGACCAAACTTGGCATGAGTACTCAATATGCCCAAATGTGAACACTGGTGGAGTTTGGGGGAAATAGACCTTGACATTTCGAAGTTGTAGTTTCTGGGATTTATAGTTCACCTGCAATCAAAGTGCATTCTGAGCCGCACCAATGATAGGATTGGGCCAAACTTCCCACACAGAACCCCCTTGACCAACAGAAAATATTGTGTTTTCTGATGGATTTTGGTGATCCCTCTGACACCCCATTGCAACCCCCTCCCTAGGGATCCCAACCCTCAGGCTGAGAAACACTGCTTTAAGCACATCTTTAAATCTCATTTGATGTCCACCAACATTCTGTTTTCCATTCTTGAGCTGATAGTAAACTGCTTTGGGTGATGGTGATCAGGCATTCGGATAATCATCTTGGTATCCTTAGGGAGACCCTGGTAGCACAGTGGGTTAAACCGCTGAGCCACAGAACTTGTTGACCAAAAGGTCAGTTGTTCAAATCCGGGTAGCATCTCTAGCTTCTGCCAACCTAGCAGTTTGAAAACATGCAAATGTGAGTAGATCAATAGGTAACGCTTCAGTGGGAAGGTAATGGTGCTCCATTCAGTCATCTACATGACCTTGGAGGTGTCTATGGACAACGCCGGCTCTTCAGCTTAGAAATGGAGATGAGCACCACCCCCCAGAGTCAGACACAACTAGACTTAATGTCAGGAGCAAGTTTTACCTTTACCTTATCCTTATGATACCCTCATTGCCAACTTTTGTGGAGAGGTACCGATAGTGTGGGTTCTCTGTTTTGCAGATATAGGTCATGCATTGCCTTGGACTGGGCTTTACACTATAGACTGTCCTGATTGGCTTACCTTAAGCAATAGAATGAGTCTAACTATTGTAACACCCCCCCCCCCCCAACTGCACACAGTGCATGGCGGTGAAGTCAGGGCTGTCAGGTGGTGACTGAATTATTTGCTGATGTTTCCCAACCAATACATTGAGTCAATGTAAATATATTGCTGCATCCTCAACACCTTAATATAAATGCCTTTTTGAGATGCTGAAAGATGTATCGACAATGCACAAAGGCTGTCAGTGGATCGGGAGACAGAATGGTCCTGGCAGCGTTCGCTTGATGGAGTGAGTACATGATTGCTAAAAGGGGCATCCTCACAACAGGAGGAAATCACTAGATGGAAGATTCACTTCTTTGCCTCCCAGATCCATGTGCACAAACCTCCTAGTTTAAAAACTGGTGAAAAGTTCACTGCTCTATATAAATCTCTCTCTGTTGCTTTGTAATGCTTTTTTGCGTATCAGGAGCAACTTGAGAAACAGCAAGTTGCTTCTGGTGTGAGAGAATTTGCCGTCTGCATGGAGGAATTTGCCAGATGTCACACTCATGGCACACTGGGCTAAACCCTTGTGCTGGCAGGACTGCTGACTGAAAGGTCAGTGGTTCCAATCTGGAGAGTGGGGTGAGCTTCCATCTGTCAGCTCCAGCTTCTCATGAGAGGACATGAGAGAAGCCTCCCACAGGATGGTAAAACATATGTGTGTCCTGTGGTCAACGTTCTTGCAGATGGCTAATTCTCTCACACCAGAAGTGACTTGAGAAATCAAGTTGCTCCTGACCTGGAAAAAAAAGGTTTAATGCTGAAACAGCATAATTTAACATTTATGCTAATTAGCTGTTCAGAAAAATATTTTCAAAGGATTAGATACAGGAGATACCAGCTGTGACGACCTGGCCTTTGGGACCTTGGGGCAGGGTGGACCCTTCTATTTTAGATCCCACCATTGCCATCAAAAATGTAATGACTTGGGCTTGGACCACTTGGGTATTGCTGCCACCAACCTAAAAATAGCCTTTAGGATTTTGTAAAGATTAAAACACACTGCACCAGCCTTGGCTCTTAGACTAACAAGGGCTGGGAGAATTACTGAGGTAAATAAAATCCGCCAAAACGCTGGAACTGTCACCACACTGGAGCTGTGTAAATTAACTGCTAGATGGAATGAGGCACAAGAAAGGCTTTTCTTTAAAGTTAACACTGAAAAGGTTTATTGTTGGAATTAACAGCTTTTAAAAGGCCCAGAAGCGTAAATGGTTTTCAAGAAAGGTACAATAGCTTGGTGGTTTCATAAAGCATGAATCTTTAAACTTTGATACAGAACTAGACAGATGTAATGTCTTTCACAACTTAGCAAAATACTCCCTCACTCTAATATTAAAACTAGTGGTGAGTTTCTTCCACTAACTAATCCTAGTTAGTTGTCCCCAAGAAGTCTTATCCTAAGAGATCCAAGTCTGCTGGCTGATTCTCCCTGAACTCAGCTTTCCACAGACTTCTCCTGTCAGCTATCTAAGACACTCCCTGTTTTTCTGACTGCTCACAACAGAGACTCCTATGGTGCTCTGACAAGAGCGAAGTTCCCTCTGACTGAAAAAGCTACACCTTTTCCCTCCTAAGTGAGCTGGCCCCTCCCCTTCACTCTGAGCCACTCCTAAGTCAGCTGGCCTCTCTCTCTCTCTCTCTGAGCCCCTCCCTCCCTCCCTCCCTCCCTCCCCTCCCTCCCTCCCTCCCTCTCTCTCTCTGGAGAGGCTCCAAGCCACTCCCCCTTTCCTAGATATTCTATCTTACCAGGGAGGCCAAACTGCTACCCAGGCCTCAGCCTGCTAAAATGGGTGAGTCCTTACACCAGCCATTCTCAACTACTGGCTACGCCCCTCTCCTTCTCCCACTTAATCTTGCCCCTCTAAACATGAGGGACGACTTCCAGTCTACATGGACTAAAACAGTGGCAGTAAAGATCGCAACACTAGGTTTCTCCCAAGGACAATTGCTAAGCATGAGATGGGACCAAACCAGGACGGGGGTTCCAGCCCCCCCAAATTCTCAGGGTGGTCCACGAAAAGGCCTTACTGGTACATTATTTAAACTGTTATGCTTATTCATATCATGATCTGATCACCATGCTCATTATATCCCACATTAATGGGGTTAACGGGACCAAACCAAGGATTTTATTAAGCAACAGATACTGGACATAGAGCGCCAATCAGACTTAGCCTGCTCCTCTGTGTTTATTGTTAGTGAAGCTAATAGATACCTCACTGCTTCCATGGCATACCTAACAAACCTGGAGGTGCTACAAGATACCATGCCCTCCCGTCAGCTGTATTGGAGGGGAGGTATCAGAAGACCCCCTTCAAGGAGAGATTATGCCCCTGTGAGTCCATACACACAGAAACCACTGAACATGTGCTCCTTCGAGACATAAGAATGAATCTCATTACACCATGGCTTCTTAAACACCCAGGGTGCACCAGAAAATGTTATAGCACCTGCTGCGCTTGGATCTTAGCACTACAATAACTTACAGTGTTGCTAGGTTCTGCGCTGCAGCCCTTAAAATTGGATGGATGATGATCAACCCCACAGGGCAGCATCCTGACTGGAGCGCGGCTGAAGCAACCTGTTGCAGCTGAGGTGCTGCTGGACTTGTAATGTGCCCCTCCTTCTCCCTCTAGTGCTCCCCTCGTGTTTTATCCCTCCAATTAGACTCCCCCCCCCACCACCCTCGGTCACATACCTGCTATGTTAACTGTGTCTTTAAACAGTGTTGTTTTTTTTTTAAAAAAAAAACCTGTATTCTGATATTTTTATGACTGCCTCTCTAGAGAACTGTGTTTCCCCTTCCCATGGTGTTTCTGCCCAAGTCTGTGCTGGTCATGGACTGTAATAAAATATTATTATTGTTGTTGTTGCTGCTGCTGCTGCTACAGGAGATATAGCATTTGCAAAATTTTCCTTAAAGAAAACAAGAGGAAGATGTGGGAGGTATTTACATTATTCTTTGTGATTGCAAAACAAAGGAATATTTGCAGTATAAACTGAAGAAGGCAAACATGTGTGATGGGGGTTAGTAAATTCTCCGTTTCTCTTTTAGACAGGGAGAAACGTAATGCCATGCAAAAAAAGAAAATGAAAAAAAGAGAAAAGATGATTTCCTCTGCTTCCTCCTAGTAGTGCTCTTCCTTCCTCCATCACACTCTCCATGAATACATTGCTGTACACTGGGCTGATGGTCTCATGGGCAAGCTATTAAACCAACTAATAGTTTTCTCCTTCCTCCATCACATCCTCCCTAAATACGCTGCTGCGCACCAAGGCTGATGGTCTCATGGGCAAGCTATGAGACCGACTGATAGTTTTCTCCTTTCTCTATCACACCCTCCCTAAATACGCTGCTGCGCACCGAGCTGATGGCCTCATGGGCAAGCTATGAGACCGACTGATAGTTTTCTCCTTTCTCTATCACACCCTCCCTAAATACGCTGCTGCGCACCAAGGCTGGTGGTCTCAAGGGCAAGCTATGAGACCGACTGATAGTTTTCTCCTTCCTCCATCACATCCTCCCTAAATACACTGCTGCGCACCAAGGCTGGTGGTCTCAAGGGCAAGCTATGAAACCAACTGATAGTTTTCTCCTTTCTCTATCACACCCTCCCTAAATACACTGCTGCGCACCGAGCTGATGGCCTCATGGGCAAGCTATGAGACCAACTGATAGTTTTCTTCTTCTTCCATCACACCCTCCCTAAATACACTGCTGCGCGCCGGGCTGATGGTCTCAGGGATAAGTTATGAAACCAATTGATAGTTTCCTCTTTCCTCCATCACACCCTCCCTAAATATGCTGTAGTGGGATGAAGTCCTTAGCTTCTCCTTAGCTTCTCCCGCTTGCTTGTGTGAACACACTCACTCACACATACTCTTTCTCCCTTAGGCATTCAGATCCATACCTGGCTAGGCTAAAGATGCTACCTGGCTCTACTGTCTTGTTCACAGAGCCTTTTTGTCTTAGATATATCTGATTTCTTGCCCCTTGCCCTGCCTGAAGATTAAAATCAAGCCCGATCATGACCCAGCTGCTTAGGAACGTTGATTTTATAAAATCCCCATCACTCCCTTGGTAGCCCTTTCGATACATTTCAAGCCTGATGAAATCTATTTTATGACCTAAAGGAATATTAGATCGGAAGCGGTGTGAACTCAAGGCCAACTTGTTTGCAAACAAGCAACCTTTCCATTTGGTTTTCCGAGGGCAGAGATCTTATCTACTCTCCAGGACAGCATGGCAAGCCATCCAATCCATTTTCCTTGTTATTTAGGAAATTAAATTGGCTTGTAATAAATAGGAGCATATGGTCCTCGCTTGTCTGATGAAATGTGCCTAATTAAAGCCAATTAAGTTGATCAACAACAACCACGGCCGGAACTGTGTCAGCCTGACCATTTCAGGTTTTTCTTTTTATCATTCATCATATTTTAAAAATACGGCCGCCCATCAACATATGTTTCCTGAGCAGCTTGCAGAGGATCCATTGCAACCGTACTATACAATACATTAAAAACTTTCATTTTTACAGAAGAATAACAAAAAAAAACCTCTTTGAAGTTTTAGAAGCTAAAGCAAAAAAAAAATCAAACAAATCCATATACGTTATGAAGGGCTTGGACAAATAAATAGGTCTTCAATTTGGAAGTTAATAGTTTTGGAGTGGCATCTCCCAAAAAATAATCCTGATTTAGCAGAGAAAGTCCTGATTGATCCTCTGTTGTTCCCATTTATTTCAGCTGCTTTTAAAATGTCCCAGTTTCTTTGATGCAGTGGATTAATAATTTTGGTAAAATATCTGAGTGTTAAATTAATTGGTCTAAATCAGAAATACTGCCAGTGGGAGACAGACTCTAGTGTATTTCAAGCTTGGCAGTTTCAATATCACCCAAATTCTATTACTTCTGTGGGTATAATTATCCATAGGGACTTATCTCCCATGATTAATCTTAATATAAGCAAGCTAAGAAAAGATATTGCATAAGATAGCTGGGCTTAAAGCTGGGTTTTGTAAGGTAAACATGGTGTAAATTACTGCTTTTCCTAGAATTGTTTATGTTCTTCATGGAATTTCATCTACTTACACATTGCAAACATTTTCAAAACCTCAATGTATTGTTTAGGGGACTTTTAGGACTTTTAGGGGGGTGGGGAGGCTCTATCCTCCTAGAATAGCATTTCTCAACCTGGGAGTCAGTACTCCTGGGAGGGTCTCAAGGGGTTTCCAGAGGGGTCACTAAAGACAGTCAGAAAACATATATTTCAGATGGTCTTAGGACCCCATTTGGCAGAGAAGGCTGAAGATCTCTCTGCCTGTACTTCTCTTCCTTTTAGGAAACAGATGGGGAGTCCTCTCACCCAAAGCCCTCCTCTGCTGTGATTGGCTAGCCCAGTGTTTCCCAACCAGTGTGCCGTGGCACACTAGTGTGCCGTGAGCGATCATCAACCTCTACTCACCACTTCTTGGGCTTCCTCCTCCCCTCCACTCCTTCCTCGGCCTTTGAGCCGAAAGGCAGGGACTGCGTCAGGCAGAAAGAGTCGCACGGAGAGAGAGAAGATCCTGGATCTTCCGGCTGCCTGGGGGCGGATTTACACCGTAGCATTTCTGCAGTGAGGCACCCCTTGGTTTTCCAGGGCTCAAGGCTGGGGAATCCTGGGATTTGTAGTTTGGGGAGGCTCAGGATGGTGCCAAACTACCACTCCCGTGATTCCCTCGCACTCAGCCAAGGCGGGTCAAGGGGCATTCGGGACACAGGGTTGAGGCACTTTTAAGCAGGGGGCGAAAACTAACAGGGTTTGCTCACTTAAGGCAGGCGTTGGCCAACTTGGGCCCTCCCTCCAGGTGTTTTGGCCTACAACCCCCATCATTCACACACACACACACACACACACACACACACACACACACACACATATATATAAGCTGTATAAATTTATTAGTTGTACCTGCCACGTGTTGCTGTGGCCAACCTTCCCTCCCTCTTTCTCTCCTTCCCTCCCTCTTTCCTTCCTTCCCTCTTTTTCTTTTCCTTCTTCTTTCCCTTTTTCTTTCTTCCTTCTCTACCTGTTTCTTTCTTTGCTCTTTGGTTCCATTCTTCCTTCTCTCTTTCCTTCCTTCCTTCCTTCCTTCCTTCCTTCCTTCCTTCCTTCCTTCCTTCCTTCCTTATTGATGCATAAGAACACAGAGAGAGAGACTGACAGCTGTTGAGCAAGACCTTCGTGTGTGTCTTTCTGCCATTCCTGCCAGGATATCTGTGTTGTGTTCATCAAAAGAGGCCCAGGTTTCACACTGAGTGTATAAATACATTTAAAAACATATTAACTATATTACTGTGTTAGAGTGCCATTTTGTGTCATTTTGGTTGGTGGTGTCCTCCAGGATTTTGTAAATGTAAAAAATGTGCCGTGGCTCAAAAAAGGTTGAAAAATACTGGGCTAGCCTTTCAGCTGGCCTCTCAGCTAAGTGGAGGGCTGTTTCTGAGACTCCAAGTGAAGAGGGGAGAACTGGCATGCTCGGCGCATGGCAGTGTGGTGCACATGTGCATGCAAGGGAGAGCATGCAAGGCTGGAGGGACATGGGGGTGCTGTGTGGGAAGTTTGGCCCAGTTCTATCATTGGTGGGGTTTGGAATGCTCTCAACCTGGGGGTCAGGACCCCTGGGTGGGTTGTGAGGGAGTGTCAGAGGGGTCGCCAAAGACCATCAGAAAGCACAGTATTTTCTCTTGGTCATGGCAGGTCTATGTGGAAAGTTTGGCCCAATTCTAACATTGGTGAGGTTCGGAAAGCTTTTTGATTGTAGGTGAACTATAAATCCCAGAAATTACAACTCCCAAATGTCAAGGTCTATTTTCCCCAAACTCCACCAGTGTTCACAATTTGGGCATATTCGTGCCAGGTTTGGTTGAGATCCATCATTGCTTGAGTCCACAGTGCTCTCTGGATGTAGTGAACTGCAACTTCAAAACTCAAAGTCAATGCCCATCAAACCCTTCCAGTATTTTTTGTTGGTCATGGGAGTTTTGTGTGCCAAGTTTGTTTCAATTCCATCATTGGTGGAGTTCGGAATGTTCTTTAATTGTAGGTAAACTATTAATCCCAGTCACTACAACTCCCAAATGACAAAAATCAATCCCCTCCAACCCGACTATATTCAAATATGGGTGTATCTGGTATTTGTGCCAAATTTGGTCCAGTGAATGAAAATACATCCTGCATAACAGATATTTACATTACGATTCATAACAGTAGCAAAATTACAATTATGAAGCAGCAACAAAAGTAATTTTATAGTTGGGGGTCACCACAACATGAGGAACTGTATTAAGGGGTTGCGGCATTAGGAAGGTTGAGAAACACTGTCCTAGAATGTCAATAAACAGGTTGAAAATTCCAAGGGTTTGGCTATTCAGACCTCCTAACTTTTGGCATATATGTTACCCTGTGTTATTGACAATAATCGTTTAATTAAAAAGGGTGGTGTTTTGCCAACAATTCCAGCAGTTATAAATTTTGGAAAGGCATGACCTTTTGGGAAAAGGATGCCCCTTGAGGTCATAACCTATTGGAAAACCAGAATCTCCAAAGCCATTTGGAAGCATAGCCTTTTGGAGATTAATTGGCATTAACTACCATTTGGAATAGTCATAACCTTTTTGTAAAATATGGACTTCCTGAGAAGAGCTAAAAATTCATTTGCGTGAATCTTCTCTTTAGTGGTATATATCCACTCGTATTCATGCAAGGCAAATTGGGTTTCTCAGCTTGTTAGGCTGATAAACTTTGTAATCTCTTTGAACTGCTAGATATATAGCAGATCTTCAGAAGTGTAATTTCAGCTGTCCAAAAACATCTACTCTCCCATAAAATATATTTGGTTTTAAATCAGGCTCGAGAGAGAGGAACATAACGTAGTCTTCGTTAAAAGTAACATACTCGTATCTGCTTTACCCACAACCTTCATGTTCTGGGTCTAATGGACAAGCCCTATGAGGAGTGGCTTAAAGAGCTGGGCAAGTTTCCCCTGAAGAAGAGAGGACCAAGAGGAGACATGATGGCCATGTATAAATATGTGAGGGGAAGTCATAGGGAGGTGGGAGCAAGCTTGTTTTCTGCTGCCCTGGAGAGTAGGACGCGGAACAATGGGTTCAAACTAGAGGAAAGGAGATTCCACCTGAACATTAGGAAGAACTTCCTGACCGTGAGAGCTGTTCAGCAGTGGAACTCTCTGCTCTGGAGTATGGTGGGGGCTCCTTCTTTGGAGGCTTTTACGCAGAGGTTGAACGGCCATCTGTCGGGGTTGCTTTGAATGCAATTTTCCTGCTTCTTGGCAGGGGGTTGGACTGGATGTCTCATGAGGTCTTTTCCAACTCTATGATTCTATGTATTCAGCACACAAGTACATAACTTGTCGATCCAGTTACATTTGGTTTTGTAATAGTTTCTCTGTGCAGATAACTCAGGGCATCTTTCTTACAATCAAGCAGCAACATATTTACATTCTGTGAGTCTATTGGAGTCTTTACATTCTGCTATTCTAATGGAGTCTGTCCTCTAAAATGGAGTCTGAGATCTGAGCAGCCTCAAATCTGATCCTGTGGTCTGCAGCCCCTCCCAGTAAAGGGAAAGAAAGCTGCATACCAGAACACACATATACAATACGGTAAGCAAAACATAAACAAATTACTAGTGGAGGCTTGAAGAAGGTTGCTCTTTCCAACAAGGACTGTGCAGCAGATATTGTTTTGTCAATTGTAATTTGATCTAAGCGCTTGTGCCAGATTGACTTTATGAGAAAATTCAGATTTGAAAATTGATAAAGGACCATTTGTCTGGAAGGAATTGGCCAACAATGGCATTGTGACCTTAAATCAGATAATTAGTATTGATGATGAGATTTTTTTCCCTTTTCAATTTTGCAAAGGCATTTTAAACTACTGCTATCCACTAAATGACAACATCTACTACTGGAACATCTGCTACAATTCATATTTGGATTGCTGTGAGATTTCCAGGCTGTATGGCCATGCTCCAGAAGCATTCTCTCCTGACGTTTTGCCTACATCTATGCCAGGCATCCTCAGAGGTTGTGAGGTCTGTTGGATACTAGGCAAATGGGGTTTATATATCTGTGGAATGTCCTGGGTGGGAAAAAACCTTTGTCTGCTTGAGGCAAGTGTGAATGTTGCAGCTGGCTACCTTGATTAGCATTGAATGGCCTTGCAGCTTCAAAGCCTGGCTGCTTCCTGCCTGGGGAATCCTTTGTTGGGAGGTGTTAGATGGCCCTGATTGTTTCTTGTCTGGAATTCTCCTGTTTTCTGGTCTTGTAGGTTTCAATACATCTGAGGTTCCCTTAATATTGGGGACATTGTGGCCAACCAAGTATCTAAATCAACAGTTTATATATGTATATGTGTATGTGTATATGTACACA
The DNA here is from genome assembly GCA_030556195.1 of Anolis apletophallus. NCBI lineage: Eukaryota > Metazoa > Chordata > Lepidosauria > Squamata > Anolidae > Anolis > Anolis apletophallus. Next base: position 19,145,966 of record JARBWK010000011.1, read on the forward strand.
TCTTCACATGTATATATGTGCAATGTGCACACACTCACTCTATAAATAATGAGAAAGGGATAGAGAATTGGAATATCCATTTATGACTCAATTGCCTTTGGTTTTAACATCCATAACTAACATGACATATTTGTCTTGTGCTGCAGAAATCGCTTTCTTGGATATATTGGTTGCTGTAATATATACTCAAGGAAAGGCTTTTTAAACCAACAGATTCGTTGGAGCTGTAATACAGCTAATGCTTCCCATGTGTTCTGAAATGAGACTATAGATTAGCAACGACATTTGGGGAGGAAATTTGTTTTTAAAAAATTCCTTGATCAGAGACATGCATGTTCTTTTGAATTATATTTAACTGGTTGTTTTTTTATGAAGTTAACAAATGGTCAATAGAAGTGATTGTTTTCTGCAGCCCCTTTGACTACTAAAAAGATTGATACTTTGTTACTGGAAATACGAGTTTTCTCCACCTATGATAAATACACTTACAACATTTGAAAATATATTGTAAAGAAGGCATTTTCAAGTGGAGTTGCATTGGGACATTTGGCTAGCTTTTATAGAAAAGTCCAAGTAATGTTGTTATATCTCCTCCTTTTGCGTGTGTATGGGTGATACACCTCCCGCCAGAAAACCAATGAGGCACGAACACAAGAGTTTGGATGAAAATTGGCCACAACTCATTTATTAATAACAGGAACAAGACTTGGTGGCCATGCATGGGTCCTGGATCAGGGGAAGGACAGCCCACATATGTCCGAAGACACTTGCGTGCCTGGGTGCCATCGGCCCAATGCTGGTCAACTGGAACTTGGCACCTCAGGGGGCCAGGGCGTTATCCCCCCTTACGACCAAGGGGCAATAAGCCAGCCAGATCCAGGGCCCATGACACACGCCAAACACAGAGTTGCGACATAGAACATAATAACAAAACATTGACATAATGCAAACAATAAAAGATCTGGCCCCGCATGCCAGCAGGGCAGCCCAGGCAGTTTTAAGTAGGCTGCCTGGGTGGAAGTGAGGGGTGTCGGCTGATGACGGAAGACGGGGTGGGGCCAGCCCTCCCATTGGCCAGCCTGCGCAGGTGGCGGGGAAACCTTCCCGCCACCCAGGGGGCTTCTGGGAGGAAGAAGCCCCCCTCCCTTCACTCCAAACAAGATGACGGTGAGGACATGCCCCCCACCGCAACCCACTCGGCCGGTAAGTCGGCCAAACCATTTGTTTTTATCCTCCTGCTTGCATTATGCTAGAGCTTGTTGTATGTAAGTAAGATGCCTTTGGATGTAGCTTTTGAAAGTGTCTCCGCTTATGTCTCTATTTTTTACTTCTTCCCTTTGTCTTCAGCTCACTTCTATTGCTGCAAAACGAATGCAAAGGCCAAAAGTAGCTCTCAGTCACCCAACTCTTCAGAGGTAAAAATTTTCCCTTTCCTATAGACTTGGGCAAAAGCACCTTGTTGCAGACTTTATTTATTTATTTATTTATTTATTTATTTATTTATTTATTTGCAACATTTTTACCCTGCCTTTCTCCACCCTGGAGGGGACTCAAGGTGGCTTATACTTAGGCAACTATTCGATGCCTTCAAAAACAATGTACAATTTATGTATTGTTGTAGGTTTTCATGGTTGGAATCACTGGGTTGTTGTGTGTTTTCCGGGCTGTATGGCCATGTTCCAGAAGCATTCGCTCCTGATTCTAAAATAAATAACCACACTCACAAACAAAGGAATTCCAGAGAAGAAACAATCAGGGCCAACTAATCACCTCCCAACAAGGATTAGGAAGCAGCCAGACCTTGAAAACTGCTAAATCATTGAATGCTAATCAAGGTGTCCAATTGCTACATTCACACCTAGCTCAAACAGACCAGAGTTCTTTCTCCCACCCTGGGCATTCCACAGATATATAAACCCCATTTTCCTAGTTTCCAACAGATCTCACAACCTCTGAGGATGCTTGCCATAGATGCAGGTGAAACATCAGGAAAAACTGCCATACAGCCCGGAAAACACAACACAACCCAATATACAATTAAAATACACATTTAAAAGAAAATTATTAAATACATTAAAACATTTAACACATATAAAAACAATAGCTTCAATGTTAACCACATTACCCAAAGTCATGGTCTGGGCCGTTCTAATAGTCATTGCACACACTTCCATATTTATCTATTGCACAAGATCTCCAAAGGCTTGATCAGGAGGGAGTGAGCTGATCTAATATATGTAGGGAGGGAATTCCAAAGCCAAGGTGCCAGTGCTGAGAAGGTCCTGCCTCTCGTCCCCTCCAGTCGCAGCTATGAAGGGAACGGGACCAAGAGCAAGGTGATCTTAACCTCCAAGGTAGTTCATAGGGAGAGATCCATTCAGAAAGGTAAGCTTGGCTGGAATCGTTTAGGGCTTTAAAGGCTAAAGCCAGCACTTTGAATTGTGCTTGGTAGCAGAATGGCAGCCAGTGGAGCTGACATTGTATGCTCCCTGTACATATGCTCCCTGTACACCACTCCGGTGAGCAATTTGGTTGCTGCTCATTGGAACACTTGGAGCGTCTGAACAGTCTTCAAAGGCAACCCCACATAGAGCTCATTGAAGTAGTCTATTTGGGATGTAACCAGAGTGTGGACTACCATGGCCAAGTCTAACTTTCCAAGGTACGGGTGCAACTGGCGCACAAGGTTTAATTGTGTGAATGCTCCCCTGGCCATCGCCGAGACCTGGGATTCCAGGTTCAGCAATGAGTCCAAGAGAACTCCCAAGTGGCGAACCTGCCTGATTCCTAGCTTGCCTGTTATGCGAACTTTCCTAAACTTGCCTGTCCTTTGTCATTCATGACTTTTGCTATCTGATGGCTACATCAGTGCCAGTTGGAGGATAACACCTTCCTCTCCGCCAATCATAACTTCCTCCAAAGTCTCCATTGGCACCTCCTTGTCGCGGGGGAAAGGCTTGCGTACCCTAATGAAGTTGTGAGCTATGCTGGCATAGAAACCGGTGGGGTCACAACCGAAGGGTCTGACAAAGTGCGTCAGGATGGGCTCTCTAGCCTTTTGGCAACCATCCTAAGAGAAGGAAAACTCTAATTTCAAACCCGGGCAGATGGTGCTCGACTAACCCTGTAAGGTCAACCATCTAGAGAAGGAAACTCAAATCAAACCTATGACCTGAGGACCTTGCTGCCACCGTCCTAAGCTTGCTAGGCCCTGGCAGATGAACCTTTGGTTTAAAGGGTGAGGCCAGTTCTGTGCATGCTGCGCTCCACCAGAAAGGTCCATTGCACAGGTTCGAAGGACACATCTAACCTCCTTAGTAATCAACGCGGTTGTAGAAAGCATGGGATGAGTCCTTCCTAAGAATCTTGGTTCGTGAAGTAATTCCAGAGACTCATGGAAAATAGAGATGGCACTGGTTCCCCCCCCCCCCTGTTTTCTCTTTCACTTAGGTATATAAAACATGCTCACGTGTCTCTCTTTGAGTATGTGCATGGAAAGGACAATGGTAGATAAGCTGCAAAGGTTCTCATCCACATGGAGAAGACCGCATGGATGTTGGGGGCACTTTGGTCCCTGATAACAACACCAGCAGGAAAAGGATCAGCAGCAGCAAAGGGATGGCAGCATGCCAAAGGAGTAGACAAAGCGAAGGAGATGAAGCTGTTTGGCTTACACAAAGAGGATTAAAAAGTCACAATGAGGAGCGTGGATGTCAGGAGGAGGAGGAGGAAAACAACTATTCTTCACTCCCCCCTCTCTCCCTCTCTAAGCACAGGATGGTGGTTGGTGTGCATTCTGGCTGGCAGAAGAGAAAACAAGGCAGTAAATGCTGGACAGAACCAGTCCAGGGAGAAGACATAGAGCAGTGTTTCTCAAGCTTCCTGATGCCGCGACCCCTTAATACAGTTCCTCATGTTGTGGTGACGCCCAGCCATAAAATTATTTTCGTTGCTACTTCATAACTGTAAGTTTACTACTGTTATGAATTGTAATGTAAATATCTGATATGCAGGATGTATTTTCATTCACTGGACCAAATTTGGCACAAATACCCATTGCATGTGCAAGGGTGACACACCTCGCGCCAAGAACAATAACACAGACACAAGTGGTTGGATGAAAATGGCCACAACTCATTTATTGAAAACAGGAACAAAGGGTTGGCGGCCATGCATGGGTCCTGGATCAGGGTCGTACAGTCCCCACGAACGTCCAAGGCGTTTGCAAGCCTGGGGTGCGAGCAGCCCAATGCCTGTCCATGGAAACTCGGCACCCGAGGGGGCCTGGGCATTATCCCCTTACAACCAAGGGGCGATAAGCCAGCCTGATCCAGGGGCCATGCCACACGCCAAACACAGAGTTGTGACAAAGGACATAATAACGCATACCCATGAACACTGCAATAATGAAGTTAAGTATGAACAAAATGGACACAACAAGCAATGCAATAAGTAGGGAGGGTTGGAGGAAAACAGGACTGGCCCCCGCATGTGGCCTGTGCAGTCCCAGGCGGCCTTGAATAAGCTGCCCAGGTGGAAGAGCAGGCCAGCCGGCTGGCCCTGCCCTGTCATTGGCCGGCTGGCATTGGTGGTGAGAAACCTTCCCGCCACCCCTGGAGCTTCTGGGAGGAAGAAGCCTCTTCTCCCTTCCCAAGATGGTGCGAGGGCAACCCCGCCCCACAACCAGTTTGGCCGGTAAGTCAGCCAAGCCCAATATGCTCAGATTTGAATATTGGTGGGGTTGGGTGGGGAATTGATTTTGTCATTTGGGATTTGTAGTTCCTGGGATTTATGGTCAATCTACAATCAAAGAGCATTCTGAACTCCACCAATGATGGAATTGAACTCCCGTGACCTACAGAAAGTACTGGAAGGGTTTGGTGAGCATTGACCTTGGGTTTTGGAGTTGTAGTTCACCTACACTGTGGACTCAAGCAATGATGGATGTGGACCAAACTTGGCACAAATAATCAATATACCCAAATGTGAGCCCTGGTAGAGTTTGAGGAAAATAGACCTTGGCATTTTGGAGTTGTAGTTGCTGGGATTTATAGTTCACCTACAATCAAAGAGCATTCTGAACCACGCCAATGTTAGAATTGGGCCAAAGTTTCAACATAGAACTATCATGACCAACAGAAAATAGTGTGTCTTCTGATGGCCTTTGGTGACCCCTATGACACTCCCTCATGACCCCCCCCCCCAGGGTTCCCGACCCCCAGTTTGAGAAACGCTGAAATAGAGAAAAGTGGGCATTCCTTAACATACAGAGGTACAAGCAATTCCTCTGGAGTGATTTGATTGGAGACCACATGAGCGTAAAGTCGGGTAGCATTATCCTTTAATTATAATGCCCAGTATCCCACTGGGGGTGCATCTACACTGTAGAATTAATTCAATTTGACCACTTTAATTTCCATGGCTCAATGTCATGGTATCATGGGAGTTGTAGCTTTACAGGCTCTTTTGCCTTCCCTGCTAAGTGGTATCTTTGCAAAGTGGTATCTTTGCAAACAACTCCCAGGATTCCATAGCAGTTAAAGTAGTGTCAAACTGCATTAATTCTACAGTATAGAAGCATCCTAGGATGGAGGCTTATCACCAGTATAAATTACAGGGAGATGGAGTGGGCAAAGAGAGCAACCCAATAGGTGTTCATGGGTAAAGGATCCATCCATCCTCTCCCTTTGTCATCTTCAAAGCCAGATTGGGCATGGAAGAGAAGGAGCAAAGATCAGCCTGCATCGTCTGGGCTTAATCCCCTGTTTCATTGCCATTCCTTTTTCCATATGCTTCATGTCTTATTTAGTTTGTAAGCCTGAGGGCAAGGAACTGTCAAATTAACAATTTGTAAGCAGCTCAGGGAGGCATTTTGGCTGAAGCGCAGAGGTATAGCTGCTCTAAGTAAATAATAAAACAAATCTAGAAATTACCAGGAATCATAGAATAATAGGCTCATGGAGTTGGAAGAGGCCACACAGTTCAACCCCATTCTGCCATGCAGGGAAAGAAAAAAATCAAAGCACCCCTGACAGATGGCCATCCAGCCTCTGTTTAAGTTTCCAAAGGAGCATCTACCAGACTCTACGGCAGTGAGTTCCACTGTTGAACAGGTTGTACAGTTAAGAAATTCTTCCTAATGCTCAAGTAGAAAGAGCATCTGATTAGAGTCGCTTCTGGAGTGAGAGAATCAGCCGTCTACAAAGACGCTGCCCAGGGGATGCCTGGCTGTGTTGTAATCCTGTGGGGAGGCTTCTCTCATGTCCCCCATCTAGATGGATTATTATGTCCTCTCATCTAGCCACATTATCACAGGCAGTCTGTGCTCTACACCGCTGGAGAAATAACACTGTCTAGCCAGTATTGCACCATCTGACATCCGCCGGGAAGTAACAGCCAATAATGAAAGGACCAAGGCAGTGATATCCCTTCCAGTCCGGCTTCCGTATTGGGCATGGGACGGAGACCGTGCTTGTCGCCATTACAGACCAATTTCGCTGCCAGCTGGACCATGGCGGGTCAGCCCTGCTTGTGTTGTTAGATCTCACAGCAGTGTTTGACACTGTAGACCACGTATTACTGACCTACCGTTTAGCTGTGATGGGGGTTAGGGGGACTGCCCTTAAGTGGGTGGCCTCCTTCCTCCAAGATCGAGGACAACGTGTGGAGAGGGGGAGGTGGCCTCTGGGAGACTCCCATTAAATTGTGGGGTCCCCCAGGGAGCTATCCTTTCCCCCTTATTGTTCAACATCTATATGTGTCCGCTGGCCCAGCTGGTTCGCGATTTTGGTCTGGAGTGCCATCAGTACGCTAATGACACCCAGTTGGTGCTGAGAATGGATGGCAGGCCGGAGACCGTACCCGATTGTTTCCATCAATGCCTTGAAGCCGTGACTGGATGGCTGTGCTGCAGCCGGCTGAAGGTGAATCCATCGAAGATGGAGATCCTATGGCTGGGTTGTCCTGGTATGGGTGAGTACCGGTTGCCTACCCTGGATGGCGAACAATGAAGCCCATCACCCTTGGTAAAAAATCTGGGGGTCCAGTTGGACCCACTGCTATCCATGGAGACCCAGGTCTCCATGGTTAGCAGAATAGCATTTTTCTATCTTCGACAGGCTAGGCGACTGGCTCCTTACCTATCCAGGGATGACCTGGCCACGGTAATCCAGGTGACGGTCATCTCGAGGTTAGACTACTGTAATGCCCTCTACATTGGCCTTCCCTTGTCGACAATCCGGAAACTCAAGCTGGTGCAAAATGCTACCGCTCGATTGCTGGTGGGAGCACCGGTAAGAGAGCATATCACTCCCATCTTGCAGCAATTGCACTGGCTACTAGTCGAGTACTGGATTGTTTTCAAGGTGCTGATTTTGACCTTTAAGGCATTGCGTGGTCTAGGGCCAGTGTACCTGAGGGACCGCCTCACCCCGTATGTTCCCCCGAGATCACTTCATTCAGAAGAACAAAATCTCCTGACAGTTCCATCAGTCCGCTCCTGTCACAAGACAAGACAACGAGCTTTCTCTGCAGTGGCCCCAGCACTATGGAATGCATTGCCAGATGAGGCTCGTGCCATCATGGAGCTAGTTCCTTCCGGAGGGCATGTAAAACAACTCTGTTTAGGCGTGCCTTCAATTAAGTTCTCCGGATACCATGATCAAATGTTTTATATGCATTTTATGTTTTTCTGTGTATTTTTATGTGCTTTTATGTGTATTTTAACCAATTGTTGTGTAAACCGCCCCAAGCCTGCAGGGAGGAGCGGTATACAAAATCGAATAAATAAATAAATAAATAAATATCTCCGGCCCATCCCCTGTTTGGATATCAGCCAGCATGCTAACGCCTTAAATCAAGAAATAGTTTTCTAAGGTCTACAGAGATACTCGCAAGAACACCTCAGCAAGCAAGAGCCCAAAAGTGGCAGGCTAAAATCCAGCACCTCAATCCATGTCTGATACCAAATGAGACACTTCCTCCTGGGCACACAAAGACTGAGCAATTTGGAAGGCACTGAACAGACTGCACTCTGGCACCAAAAGATACAGAAATGTATCTTAAGAAATGGGGCTACAAAGTGGAATCCATGGCATGCGAGTGTGGAAAAGAGCAAACCACAGACCACCTATTCCAATGTGGCCTGAGCCCTGCCACATGCATAATGGAGGACCTTCTTATAGCAACACCAGAGGCACACCAAGTGGCCAGCTACTGCTCAAAGGACATTTAATAGAATGCCATGTTTTTAAACTTGGTGTTTTCTCAAATACATTGGTTCGCTCCTGATACGATAAATAAATAAATCTGATTAGAGAGTAGGAAGAATGTCCTGATACCAAGACCTCCTTGGCACTGGAACAGCTTTCTCTGGAGGAGGTAGACACTATTTCACTTGAGTTAAAATAGAGATTAGATGACTGCCTGTCAGAATTTTCTATTTCTGTATGGCTTGGATTGGAATAGATGGCCCTTGAGATCCCTTTTTTGTGGTTTTGGGAAACACATGTATATATTTGGGAGATTCTGGGACTATGTAACGGCTTTATGAACCAACCCCAAAGGACTACAAATATGGCCTTGTTTATGCAGAATTCCACTCCGGCAGAGCTCTGAGCTATGGTCCCATTATTTGCCAGCCCTAGATGTGTCATTGCCCCCAGGCTCTCTGTCTAGTTGATGTCCCTGGTCTCAATTCGGTTATTTGTAAATCTTTCTTCCGCGAGCAAAGCCGCAGCATGGAAATCTTTAACACACACTACATTTTTTCTTTTTACAGCCTGCTCAAGCCGTTCTGTGGGCAAGTAATGGATAGCACCCGGGACTCTTTTTATGAAGTAAACAGAGATTAAAACCATTCAAGATCCCATTCCGACTCATTGTTTTGCGCCGGGCTCAGAAGTACATCATACTCCCACCAACCAGGGAAAGCGTGGTGTGAAATATGTCTGTGGAGAAATGGTTAAAGGCGGAGAAAGTGGCAAGGGGTTCATAAAAGAGTCGCGGGTGGAAGTGGGTGGCAGTCGGGCCTCCATCCATCATTGAGTTGAGCTGATTTGTTAGGGAAGGAGCCCCATTTTGATAAGGGAAGGGCTCCATCCTGAATCTTGGAAGGAAGTACTCAGCAAGAGACTCTTTCACAGCTGGACTTTGGCCTGCATTTTTATTTTATTTATTAATTAATTATTTGGACCTGTATGCCGCCACTCCCCGAGGGCTCGGAGCGGCTTACAATCAGGTAAAACACACAGAGGTAAAAGCATACATAAACTAGCTTAAAAAAGATTTCTGGCCTAGCAATCAAAGGCTAGCTGGAAAAGATGAGTCTTGCAGGCCTTGCAGAAGGAGAGAAGGTGCTGCATGGCCTGTACATCACTAGGAATAGTGTTCCATATTGACGGCACCACTATAGAAAAGGCTCTGTGCCGGGTCGATATAAGACGGAATGCTTTGAAGGTTGGTACTTCAAGGAGGTTCATTTGTTCGAAACGAAGTGACCTCTGGGGTTGGTAGGGGGAAAGACAGTCCCTCAGATACAGCGGCCCCAGACCATGCAAGGCCTTGAAAGTTATCACCATCACCTTGAAGGTGATCCGGTGCTCGACCAGAAGCCAATGAAGCTGCTGGAGGATGGGTGTTATGTGCCATCTCACTGGGGCCCCAGTGAGAAGTCGTGCAGCGGCGTTCTGGACGAGCTTAAGTTTCCGAATCACTGATAAGGGCAGGCCGATGTAAAGGGCATTACAATAGTCCAGTCTCAAGATGACTGTGGCTTGGAGCACCGTGGCCAGGTCGTCTCTGGATAGATAGGGGGCCAGCCGCCTAGCTTGTCACAGATGGAAAAAGGTGGTTTTGCTGACGCTGGAGACCTGGGCAACAGGTCAAAAACGACCCCAAGGCTCTTAACTGAGGATGTCGGGCATAATGCCTCGCCATCCAAGCTAGGCAGTTGGGCCTCCCCACCAACCGGGTGACCCAGCCACAGTATCTCCGTCTTTACTGGATTCACCCTCAATCTACTGGCACGCAGCCAACCAGTAACGGCTTCTGAAGAAAACATAGACATCCTTTATTGCAGAGGTGAGCAAAGATGTAGTGGGCAGGTTTCCTCCTTAGGACCTTTTGGGAACTATATTGAGTTCACTAAATGGCCCCAAATGGGGGAAAACACAACCAGATGTGGCCAGATGTTTTACTTTTGAGAAGTGATGTTGAACACCATCTATTTATTTTATGTGTTGCACTTACATGGTGCTCTTCTGGTGAGAGCCTCAAGCCAGGCTCACTATCAACAAAATAAATGTGGGGTTCAGCTAGCCCAGTGTTTCTCAACCTGGGGGTCGGGACCCCTGGGGGGGGGGGTCACAAGGGGGTATCAAAGGGGTCGTGAAAGACCATCAGAAAACACAGTATTTTCTGTTGGTCAAGGGGGTTCTGTGTGGGAAGTTTGGCCCAATTCTATTGTTGCTGAGTTCAGAATGCTCTTTGACTGTAGGTGAACTATAAATCCCAGCAACTACAACTTCCAAATGTCAAGGTCTATTTTCCCCAAACTCCACCAGTGTCTACATTTAGGCCTAGTTTGGTCCAGATCCATCGTTGTTTGAGTCTACAGTGCTCTCTGGGTGTAGGTGAACTACAACTCCAAACCTCAAGTTCAATGGCCATCAAACCCTTCTAGTATTTTCTGTTCGTCATGGGAGTTCTGTGTGCCAAGTTTGGTGAAGTTCAGAATGCTCTTTGATTGTAGGTGAACTATAAATCCCAGCAACTACAACTTCCAAATGACAAAATCACCCCTCCCCCCAACCCCACCAGTATTCAGAATTGGGTGTATCGTGTATTTGAGCCAAATTTGGTCGAGTAAATGAAAATACATCCTGCATATCAGATATTGACATAACAATTCATAACAGTAGCAAAATGACAGTTACGAAGCAGCAACGAAAATAATGTTATGATTGGGGGTCACCACAACATGAGGAACTGTGTTAAGGGGTCGTGTCATTAGGAAGGTTGAGAGGCACTGAGCTAGCCTGATTGAGAAGTCCCAGATTTTGTTCCTGTTCTCTATTTTATGTCACCGTGTTCCTTCAAGTAATTTCTGATTTATGGTGACCCTAATGCACACCTATCACAGAGTTTTGATGGCAAGATTTGTTAAGAAGAGGTTTACCTTTACTCAGAGGCTGAGAAAGTGTGTCTAACTTAAGGTACAAGGAGGTTTTCTTGGCCAAGCAAGGATTTGAATCCTAGTCCAACACTTAAGCCATAACACAAGGCAAGTTTCAATGTTATACTGGATTAATGTAAACCAGTGGTTCCCAACCTGTGGTCTGCAGATCACCAGTGGTCCACCAGAACTAAAATATGGTCACCATTACTACACCATTGCAATGAGAGTGACTGGTCTCGCAAAAGCCTCTTTTAGTGCCAAGGCTCACTAAAAATGGTTTCTGTGGGTGAGCAGATGGCAACTACTGCATGGAATATGTTCTGTATCAGAAGCTAGAGCTGATGTAGTCTTTCCAATGCAATTTTCTGAATCGGTACCCCAAATAACCAAACCGAATCTGAAGTTGACCAAGAACTGATGTGTAACACTTTTGGTATTTTTTTTTCATGTCAGGAGTGATTTGAGAAACTGCAAGTTGCTTCTGGTGTGTGAGAGAATTGGCCATCTGCAAGGATGTTGACCAGGGAATGCCTGGATGTTTTGATATTTTACCATCCTTGTGGGAGGCTTTGCCCATGTCCCCGCATGGGGAGCTGGTGCTGACAGAGGGAGCTCATCCACGCTCTCCCCGGATTTGAACCTCCGACCTGTTGGTCTTCAGTTCTGCTGGCACAGGGGTTTAACCCATTGTGCTACCTTTTGGTACTAATGTTGGAGAATGGTCCTTAGTCAAAGTGGTCCCTGTTCAAGTGGTCCCTGGTCAAATAAAGTCGGGAACCACTGATGTAAACCAACCTGGTCTAAAAAATTTCTGATCGTACCAGGAGCCGACATGTAATGTTCTGGGATAAAGAAATCTCTAAAAGAATATTGGAAATGACAGAAATAGAAACTGGTCCTTTTATTCTGTCACGATGCACCCTATTAGCTGAAAACATAACAATAACATGAAAACACAATAGAAAGATTGCCAAGTTTAAAATCATACGTTTTTAATATAAAAAAACACTCAACAGTGAAAAATGGATCTTAACAAGGCTACCAGCAAGCAATTACACATTAAAAGCTTGCTTGTGTGTACAGAGGCTGCAATCTTTCTTCTTCTTCTTTTTTTTTAATAAAAAGGTATCCTCAGAGAGTTTTAGGAGTGGTATTTCAGCTTTTTTCTCCATCCAAGAAAAGGGTGGTCCAGAGAGTGTGAAGGGGCAGAGAGCCCTGGGATGTATTTGGCTTCTCTGTGTTTTAGAGTTCTATCCTGGTTCTTAGGTGTTTAATGTATTGTCGAAGGTTTTCATGGCCAGAGTCTATGGGTTGTTGTAAGTTTTTCAGGCTGCGTGGCCATGTACCAGGAGCATAATAATAATAATGATAATAATATATTTCTAACCCGCATCCATCTCCCCAGAGGGGACTCGGAGCGGCTTACATGGGACCGTGCCCGAACAATACATCACAAAATATCAACAACATCGAAGAACAATAAATATAATAAAAGCAATAATCACAATAAAATACATCTGTGAAAACACAACAGTACAGGTGAATCTAAAAACAGAACCGACAGGGTGGGCCACATGAACATATAGGATGTTTAAAAAAACTTGGGGGAGATAACTGGAGTAGTGTTGAACACAAAGGGTCACATGGGGGGAAAGGTTTCACAGAAACGGGGGAAAAGGTTTCACAGAAACGGGGGCATTTGGGGAGCCTAATCTCCGAAGGCCAGGTGGAAGAACCAGGTTTTCAGTTGTTTTCTGAAGGATTCCAATGAGGGGGCATTCCTAATCTCTCCCGGGAGGGAATTCCAAAGGCAGGGGGCCACAGAGGAGAAGGCTTTCTCCCTAGTGCTCACAAGCCGGGTCTGTGAGTCTGGCAGGGGCGAAAGGAGGGCCTCCTCTGAGGAGCGAAGGGCTCAGGCTGGTTCATGGAGGAGAGCCGGTCACAAAGGTAGGCGGGTCCCAAACCGTTTAGGCAGGGGTGGTCTAAGGTAATTTTAAATGGTAAGCAAACATTATTTTGGCCTCTCCAACATTATTTTAGCGCCCCCCCCTCCGCGCATGCCCAGAAGCTCCTGTGCGCAGGTGCAGAAGCCTGAAATCACAGCACTCCCTATTCAGCACGCCCCCCCCCTCCGCGCATGCCCAGAAGCTCCTGTGCACAGGCGCAGAAGCCTGTAAACACAGCACTCCCTATTAGGCACGCAGGGAGGTTTTCTACGGCACGGCGTTGGAGCGCACAAGGCCCAAAAGCGGAACATCGGCTGGACGCTGTCTGGCGGGCGGGGGAATGCGCCCTTTACCCAGATGGCGCCCCATGCAGTGGCGTTCTTTGCCTACCGGTAGGACCGCCCCTGCGTTTAGGGCTTTGTAGGTAATCACCTGCACCTTGAATTGGGCTCGGAAAGTAAACAGCAGCCAGTGGAGCTCTTTGAACAGGGGGGTCGACCGCTCCCTGTAACCTGCCCCAGTTATTAATCTGGCAGCCGAGCGTCGGACAAGTTGGACTTTCCTGGCTGTCTTCAAGGGAAGCCCCACATAGAGCGCATTGCCGTAATCCAATCTAGAGGTAACCAAGGCATGGACCACCATGGTCAAGTCAGACTTCACAAGGTATGGTCACAGTTGGCGCACGAGTTATCTCATGACATTTTACCTGCATCTATGGCAGGCATCCTCAGAGGTTGTAAGGTCTGTTTCCAGTAAATCAAGAACAACACTCAACACAGGGGAATTTCAGAAATAAACTATCAGAACCAGCTAATCGCCTCCCAACAAAGGATTCCCCCGGGCAGTAAGAAGCCAGAACTTGAAACTGCTAGGCCATTAAATGCTAATCGAAGTGGCCAATTGAAACATTCACACCTACCTCCAACAGACAAGAGTTCTTTTTCCCACCCTGGACATTCCACAGAAAAATAAACCACATTTTCCTAGATTCCAACAGACCTCACAACCTCTGAGGATGCCTGCCATAGAAGCAGGTGAAATGTCAGGAGAGAATGTTTCTGGAACATGGCCATGCAGCCTGAAAAACTTACAACAACCCTCTTAGGGGTTTATTGCTACTGAATTGAATAGAGGGGCTTAGCAATAGCCACCAAAAATTAATGCCTGGGTTGGGGATGTGCGAACCGGAGGTGGTACAACTCAAAGAGGGGAAAGAGCACATCATTGAATGGTGCTACACTGCCATATCATCCAGTGCAAAGCACATAATCTGGATTCAGAAACTGGATTGTGAAGATGAGGCCATTGTTATTGTTGTGATTGAGCCTTCAGCTACTACTACTACTAGTATTGGGGAAGATGTTGGGTCAATAGCATCAAGCAATAGTATGGACTGGGGTGTGGCTCTGGGTGATGAAGAGTCTGCAGCTGGAAGGAAAAGGGCTGCTAGTGACTCTAGTGTGGAAGGATTGGAACAAAGAAAAAGAATCCGGCAGATATTTAGAGCACCTTCTGATTCAGACACTTTCCAAGGCTTTTCTGGGGAAGAAGAAATGGGGTCAGAGAAAAGTGATACGGATTTAGATTCGACATTGGATCAGGAAGTAAGTGATGTGTGTAATGAAGAGTCTAATTCTGACACGTTTTGTGGCTTTGACAGTGATTTATTCTGGCCTTCTGGGGGGTTCAGAAACAGATTGGGACACTTTAAGCATGCAACAGCGTTGGCAAGAGTGGAGGCAAACACAGAGCACTGCAGCTGTAGGAGATACAGCAGCTGGTGCTCCTGCTCAAGGAGAGTCTTCAGAAGACAGTGATGTGTAAGTGCTATATAAGAAATGAGTTTTGGGGCTGTCTTTGCAGCAGTCAAAGAGTTGATGTCAGGTTCTTGTCTCTGACTCTCTTGTGTTCCTGATATCAAGTACCTTATTCCAGTTTCCTGATACTCGTGAGTTATGGGCTATTTCTCCACTTTGTTCTTGGGGTGAGCTGCTATGGCAGCTCTAGCTGATGTTTGGGCAAAGGTTTGGAATTCAATGTATGATTTTTCTGCCGTGTGTCCCTGAGGCGGGGCTTGCTCTCTGCTGAGTTTACGTGAGTTCCTGCTACAAGAACCTGGTATTGTATGAAATGGAGGGAGGCTGGCATTGTGTTATGGGGGCTATGATTTGTGCTATTCATGTATACTTAGCTCCTGTGACCCTTGGAACATCTCCTCCTTTTCTACTGCCTTTCTCCTGCTTTGGACTTCTGGACTGGACTCGTGACTACGCTTCTGGATTCTCCCTTCAGGACTTCGCAGACGGACGTCTAGTGTTTGTTTTGGGCTGTTTTGTTGCTTTATTTTGTGGGACTCTTCCCTGGGATTTTTGAGGGTTTTTTGAGCCGAGTTGGCTACTTTTTTGTTCGTCCTTTCTCCAGTTAATGTTCAATAAACTTTTTGTTATCCCCTTTTACTCCTGGGTCTGGCCTTGAAGTCTCTGTGTCGTGACAGTTATTTTTGGGAAAGTGGGATGGAAGTGCCATTGCAATGGGAATCCTTCTTCATCCTCCACGAGAGATGCTAGAGACAGAAGCTGGACCACACTCTGATGTTGGTCAGCTACATATCTTCCCTTTATGGAGAATCTGACTCCACATGTATAGAGAATGAGCTATACCATCCATAAAAGCCTTCTCATTCTAACAGTGATTGGTTTTTTCACCTGTTGTCATGGCCATCAAAACTTCTATATTGCAATGTGAGTTGTAGATGGAGTGGGAAGGAAAAAGTGCTTAGAGGTAATGGCCAATATTCATTGGCACCTGAATGCAATGAAAGTCATGCTGGTAATGTTCCACTAACAAAGCCAGGCAGGGTTCCCATTAAAAGACGCTTGAATCCATCGGAGCCCGGAGGGAAGAGTGTCGGCTGCCACCTCCGATCAAGCCGGCTACCCTGGCAGCATATGTATAGAAAACCTCCCCTTTAGAAATACGCCGTATTAACCTGCACAAGAAACCAGCAATAACTGCATTATTAATGTGAAACTGCCTCTTAAAATGCTTACTTTTTTAAAAAAAACCCAAAAAACAACAACCAGAAGAAGGATTTATTCAGGCGACAGGGGCCTATTAGAATTAAATTGCTTTGGAAATTATGTCATGTAAACAGAAGGGGCTGTGCTTCAGACTTCGGTGGCTGCAGACACATGGGCTGTGCGGAGATCCAGCTAGCCATTTCTTTGCTTAATAAATGAGCTCCTGCTGAGCTAGGCACTTCTTTCCCAGCCTTAAATGTGCTTTGAGAACACATCCTCCCTCCATTTGGCCTGAATTGTGAGGAGGGGGCAAGGGAGAGAGGGGAGGAAGGTGGACAGGAAAGAAGGCCGTTGCAAACCTTTTCTACCCAAGTCTTCTGAAGTGGAAGGATATAACTTCCAGGGTTGTCATAGCCTGCCCCTTCAAATTATACCACCTAATTTCCATATGCTGCAGACTATTGTTTTGCATTTTATTAATTGGCATTCTGATTATGCAAATAGGTCATATTTTTGGTACCACAATGTCTTAGAATTATTACCATGTTTTTTTATTTAAAAAATTACAGAATGAGTATTTCTTATCTGAAATACTTTGAACTCAAAGTGTTTGGGATTTTAGATCCCCCCACCCACCCCGCTTTTGGAATACCAATATCAACACACACACTCACACACAACAATATATCTTGGAGGTGGTACCCAAATCTGAAAATGAGAGTTGTTGAATTATGCACAAAATGCTGTAAAGATTGTCCTTCTCTACAAAAATAAGCAATTAAATAATAATAATAATAATAATAATAATAAAAACAAGGATGCAGATACAGTAGTTCAGACAGATTTGGGTCCAGGGTATTTGTCTAATCATATCTCCCTATACAGACCATTCTGTACACTATGCCAGTGTTTTTCAAACTTTTTTGAGTCGTGGCACATTTTTTACATTTACAAAATCCTGGGGCACACCACCAACCAAAATGACACAAAATTACACTCTAAAACAGTAATACATATAGTTAATATGTTTTTAAATGTATTTATACACTCAGTGTGAAACCTGGACCTGTTTCGATGAACACAACATATATATGACTTCCTCTCACATATTTATACATGGCTATCATGTCTTCTCTCAGCCTTCTCTTCTTCAGGCTAAACATGCCCAGCTCTTCAAGCCGCTCCTCATAGAGCTTGTTCTCCAGACCTTTGTGAAATTTCACCCTGAGTGAAACTTGCTTCCAGTTAACTATGGATGTCATGAAGCTGTTATAAACAGTTCCTTTTTTGGGGGGGGGAGGCAACTCTCAAAAAATCCAGTAAAATAGTTTTTAAAAAATCCAAGTGGAGAGGCTCAAATTGTTTCTTGGAAAACTGTGAGGGGGCTGCTAGGAGGGGGGAGAGTGCCAATTTCACATAGCACACCTGATGATCGCTCACGGCACACTAGTGTGCCATGGCACACTGGTTGGGAAACACTGCATTATGTTCAGCATAGGAAGCCCTCCTCCCAGTCCCACCCCCATCACAAGCTCAGTTGGTGGGAACAAGAGAAAGGGCCTTCTCCATGTTCACTCCCTGTCTCTGGAACTCCCTCCCTAAAGAAATAAAATTTTCCCCCACCCTTCTCTCCTTTAAGAAACTTCTGAAAACACACTTATGCACTTTAACAGGTAGAGAGAAGGAGGATTAACCCATTGGTACGCAGGCTAACCCATTTGTATTTTATGGCTGCTATGATACGCTCCTAAATGAATACTGGTGTTAGCCATTTTAAAAGCTATTTTAATGTAATTGTATCATAATTGCTTTTAGTGTATGTGTTGTAATGTTTTACTAATGTTTTGGTTTACAAAGTCTTATTGGGTTATTTTTATTATTATTTTCATCTTGATACTCATTTTTGTTGCAAGTTTACCATTGTTTACTATTAGTTTGTATTATTTCGATGTGTTTGTGTTTATTTGAGGCACTGAATGTTTGCCTCTTTGTTTTGCGTCTGAGTCCCTTTGGGGAGAGAGGGCGGTCTAAAAATAAAGTATTATTATTATCCTTTGGAATACCTTCTCCTCCCTCTGTTATGGGCAGAAAACCAAACTCAGTCATTTCTGCTTTGTGAAAAGAAGCTCAATAGTGCAAAAAGGTAATACACTCTTCCCCACATCCCAGCCCTTGAAGCCTCCAAACCTGTGTAGGGTGTGTCTGATGTCCTAAGGCTTTTTTTCCCACCAGGGACACCTTCCATTCTTTGTTTCAGGCAACATCTCAAATGTCAAGGGATGGGATGAGAGAAGGCAGCTTGCTAGACCAAGGCCAGGCCTGTTTCAGCACCATGGACAGCACCCCAGGGACCCATCAGGGACTATGACTTATGCTTCAAAACCATGGAGAATAACACACAGGCAGCATCAACTCCCCAAAGCCCTAGGCAGTGCGGGTGGTTGATCCATGAAAAATTTGATTCTAAACTCGGGGGGGGGGGGGGATTTCCATTGCTGGTTCATTATAGAAATTAATCCAAATTTTTAAAAATATTTTTTGTAATTGAAATGCAATTAATAACGAATTTCGTTATTATTACGTTATTTGTTCCACACATGCGCGACAGGAGGGTGGAAGGTGCTGTCTGCACTCCCCTCTGGCCAGCTGACACCCAAACAGGGGTTAAAGATAACCTCCATTTGGGTCTCGGTTGGCGAGAGGAGGGTCCCAGGTTGCACCTTCCACCCTCCTTTCGCCATTGTCCCGGATTATTCCCAAGGAGAGGAGGAGGTGTCACCCTCCTCCTCCTCTCCTTGCGAGTAAACCGGGACAATGGTCCCAGTTTATTCTCAAAGAGAGGAGGAGGCGGGGGATTCGCATCACCCTCCTCCTCCTCTCTTTGGGAGTAAATCAGGACAAGGTTAGCAGAGGGGGAGATTGCTTCCACATCTCACCCTCCCTGCTAACATCTAAACCGTGCTAAGCCTTGGCGCGGTATAGATGTTAGCAGGGGAGGAGATGCGGACGCATCTCACCCCCCTTGCTAACATCTAAACCGCGCCAAGGCGTATCGCGTCAGCCCCTCCCCTGCCAAAGGAAATAAATTTCTTTTGGCAGGGGAGGGGCAGGAGTGTCAGAGAAGGAAGAGGGGACTCGACTCTGATTGGCTAAAGGGAAGCAGGTGGCTTCAGGCTACACACCTGGTCTCCATTAGCCAATTGGAAAATGTTTCAACTGAGGGCAAAAATGTAATATGAACTATTACGTGCCCAATACAAAAATGGCTGTCCTGGGGTTGGTATAGAAATTCTGCTTCCGGGTTAGGCCTCAAGGGTCAATATACTTTGAAATTAATTTCAAATATAAAAAATAACGGATTTCCAAGTATTTTAAACCGGAGATATCCATCCCTACTAGTCAGCTTGTTCAATGGTCAGAAATCCTGGAGGCCCAAACAGATGGACGGCTGCAATTTGAGGATGCTGGTAGTAGATAGAGGGCATGTACCTGTTGAGTATCCTCTGTTTGAAATGCCTGGGATCAGAAGTGTTTTTGGATTCTAGATTTCCCCCCCAGATTTTGGAACAACCATGATGAGATGCCTTAGAAATGGGAGCTAAGTCTAAACACAAACATATTTATGTTATGCACATAGTGGGAAGTAATTTTAGATACAACATTTCAATTAATTTTGTGCGCAAAATGAAATATGTGTGTACACCAAACTACCGGAAAGCAAAGTTTGCACTTTTTCCGCAACCCATGTGGACAGCTTTAAATTTGGAGTAATTTGGAATTTTGGGTAAGTGACAGTGAATCTGTAAAGACTCTTTTGAGGCAATACATAAGGAATTGCTGACAGTGCTAGACTTGGAACAAAATGTCAGTTCAAATTATATATTGTATTCCTTTTATTGTTGGTCTCTTTGGGTCTGTTTTTGAGAGATAAAGCTGAGTAGAAGTAATCATTATCATCATCGTTGTTGTTGTCATCATCATCAATGTCATCATCATCCTCGTTTGGTTATGCAATATACCACGAGACCTTAGGCAGCTGCTTTCTGTAAACAAGTCTACATTGAGTCGCCTTCGGGCTTGAGAAAGGCGGGATAGAAATATTGTAAATAAATAAATAAATAAATAAATTATGTGGCCATTTCAGAGAATAATAATAGAAGTGGGGCAATGTAAAATGACATGCACAGAGCTATCGGTGTTGCTTTAAACAGAGGACAAGAAGATGGAGGAAAGGGTGAACAGGAAACAAGGTTAAGCAATTTTTTTTGTTAAGTGTCAGGAGCAACTTGAGAAACTGCAAGTCCCTTCTGGTGTGAGAGAATTGGCTGTCTGTAGGGATGTTGCCCAGGGGATGCCTGGATGTTTTGATGTTTTACCATCCTTGTGGAAGGCTTCTCTCATGTTCCCGCATGGGGAACTGGAACTGACAGAAGGAGCTCATCCACACTCTCCCCATATTTGAACCTCTGACCTGGAAGCGAGAATATGGACAGCTATTCTCTATTACTGGCTACACCTATCCTTCTCCCCATGTTGTCTTGCCCCCCTAATCATGAGAGACGACTTCCAGTCCACATGGATTAAAACAGTAGCAGCAAAGATCACAATGCTAGGTTTCTCCCAAGGACAATTGTTAAGCATGAGATGGGACTAAGCCAAGGGTTACAGCTGAAATGCTACTAGACTCGCAGTGTGCCCCTCCCTTCCTCTTTAGTGCCCACCACCAGTGTTTTCGACCTCTCTCATCAACCCCGCCCCCCTTCGGTTCCATACCTGTTACAATATCCTATCTTTTAAAATATATTTTATACTGATTTCTAATCTAATTTTAAATAACTGTTTACTGGGGAGTTGTCCTTCCCCTCTTAGGGCACTTGTGTCCACTTTGTGCTGGTCAGTGACTGTAATAATGTTTTGTTGTTGTTGTTGACCTGCCAGTCTTCAGTCCTGCTGGCACAGGGGTTTAACCCATTGCGCCACCGGGAGCTCCTAGGTTAGGTGATAAGAATATGATATTAACAGGGGTGGCTCTGGAGTTAAAGCCTGAACTAAATGGGCCAGAACAGGCCTTTTTTTTAAAGAGAGACTGGCATTCCAGGCCCTTCTCCCATTTTTCTCTCTCATCCTGAATAACATTTGTTGCTACAAAGTAGTTCAAAGTGCAAAAGTAATGTGTACTCAATGGCCTCTCAGTGGGGAGAAGTGGGGCAGAATCTCAGTGTTCCCAGTTGGCTCAGTGGGAAGTAAACTGCTGTAGTCTCTCCTGCCCTCATACGTTATTATTTACCTCTATCATCTCACCACCTTTGACTTTACCTGGTTATATGTGCCCTGGTTTTAATTTTTGAAAAGTATGCTATAAATGTATAGTGTGATAAGGCCCCAGCTGTGTCTGTTCTCTAGATAAATACAGGAGTTGGTAGATGAAGGGCAGCGTTAAAGTCCCTGATGTGTTCTGCCCTCCTTTCTTATCCTAAATCCTTAAGCTAGACCTGACCTGGACAACCCTTCAAGTAATGGATGCTTTCAAAAGGAGGAGTATTTTTGTTTTGCAAAGGAGGACACATACCCCCCTGGATAACTTCAGAGAGCGAGGGAGGGAGGGAGATCTCAGGAGGAAGGCACAAGACCCAAAAAAGGAATGCTGCCTACTTTTCAAGTGTTTATCTCTTGCTTTCTCGCTAGCTCCCACCACTACTCGGATCGGCCGAAACCTTCCCTGTGGCAAAATGACTGCCATACTGATAGCTCTGGGGATCACCTTTTGCAAACAGCCTTTGACATGGGAGAACAGCTGCAGCTGTCTTTCTTTACCTGAACAAGGAGATCATGGCAAAGCACTCGGGAAGACACTTCCTTGGGGGATTTGTGGGACCGTCATTTCCAAATTCACAGCCGAGCAATGAGAAAGCGTGCTTACTAGTGTCCGTCGCAATGCAATGCCACCTGATTTTGCATGAGTGCTTCTCCTATACAGAGGTGACTATGATAAATACTAAAATTCACCTCCAGTGCTGCAAATCAATTTGGTTAAGAAGCTCTGTTCTCTGCCCACTTGGGAATTCAGAAGGTTCAAAGGGGTCAGGTATGAAGCTCTTTCCAGTCATTCAGAAGGAATCCCATTGAACGTGAACTGTATTGTTTACTGAGGATAACCTTTTCAATTTACTATGCTGCCTTTCTTGGTTATTCAGAGGTGATATAAAGAGAAAGAAAACAAAAGCAAGCAAGAAAGAAGAGGAACATACTTTAGCAAAAAGGATCTGAGCAAAACACTGTAACGGGATCTATATCTGACTTATTTGATGTCAAGTCAACCTTGATGTATTAAAACCCTAAGAATGAGATACCTCGGAGGTATCTGGTATTAACAGCCTTGTTCAGATCTTGCAAACTCAGGGCTGTGGCTTCCATGACTAAATCAATAATAATAATAATAATAATAATAATAAAAACTTTATTTGTACCTCGGCACCATCTCCCCGAAAAGGGACTTGGGGCAGCTCACATGAGACCAAGCCCAGAAATACATCTCTCTCTCTCTCTCTCGGCATTACTTCACGAATGAAGATTCTTAGGAAGAACTCATCCCACGCTTTTTACAAGCTCGTTGATGATGAAAAAGGCCAATCTGTGATAGGCAAGTCTGGTTGTAGAAAGCACAGCAGAAAGTCTCCTTGGGTGATGTTGTTTCCAAGTTGCGGTTCTTTCTGCATTGTCGTTTCTCTTCGAGACCCATTCGGCGTGTCTTCTCGAAAGAGGCCGCAGCATTGTGGATAGTGCGTCTCCATGTCTCCCGATGTGAGGCCAGGGTGGGCCATTGTTGGTGATCTGGCCGAGCCTGAGATGTTGTTTCAGGGAGTCCTTATATCTCTTTTTGGGGGGCCCTCTCTTGCGCTGACCCGTGGCGAGTTCACCATAGAGTAGTATCTTTGGGAGGCGGTGGTCCTCCATCCTAGAGGCGTGCCCTGTCCAGTGCAATGGAGTGGCCAGAAATACATATCAATACAATAACATAAAAACATTCAACAACATATCAAATAAAACAAGCAATCAAATCAAATCAAATAAAAGGAGCATGGGTCTCCCCGACAGAGGCGAAACACAGGAGAATACAAGGAGGAAACATATGGTTAACCTATAAAGATCTATTAAAAGAGGTAAAAGGAGGAGTGGAACTAAAAACCCAAGAAGAATTAAAATTGTTATGTGGAAATGTAACTTGGTTACAGTATTTACAAATTAAAGATATTTACACCCAGGATAAGAAGACAGGTTTCAACGAGAAAGAAGACTTTTGGGAAAAAATGTTAAAAAATGATTTAAAAAACCATTACTAAAATCTACAATAAATTATTAGTTTGGGCAACGGAAACGGAAGAAATAAAAAACAGTATGGTATTATGGGCCAGGAACATCGGCAGACAAATAAAATTACATGAGTGGCAGCTAATCTGGACTAAGAAAATCAAATATACCTATGCAACTGATATGGAGGAGAATTGGATGAAGATGTTCCATAGATGGTACATCTCTCCCCAAAAGTTAGGCATAATGTATAAAAACAACCAAAAAAAGTGTTGGAAATGCCACTCAGATCAAGGCAGTTTCTACCACATGTGGTGGACCTGCAAAGAAACAACAACATATTGGAAATCCCTACATAAAGCAGTGCAAAAATACTAAAGATTAAAATTCCGTTGAAGCCTGACTACTATCTTTTGGGTTTGTTAGATAAAGACTTAAAACTAGACAGAAATGAAGACAAACTTTTTTGGTACATGGCAACTGCCGCACGCATGGTTTTTGCTAGATATTGGAAAAGTGACTATATTCCTACCAAAGAGCAATGGCTCGAGAAAGTATATGACATAAAGAACATGGACAGATTGACATTCCTTCTGAGCAAAAATACTGGAAATCCAAGGACAGAAACAGATTGGAGTGTATTAACTGTATACACAGAAAAATATAAACAGAAAGATAAGACAAATTAAATTATTGGTCTTATATAAAGACCACTATGGTAACATAAATGTAACATTGGGAATCATTTGTTGTTAAAAGACTGGGCGATTATTCTTACATCTCCAAGTTCTACGGAGAGAATGGTTGAAGCAACAAAGAACACCCTCATCCCTTGACGAAGGAAAGTGGAAGTCAACTTCATGTTGAATGTTGTATTTTTATTTCACTATTTTTGATTTTTCTCTTCTCCCTCCCCCACATTACTACCCCACTTTTTTTGTTTTTTTTCTCTTTCCCATTCTTCTCCTCTTTTTTTGTATCTTCTTTTTAACTAGAATGTTTGTGCAATGTCGTTATTACATGTATCACACTATAACCACAAAACCAATAAAAAATAAAATAAAAGGAGCATGCCACATGTGGAAAACACTGTGATAAAAACTGAGATATATATATATATATATATAAAAACTATATGTATACACTATATATATGATGAGATAAGATATATACACACACACACTATATAGATATATATATACACTATATATGTATGTATACACTATATATATATATATATATATATATATATATATAGGGGAGGTTCTAAGACAATGTACTCTGAGGACAAAGCAATGTAAATCAATCCATCTGTAATGTGATTATCATGTCATCTCATGATATGTCCAAAGTATGACTGCCTCAATTTAATCACCCCGATTTTGCCATCTTGGTTTCAATATCTTCTAGGTTTCTTTTTGTGTGTGTCAGGAGCAACTTGAGAAACTGCAAGTCGCTTCTGGTATGACAAAATTGGCTGTCTGCAAGGATGTTGCCCAGGCGATGCCCAGATGTTTTACCATCCTGTGGGAGACTTCTCTCATGTCACCATATGAGCTGACAGGTGGGAGGTCACCCCACTCACCAGATTCGAACCCCTGCTGGCACAAGGGTTTAACCCATTGTGCCACTGGAGTCCCCTAGTGATAGGTTAGGCTAAATTTGCCTCTGATCTATCATGTGTCTTTTTCTTAAAGGACTGGAAAGTGACCACAGTTGCAGTGACTTTTGAAAAACAGCATTCGGGTGCTTTCAGGCTGCTTAGTTTTAATGTCAGTTCTGAGCAAACTGGCGAAAAATATTATGAAATATATGAAATTATCAAGCAAATGGAAGGATAGGTCATGCTGAAAAAGGGTCAACATAGCTTATGTAAAATTAAGCCTGGCCTTGCTAACCTTTCAGAATGAAAGGAAACATGTGGACGGGGTGATTTAGTAGACGTGGTTTGCTTTGTATTGGAAAAGGTTTCTGACTCCTAAGCAAACTGGCAGTTGTAAGAGGAGAGGTCCTTTTATAGATAGGTTACACATCAAAGGGTGAGGGTAGGTTAGCATGGGTGACCAGTAGGGATGGTTGATCCACAAAAAAATGATTCTAAACTCATGGGGGGGGGGGGGATTTCTGTCCCTGGGTCGTTATAGAAATTATTACAAAAAATTTTGACTTCATTTCGTATTTGAAACGTAATTAATAACGATTTTCATTTTTATTCATTAGGCCAGCTGGGAGGCTAGGCTAGAATGGAGGGCTTGCTCTCCTCTCTTCCCTCCTTTCCTCCCAGCTCAGAAGGATCGCACATTATATTTAATGAGCGATGCCTCTCAGCTGGGGGGGCAGGGAGGGAAGAAGGGAGAGCAAGCACTCCACTCCTCCTCCCCCCCCCCCGCCCAGCTCAGAAGCATTGCACATTATATTTAATGCACGATGCCGCTCAGCTGGGGCAGGAGGGAAGAAGGGAGTGCTTGCTCTCCCTTCTTCCCTCCCCCGCCTAGCCTTGGCGTGGTTTAGATGCTAGCAGGGGGGAGATGCATCCGTATCTCCTCCCCTGCCAACATCCATACCGCGCTAAGCCTTGGCGAAGTATAGATGTTAGCAGGGGGGGGGAGATGTGTCCGCATCTCCTCCCCTGCCAACATCCATAAGCCTTGGCACGGTATAGATGTTGGGGGGTAGGGGGAGATGCGTCCGCAAAGTTTCTCTCCCCTCTTCTCATTTCTTCCCTCAGTTCTCAGTTTACTTCAATTGCTGCAGATATCAAAATTACAAGGAGGAGGAGAAGGAGGAGGAGGAAGATTACATTAAATTAACTGCAGGGAAGAAAGGAAGGGAGAGGATTGTGTACCTCTCTGAAGACTAGGGCAGTGGTTCTCAATCTTCCTAATGACATGACCCCTTAATCTAGTTCCTCATGTTGTGGTGACCCCCAACCATAAT
Organism: Anolis apletophallus; assembly: GCA_030556195.1. Taxonomy (NCBI): domain Eukaryota; kingdom Metazoa; phylum Chordata; class Lepidosauria; order Squamata; family Anolidae; genus Anolis; species Anolis apletophallus. The sequence goes on from JARBWK010000011.1 coordinate 19,172,353, forward strand.
ATTATTTTTGTTGCTACTACACAACTGTAATTTTGCTACTGTTATGAATCATAATGTAAATATCTGATATGCAGGATGTATTTACATTCACTGGACCAAATTTGGCACAAATACCTGATATGCCCAAATTTGAATACTGATGAGGTTGGGTAGGTGGGTCTTGATTTTGTCATTTGGGAGTTGTAGTTGCTGGGATTTATAGTTCACCTACAATCAAAGAGCATTCTGAACTCCATCAATGATGGAATTGAAGCAAACTTGGCACACAGAACTCCCATGAGTTCCCATGATGGACATAAAATACTGGAAGGGTTTGGCGGGCATTGACCTTGAGTTTTGGAGTTGTAGTTCACCTACATCCCAAGAGCACTGTGGCCTCAAAACAATGATAGATCTACACCAAACTTGGCATGAAAATCAACATGCCCAAATGTGAACAATGGTGGAGTTTGGGGAAAATAGACCTTGACATTTGGGAGTTGTAGTTGCTGGGATTTATAGTTCACCTACAATCAAAGAACATTGTTAACCCCACCAACAATAGAATTGGGCCAAATGTCCCACCCAGAACCCCCATGACCAACAGAAAATGCTGTTTTCTGATGGTCTTTGGTGACCCCTCTGACACCCCCTTCACCCCGACCCCCCCAGGGGTCCCGACCCCAAGGTTGAGAAACACTGGACTAGGGCAAAAGCAAACTGTGTTTTTAAATTGTACTTTTAGAAAAAAATGAGTTTAACTGTGTATTAACTTTTGGATCAATAATTTTGTTTACTTTTATTGTGCTTTTTATATATATACGTAAGTAAAGGTAAAGGTTTCCCCTGATATTAAGTCTAGTCGTGTTCAACTATTGGGGGTGGTACACATCACCATTTCTAAGCTGACTTTTGATCTACGAGGGCGGGTCAATAAGTCAGTGACTTTTTGAATTTCCCCGCCTCTTAACTGAAAGGGCAACACTGCTCCTGTCAACAAGCATCTGTCAGTTGACTCCTGCCAAAATTTGAACAAGCTGCATCATTTAGTTTATGTTTGACAGCCATTGATAGCAGACTACCGCGTGATTTGAGGAGAAAGTGGAAAAAAGTGAATTTCGTGTGCTCATTAAGCATTATTTTTTTGCAGAAAAACACCATCACTTAAGCCAAGGCTAAGCTCGATAAATATGATGGCGACTCTGCACCATCAATTCCAATGGTAAAAAAGTGGTTTACTGAATTTCGTTGTGGTCGTACAAGCACGGAAGATGCCGAACGTTCTGGATGCCCAATTGAGGTCTCTACACCCGAAACAATTGAAAAACTTCACGATATGGTGTTGGCTGATCAGAGATGGAAAGTGCAAGAGATTGTGGAAGCCATAGGCATCTCACATGGCTCAGTGGTTTCAATTTTAAATGATCACTTGGATATGAGAAAGCTTTCCGCAAGATGGGTGCTGCGTTTGCTCACAATCAACCACAAATACAATCGTGTGACAATTTCGAAGGAGTGTTTGGCGTTGTTCAACTGCAATATGGACGAGTTTTGCGCCATTTCGTAACCGTGGACGAAATGTAGATCCACCACAACACACCAGAGACCAAGCAGCAGTCAAAACAGTGGGTTTCTCAGGGTGAATTGACCCCAGAGAAGTCCAAGGTGGGTTTGTCAGCCAATAAAGTCATGGCAACCATTTTTTGGGATGCACGTGGTATAATCCACATTCACTAACTTCAAAAGGGTAAAACAATCAATGGCGAATATTATACTAATTTATTGGGTCGATTGAATGAGGATTTGGGGGGGGGGGGGGACGCCCCCACATGGCCAAGAAAAAAGTTCTTTTGCACCAGGACAATGCAAGGGTGCAGTTGTCATGGCAATAATCCATGAATTGGGATACGAATTGCTCCCTCATCCACCCTATTCTCCGGATTTAGCCCCGAGTGACTATTTCTTGTTTCCAAACCTGAAGAAATGGCTCGACGGAAAGAGATTTGACTCCAACAATGAAATCATCTCACAAACAAATACCTATTTTGATGACCTCGACAAATCTTATTTTTTGGAAGTGAAAAAAAATTGGAGAAACGTTGGACAAAGTGTATAGAGCTCAAAGGAGACTACGTTGAGAAATAAAATGATTTTTAATCCAAAAACCTGTGTTTCATTCAAAAAGTCACGTTCTTATTGACCCACCCTCGTACTTACATTTGCCTGACCTCAAACCGCTAGGTTGGCAGAAGCTGGGGCTAACAGCGGGAGTTCACCCCACTCTCCGGATTCGAACCACTGACCTTTCGGTCAGCAAGTTCAGCAGCTCAGTGTTTTAACCCACTGCGTCACCAGAGGCTTCAGCAGTTAATATCATTACTAGCATATATATCCGGTGTTGCTTGGATATTGTTGGACTGCTGTTCACTTGCTTGCTTCCTTCTCCAGCTCTGAGAAGGCTTGCCTCACAATGTCCCAGGTAGAAATGAAGAATAGTACCGTATTTAAAACATCTTATAGAGGACAGGGACCCATCAATCACCTATAGAGTGGCTAAGTTTTGTGTGGCAGCTATAAAAATAAGGAAACAGATTGGGGATTATTTTAGTGGATTAACTTTTCACTTACTCATTTTATTACTCATGGACTCACTGTTTTTAAAGTTGTGCTTTTTTGTTTTACAGTAATGCTGACACTCTTTTTTTAAAAAAAAAAACCCTCTGTTTTTTAATGTGGTGCAACAGGTTAAACTGCTGAGCTGCTGAACTTGCTGACTGGCAAGTTGGCAGTTCGAATCTAGGGAGCAAGGTGGGCTCCTGCTGTTAGCCCCAGCTTCTGCCAACCTAGCAGTTCAAAAACATGCAAATGTAAGTAGAACAATAAGTACCGCTTCTGCGGGAAGGTAATGGCACTCCATGCAGTCATGCTGACCACATGGTCTTGGAGGTATCTACAAACAATGCTGGCTCTTTGACTTATAAAAGGAGATGAATACTCCCCCCAGAATTGGACTTTTGGTCTGTGACCATAACAATAAAATTCATACCTCACAATGTCTCCACGGCAGCTTTCTGGCAATGGTGGGCAGCCTCTCTTTGTGCCTCTTCCCCTCCTCCTCATACTTATGTCAATTTCTTTCCCACTGACTTCACACAGGGCTACTTCACTTAGGAACAGCCACCCAGTGACATCAGAGAGGGCCACTTCACCTAGCAATAGCTGTTTTGATACAAACAGATAAACATATGTACATACATACTTTGGCTTATATATACATACATACATATATATATATATACACACACACACACACACACACACATACATACATACATACACATATGTTTATACATATGTTTATACATATACATATGGTAATATATATATATAGAGACAAGATGATTTTAATCCTATATTGGAAAACAAAGGGTGGGATATTAAGTAAATACAGTAGAGTCTCGCTTATCCAACATAAATGGGATAAGTGAAAATGTTGGATAATAAGGAGGAATTAAGGAAAAACCTATTAAAGGTCAAATTACGTTATGATTTTACAAGTTAATCACCAAAACAGCATGTTTTACAACAAATTGATAGTTCAATACATAGTAACTTTATGTAATAATTACTGTATTTATGAATTTAGTACCAAAACATGTATTTAACCTGCATTGCATAAAACAGAATGTTGGATAAGCAAAGGTTGGATAAGCAAGACTCTACTACAGGGGTGCCCACACTTTTTCAGCATGCGAGCTACTTATGATAAAACCAAGTCAGAAAGATCTACTGCAAGAGAAGCAGGGCGCAGCCGGGGGAGGGGGCGGGGCCTAGCGCAGCCTGGCTCCTCCCTCTCCTCGCTCTGGCTACAGCGCTGCCACACCTTCTCCATGCTAGAGGAGGGTATGCCAAGCCAGTAGTGGCAAACTAGTTATAGTAGAGCAGGGGTGCTCATTAGGTGGCTCGAGTTCGACCGGTCAATCCCGGGACCTTAGGAGGTCGATCCCAGCTGGATGGGGCGCTTCTGATGGGGCGGAGCCATGCCATGCCAGGCCCCGCCCCCTCCCCCTCTGGCTTTAGCGCTGCCACACCTTCTCCAGGCTAGAGGAGGGTATGCCAAGCCAGTAGTGACATAGCTAGCCACTACTGGCTTGGCATACCCTCCTCAAGGCTGAAGAAGCTGTGGAAATGCTGTAGCCGGGGAGGGGGTGGGGCCTGGCGCGGCGTGGCTCTGCCCCCTCAGAAGCGCCCCATCCAGCTGGGATCGACGTCCTAAGGTCCCGGGATTGACCGGTCGATCGCGAGCCACCTAATAAGCACCCCTGCTCTACTATAACTGAGTAAATGCCATTCTGTCCACTCTTGATTCTTCTGAAATTTCATGGCATAGTTCAGTTTCTTTTCTCCTCTTTCTCCTCCTGTCCCTCCAGACACGAGACTCCTGATTTTTCCTTGGACTGATGTGGCAGGTGGGTGCCAATCCTCCTTTCCAAGGCTGAGCCTTGACAGCCCCATAAGTCTCTTCTAACATCCTGCCTACAGAACAGGTGTGACGTTTTGGGGAGCTCTCTCTCCCCCCCCCCCAAACCCAGAACAGCGGCTGCTGATTTAAAACCCAACATTGCATATGTAGAGTTAGGATTATTTTCTGCCAATGCACATCACTTTGTACTTATCCAAATTGAATTTCATCAGCCATTTTATTGCCCAATCACCCGTTTTTGCGAGATGATTTGGCAGCTCTTCCATCACGGCTTCCCAGCTCAGCCACTCTGAATAATTTTGCATCGCCTACAAGTTTTATCACTTCGCTCCCTGCTCCTCCTTTCTATTTCCAGTGACAAGGGCTGGCTCACATCTTGGCAAGCATTGAGGGGAGGGGGGTCCCCGGGAAGTTCATCTTCTGCATACGACCCAAGCAAATGGACCGTTCAATCTGACGCTTACCTTTCAGATTTTCTCCTGCTTCCAAGTCTTTCACTTGTGCGTTGAAGGATGGTTTCCCCACCCCATCCCTTGAAGGTGATTATTTGCCAATGCATTGCTGTTTTCTGTATTGTTGAAGGCTTTCATGGCCAGAATCACTGAGTTGTTGTGAGTTTTTTTGGGCTGTATGGCTAGGTCCAGAAGCTTTCTCTCCTGACATTTCGCCTGCATCTTTGGCAGGCAACGTCAGAGGTTATTAGATCTGTTGGAACTAGGAAAATGGGGTTTTTATATCTCTGGAATGCCCAGGGTGGGACATACAGACTGTTTTTACACTGTGTGTGTATGTGTGTATGTGTATGTGTTTATATGTGTGTGTGTGTATATATATATATCTCACTGGTGAAGTCAGTGTGTGTGAGTGTGTGTTTCCCATGAGAAAAATATTTTTGACTGTTTTCCAGTTTTGTAAAAGAAGCATTCTATCTGCTCCTACCCAACATATAGCTTTTTTCTTTCACATGTGCAGCTATATCACTGGTCAAGTCAGTGTGTGTGTGTGTGTATCACTGGTCAAGTCAATGTATGTGTGTGTATATATACAGGTCCTTCTCAAAAAATTTAGCATAAAGTGCTAAAAATTTAGCATATAGTGCTAAAGTTCATTGTTTTCCATAATGTAATGATACGAATTAAACCTTCATATATTGCACACCAACTGAAATATTTCAGGTCTTTTTTTGTTTTGTACTGATGATTTTGGCATACAGCTCCTGAAAGCCCAAAAATACTGTCTCAAAAAGTTAGCATATTTGGTCGGATGGAATATGCTAATTTTTTGAGATATGTATGCCAAAATCATCAGTATTAAAACAAAAAAAGACCTGAAATATTTCAGTTGGTGTGCAATGATTCGAAAATATATGAAAGTTTAATTTTTATCATTACATTATGGAAAATAATAAACTTTAACACTATATGCTAATTTTTTGAGAAGGACCTGTATACACACACACAAACACACACACACACACACACACACAAACACTGACTTGACCAGTGATATAGCTGCACATGTGGAAGAAAAAAGCTATATGTCGGGTAGGAACAGATAGAATGCTTTTTTTTACAAAACTGAAAAATAGTCAAAAGTATTTTTTCTCACGGGATAAGTAAAAACATGGAAAATGAGAAAAGAATCCCAGAGTTACAATAATTTTTTTTCAATCCTGGATTTATTCCATGAACATTTTTAATTCATTGCATACTTATTCTATGTCCAAAGTTTGAACTTCTGAGAAAATTTTGCACATTCCTTTTTTATGCAAAACCCGGTATTTTCTTGTTGGTGGAAATGATTATTATTTATTATTGTTGTTATGAAACTTTATTTATACCTCGCCACCAACTCCCCTCAGGGACTTGGGGCGGCTAACATGAGGCCAAGCCCAAGAAATACAGTAACAAATAAAATACATACAGCACATAATAACTAAAATAAAATACAAACAATAAAAGAAAAATAACATAGTGGGATAAACTCACTAGGTTTGAGTTTATCACCAACTGCACTTGAGATGGAAGTGAGAAGAGGGCTTCCTCATTGATCTTAGTGCCTGTGCCGGTTCATAGACAGTTCAAAGGCTTTAGGCTCCATCTTATCTCCATCCCAGTACAATCTCAAGTGTTCACCCAGTTTTTGGTAGAATAAAGGATACCTTTCAGGGTGAGATCCACGGAAAATGCAGTCAATCCACTTTGGGCTCTTTGTAGTCAGTTTTCCCAAACACCTCATTAAACTACAGAAAAACTTAACCTGGTGCCTCATCACACTAGAGTATGGTAGGGTAAAGGTTTTCCCCTGACATTAGGTCCAGTCGTGTCTGACACTGGGGTGTGGTACTCATAATCCAAAGAGCCGGCATTGTCCGTAGATACCTCCAAGGTCATGTGGCCAGCATGACTGTATGGAGTGCCATTACCTTCCCACCGGAGTGGTACCTATTCATCTACTCACGTTTGCATGTTTTCTAACTGGGTATGGATCCACTTTAAATCCAGTTTCTGCCTCCTGCAGAATACTGGGGTTTGTAGACTAGTGAGGCCCAGGACTACAAGCCTCAGAATTCTGCAGGAGGCAGAAACCAGGTTTAAAGTGGATCAATTTTCTAGTGTGATGGGGCCCCTAGGTTTCTAGTCCAGGCACATTTCTTTGTAAATATTCTGAGTCTGAAGCAACCTCCTTGCATTTCCCAAAGAATATGGAGAGAGACATTAATTTTGACTTAATGCACCGACTGGGTAGGGATTTTTTTCTTTATAGCCCTATTAACATCAAAGGAAATGACCTTGTAGCTTCTGATATAATCCAGCACTAAGCTTGTCATAGCAATGAGGTGCTGAGTCCTTCTTTGGCACCGTCCACTCTAACACTGTGCCCACCATGTGAACAAATCTAATTTTTCTCCTCCTCGCCTTCACCTCCTGATGGGGTTTCCTATATCACTCTCCTGTGACAACTCTCTGATGATTTGCACTTAGGAAAGAAAGAAATCCTGACTTAAAGTCCAGGTGGTGCTTGAGGAGGAATTCAGAGAGCGAGGGAATTGCAATGGCAGCTGCCATTCTCCCCTAGGTTTGTCCAATTGCCAGGAAATCAAGTAGGTGGAAAGTTGGTGTCAAGATTGTCTCTGAGACATATTGTCACTCAAGGCAGCTGCAGACTCAACAGCAGTGTGGGATCCACTGGAATGACAACACCGGGATCTGTCGTCTGCCCAATTTATACTCCCGACCCCCTTTTACCACCCCATTGTGTTCTTCCTATTTGCATCCCAGTTTTTCTCAGCCTCCTCCTGCCTTCAGTCAGTACATATCTCCAGAATATGAGGAACAGCTTAGCAAGTTGGATATGATTAGCTTGTAGAAGAGATGATTGAGAGGTGACATGATAGCCAACTTTAAATATCTGAAAGGATGTCAGGTAGAAGATGGGGCAAGCGTATTTTCTGCGGTTCCTGAAAGTGGGACATAAACCAATGGATTTAAATTGCAAGAATATCTAAATAATAATAAGAATTTTCTTGATGGAACTTATTGCCTTGGAGGATACTGGCTCTCCTTTAAAGGTCTTTAGTTAGACGTTGGGTGACCATTTCTAGTCTATTCCACTGTAGCAGTGGGATTTAGTCCTTTACAACTTCATGATTCTGCAATTGTGTTATCGTATGGTTCACAAGGTTGTTTTCTGGACAGTAGCTCTGCTGTAGTATTGTAAGCTAGCAGTCTTTCTGGATCTTAGGCTAGGGATCAATCCTAGGATTTTTTTGCATAAAGGAATTTGCTTTGACCTGCCCTTGAGACTCTATATGTCAGAGAGCTTTCAGCAGTCACATTGAAGAAAACACAAGCACTGAGCTCATACGTAGGGGCTACATAATGTAAGTATTTTCATGTAGACCAGTAGTTCCCAACCTATGGTCCGTGGACCACCAGTGGTCCCCAAGAATGATAATATGGTCCGTAGACCCAACATTACTTCAATGTCCAAACAAATCTCCCTTTATGAACCACTGTGGAAACTAAAATCTTCTGGGGAGGCCCTGCTCTCAGTCCCTCCTTCATCACAAACACGTTTGGTGGGGACAAGAGAGGGCCTTCTCAGTGATTGCCCCCCGGTTATGGAACTCCCTTCCTGGCAATATTAGATCAGCCCCCCCACCCCTTCCTGTCCTTCAGAAGGATGGTGAAGAACTGGCTGTGGGACCAAGCCTTTGGGGCAGTGCAATGAGGCACAATGATGTCCTCAGATGGTTTTAAAGCAACTTTTAATGTGGATATAAGTGATTTTAATGTTTGTATACATTTATGGTTTTATCCCCGGCACTGAATGTTTGATGTATATATGTCGTGCTCTGCCTTGAGTCTCTTGTGGGGTGAGAAGGGCAGAATATAAACATTTAAAATTAAATAAATAAATAAATGTTGCCTCGAAACCACGTGGCAATGAGACCAACTGGTCTCGCGAAACTCTCTTATAGTGCCAAGTTTACAGAGATGCCAGGAGATTACAAAAGATTACTACTACCACATCAGCTCTAGATTATTAATTACTGTTTTCTGTAGGCAAGCTGATGGTGACTGCTGGATGGCATATGTTTTGTATCAGAAACAAGAGCTGATGTGGTCTATCCAATGCAATTTTCTGAATCAGCACACCAAATAACCAAACCGAATCTAAAGTTGAGCAAAAACTGATTTGTAACCCTTTGGGTACTAATGGTACTAATGGAGAGGGGTCCCTAGTCAAGTGGTCCCTGGTCAAAAAAAGGTTGGGAACCACTGATTTAGACCTACTGATTGTGTACACCTTGGGTTGAATGATAATGTTGTATTACTGAACAGCACTGCACTTTCAACACGTGCCCTGCTCCTTAGCTACAATTTGCCCTTGTCTTGTTTACAGTTTGGTCATGTCTTATGGTAGTTGTCACCATAGGTCATTGGGCATTGTTCTGAGTTTTAAATTGCTGTCTTCATATGCTATAGTTTTTTACTTTATTATATTGTACAGTGTGTTTATTTTATCCTTTGTCTTATGCACTTTGTGCCATATGTAAGCCGCTCTGAGTCTCTTTGGGGGAGATGAAGGTGGGGTACAAGATTAAAGTTGTTGTTATTATTATTATTACCATACAATTAGACATACAATGGAATATACAAGTACAACACTATCACGTGTGAAATTTGACTTCTGAAATCTTGAACTGAATACAAATTGGGGGATACATCTCCACTCACTTCTGCAGGAGGGTTTACATTTGCCCAAGAGGTCCCGAAAATTCTCATATTATATTGCACCTTGAGCATTTGTGAGTCAGTATCTGCTCTTGTCATAGTCACAAGATAGTCGCTCACACTATTTACATTTTTAATTATTTTTATTTTGTCTTTCTCCCATATATGTCTTTCTCCCAGAGAGGTACCCAGGGCACTTTTGGGAACATACAGTACTAAGTGGGATTATTAGGGATCAGCATTGAATCTCTAGGTTTCATGGATCATCTCTTTCTCAAGTGTCTGTTTTATGTTTCAGGATGTGAGGTATTCCAAAACAATGAGGTTATGAATACTGACATGACAGGAATACCTCTGGAAAAGATACAAACCCAACCTCTCTTCCTCCCTTCTTCCTTTCTTTATTATTTACTAGCTTGGGGACCTGGTGGTGCCTGGGTTATTTGAGAAAGGCATTGTGTGCCAAGGTTGGTCTTTAGTACTTCAAGTGCCATCATCCACGGTTCACCCTCCTCCAAACTACAGTAGAAGATAGAGTGGGTCATGGGGGCTCTGTGTGTCACGTTTGGTCTTGATCATTCATTGGATGAGGGTTGCAGCGGTCTCGGAAGGTGAGTGAAGGTACTTAAAGTCCCATCATCGGTGGTCCATCCTCCTTGAAACAGCACCAGGGTGTAGAGTGGGTCAAGGGGGCTCTGTGTGCTAATTTTGGTCTGTATTGGTCATTGGATGAGGGTTGTGTTATTTTCAGGGAGTGAAGGTTCTACAAGTCCCATCATCCATGGTCCATCCTCCCTCAAACTGCACCAGGATGTAGAGGGCATCTTGGGGAATCTGTGTGGCAAGTTTGGTCTTGTTCTGTCATTGTTGGGGGCCTAGTCAGGAAAATCAATTTGAGGAAGCCTTACTGTCAATTCAGGCCTCAACAATATCCTATGACCTGAGGCGTAGTCAGGAAAATCAAGTTAAGGAAGCCTTGCTGTCAATTTTGGGCCTGGTCTGTGATTTATAGGGGCTACAGTGTTGTTTGAGAAGTGAATCAGGTGAAGGTACTGCAAATCCCATCGTTCGTGGCCCATCCTGCCCTAAACCACACCAGGTTGTGAAGTGGGCCATTGGGCCCCTGTGTGCCAAGTTTGTTCCTGATTCGTTATGGCTGTGGGCCGCAGTGACTGACTGCCTGAGGCCTTTACTTTTCCCTCTGCATCACCTCTTAGAATGTTGGAATGTAGATGGCCAACCAGAGTCCTTTATGCAAATACCATTTCAGTGGCAACCAATCCCCTCTGTCTGGGGCCGTAGAATGTTGGAGTTCTGAGGCTGGCCAATCAGTGTCCTTTATGCAAATAATCCCACAGTGGCAACCAATTGAAATGCTGGCACATATTCCTCCCTCCGCACCACCGCACCACCGCCCACAAACACTGACTTGTATTATATACATAGATCATTTAGGTCCCTATAACCAAGGGAGCCACATCTACAGTTTCATTCATCCACTCTTGACATATTCCCTCTTTGTGGCACTTTCTAGGTCCTCCAGGTTGACTCTGCAGCATTTCTGGGCGGGAAGACCTTCATTTCAATAGGATTTACTATTAGCCACAGTTTTGCATATGCATGTGAAGTCTGGGAATGCATCTCCCACAGAGAAGGAAGCTTATATTTTATCTTTCAGCCAAAAACTCTCCCACGGTTGGCTTACAAATCATTAATTGGACAGTTCCCTGCCTCAGGTATACCGTCAAAATAAGACACAACACAGACGGAAAGGGGAAAGGTCACAGGAGAAAGGCTTAAGTTCAGCAGATGCTGGTTGCTCTTCTCCCTCTCAGAGGTGATAACAATTGGAATATGGAAGAAGGGCCACTCACCAAATGCTAGGACCAAGGCACAATGGAGCTGTGCCTAGTTGCTTCTTTCTACTTTTCTGTGGCCATAGCAATGGCAGGAGGAACATAGAAGGAGGGCTTCTCGCAGCCGCATGGCCCCAGGAATGATGGAAGCTGTGCTTGATTGCCCGCCTCTCACTCAGAGGCCAGAGCAATTACTTGTCATTTCAAAATATTTATACCCTAGTTTTCTACTGAAAAGAGCATTAAAAGCCCCCAAACAAAGGCTCTACCTCAAAGCAACTAATGCAATAACTGGTCCTAGAAGATAAGACAAATTAACCAAAAGGCAGAGGGAGAGAAGGGCGGAGGTGAACGGCACCCACCCCACAGCTGAGCAGAGGTTGAGTGAACCACATCAAGACTGGATGACTCCGTAAAATTAATTGCTTCATCGGGGCATCGGCAAAAAAAAAAATCCCCTGAAACAATCTGAATGTTCTTTTTTCAATAAATGGCTTAATCAGACGGAATCCTGTCTCTTTGGCTTAACAATTTGTTAGGGGAATTTAATTTTATCGCAGTGTGGGGAAATGTCTTCCAGCTGCAGCAATTTCCTGAGGCATCTGAGAAGGAGCGGGCAGGGAGGTGTGCGTAGAAGCTCATTTAGCAAACCCTAAGACAGGCGTCCTCAAACCGTGGCCCTCCAGCTGTTTAGGCCACCATCTCCCAGAATCCCTGACCATTTTACAAGCTGTCCGGGGCTTCTGGGAGTTGGAGAACCAAATTACTGGAGGGCCACAGTTTGGAGGTGCCTGTCCCAAGCAGAAACATGGAAACTGTGGCGTCCCACCCAGGGCCTGGAAAAAGGGGGTTTGAGAAATGGAGAAATGGGGTAGTGTTCTAGCTTTCCCATAAAAAAGAAAAGCTGGAGTCTATGAGCAATGAGTTCAGGACTCAAAAATAGGTGAACTCAAACAAGGTTTATTTGCTTACAATCAGTAAAACTGATGGTCCAAAAAGCTTGAGGTTGGTTGCTAGAAAAGTCCTTTAAACAAAGGGATAACGTCCACTTGCCTTATGCAGAGCGAAGGTTCCTTTCTTCTGATTCCAGGGTTCCTTTGTTGCTCCAAATGGTCCTCCAACACATGAAGTTCTGAGGTCCCCAGAGACAGGCCAAGATTAAGGAAGTTTGCCGCCCTAGGCCACCCTCCTCCTCCACGCCGCGCCCCCTACCTTCAGTCAAGGAAGGAGGGTGGGGCAAGGAGGAGAAAGAGGTGGAGGAACCCCTGCCGTGCATGCACGTGTGGTGGAAGGGCGCCTCTTTCTTCTCCTCGCCCCGCCCTCCTTCCTTGATTGAAGGAAGGAGGGCGGGGAGAAGAGGCGAAAGAGGCGGAGGAACCCCTGCCATGCATGCGCGTGCGGTGGGAGGGCGCCTCTTTCTCCTCCGCGCCCCGTCCGCCTTCCTTGATTGAAGGAAGGAGGTTGGGGAGAGGAGGAGAAAAAGGCGGAGGAACCCCTGCGGCGCATGCGCGTGGCGGGAGGGTGCCTCTTTCTCCTCCATGCCCCGCCCTCCTTCCTTCAATCAAGGAAGGAGGGCAGGGTGCGGTGCGGAGGAGAAAGAGGTGCCTTCCCCGCCGCGTGCGCATGCACACTTTTTTTGGAATTTTTTTAAAAAAAAATTTGAATTAAAAAAACTTTTTGGGGGTCCGGATCTTCTGCCCCCCCAAAGCCGCCACCCTAGGCCATGGCCTAGGGTGGCCTTATGGGTAATCCAGGCCTACCCAGAGATTACAGTCTTTGGGTGAAGGTCTGGCCTTCCTTTCACTGCAATCCTGGCTTGAGAGCATTGGTGGAAAGCTATACGTAAACAAAGATGTCTAAGTGAGCTTCAGATTTCCGCTTGCTTCGTCCATGTGCTCTTCCTTGGAATTGAGGCAGAAAGGAAGTCCAGCCTCCCAAGTAAACTCAGGAAGGGGAGGGGTTCAGGGTGGTGCTGCCAGGTTCGGGGCCAAGCCCAACTCCTCCCATCATAGTCCACATGGCAGAAAGGTGAAACAAAGGCCCATACAGGTAAAAGACAACAAAATACCAAATACAGATATAAAACAGCCCCGTGGGGGCATCACAGGAACAGTCTTGGGACCAAAGAGTGGCCCCTCCTCCTCCTCCTTCCCCTCTCCAACTGCTAAGCAAGTTGACTTCTCTCTGGAAGTCAACTTGGTTCTTTCATAGGGATTTTTCACCTGAACTTCTACAGTCTTGGCTGAAAAAGAGAGGTGGAAGCCTTAACATAGATAACTGGGTGCAAAGTAAGGACAGAGTCATCTTCTGGTTGCAAAGGAAGGGTGGAGGCATCAAGGCGTCTAACTGAAAGGAAGGTTGCAAGCATCCAAAACACTTTCTTGGTGAATGTTCTATATGGCAGCGTTTCTCAACCTGGGGATCATGACAGGGTTTCAGAGGGCTCGCCAAAGACCATCAGAAAACACATATTTCTGATGGTCTTAGAAACCCCTTTGGCAGAGAAGGCTGACGATCTCTCCGCCTGTTCTTATCTTCCTTTTTGGAAACAGACAGTGAATCCTCCCACCAAAAACACCTCTTCTGCTGTGATTGGCTGGCCTCTCAGCCAAGGTGAGGGCTATTTCAGAGACTCCAAAATGGGAGGGGAAGAACAGGCATGGCGGTGTGGTGCGCATTTGTGGGTGAGGGATAGTGTATGAGACTGGCGGGAGGCTCGTACCAGTGAGTCCCTTCAAGGCATGAGGGTTCTGTGTGGAAAGTTTGCCCCAAAATGGGATGGGAGGAATAAGCATGCTCAGCGCATGACAGCGTGGTGCGCATTTGCGGGCAAGGGATAGTGTGTGAAACTGGCGGGAGGCTTGTGCCAGTGAGTCCCTTCAAGACATGGGGGTTCTGTGTGGAAAGTTTGGCCCAATTCTATTATTGGTGGGGTTCAGAATGCTCTTTGATTGTAGGTGAACTATAAATCCCAGCAACTATAACTCCCAAATGTCAAGGTCTATTTTTCCTAAACTCCACCAGTGTTCACATTTGGACATATTGAGTATTCATGCCAAGTTTGGTCCAGATCCATCATTGTTTGAATCCACAGTTTTCCACCTGGATGTAGGTGAACTACAACTCCAAAACTCAAGTTGAGTGCCCAGAAAACCCTTTCAGTATTTTCTGTTGGTCATAGGAGCTCTGTGTGCCAATTTTGGTTCAATTCCATCATTGGTGGAGTTCAGAATGCTCCTTGATTGTAAGTTAACTATAAATCCCAGCAACTACAACTCCCAAATGACAAAATCAACCCCCCTCCAACCCCACTAGAATACAAATGTGGGCGCATCAGGTATTTGTGCCAAATTTGGTCCAGTGAATGAAAATACATCCTGCATATCAGATGTTTACATTACGATTGATATCAGGAGCAAAATTACAGTTATGAAGTAGCAACAAAATTTTTTATGGTTTGTGGTCACCTCAACGTGAGGAACTATATTAAGAGGTTGCGGCATTAGGAAGGTTTAGAACCAGTGGTCTATGGCAGTATTTCCCAACCAGTGTGCCGCAGCACTAGTGTGCCGTGAGCAATCAGCAGGTGTGCCGTGGGGAATTGGCACTCTTCCCCCTCCTAGCAGCTCTTTCTCCCTCTTTCCCTCCCCAAAGATCCTCCCCGAGGCAAAGGAAGGGCTCCGTCGAATGCTGGAAGCTCCACATCGGTGAATTTGGCAGTGAGTGAACCTGGGAGCATCGGGAGGCTAAAGCATTCACAGGTTTCCAAAAAAGAAATCGAGCCTCTCCGCTTGGAAGTGTTTTTTTAAAAAACTATTTTACTGGATTTTTCGAGAGTCCCCCCCCCCCCCCAAAGGAACTGTTTATAACAGCTTCATGACATCCATAGTTATCTGGAAGCAATTTTCACTCAGGGTGAAATTTCACAAGGGTTTGGAGAACAAGCCCTATGAGGAGCGGCTTGAATAGCTGGGCATGTTTAGCCTGAAGAAGAGAAGGCTGAGAAAAGACATGATAGCCATGTATAAATATGTGGGAGGAAGTCATATATATGTCGAAACAGGCCCAGGTTTCACACTGAGTGTATAAATACATTTAAAAACATATTAACTATATGTATTACTGTGTTAGAGTGTCATTTTGTGTCATTTTGGTTGGTGGTGTGCCCCAAGATTTTGTAGATGAAAAAAATGTGCCGCGGATCAAAAAAGGTTGAAAAACACTGCTCTAGGCAAGCCGAGCACACTGATTTCTTGCCCGTATTGTTTGGGGATTGCTCCAGCATTGGTCTTGGTCTATGTATTCTTCGGTTAGACATACGCACCATCATTCTGCCGGGGGAATCCTTTTCTCATAGTATGTACGTATATACTCACATTTAGTTGAATTCAGTCTTAAAATATATTATATATATTATATGGCTCTTACTGTGTATGTGAGAGGAAGTCATATCTATGTTGTGTTCATCGAAACAGGCCCAGGTGTCACACGGAGCGTATAAATACATTTAAAACATATTAACTATATGTATTACTGTGTTAGAGTGTCATTTTGTGTCATTTTGGTTGGTGGTGTGCCCCAGGATTTTGTAAATGTAAAAAATGTGCCGCGGCTCAAAAAAGGTTGAAAAACACTGGTCTGTGGTAATGCCTGAGATGTAGCCTTCTTCTGTAGGAAAGAAAGAGAGAGCTTTTCTGCCTTTTCCTGGCATAAGATGAACCAATTGTGGCCATTATGAAGGCCTAGGATGACATTACAAAGTCCCCGAATTGGGTGAGTGGAACGCATTCTTCTCTAGTTTGGCTTTCCGCCTCTTGAACTGCCCCATCCGCCTGTCATTGGCATTCATGTCAAGAAGTTGAGTTCTTTTAATAATTGAAAAAACCCACACACGCAACCAAAGGAAAGCCAGCCCTGCACAACCTTGGTTAAATTTTAATATTTGAAGTTGACAGTTCAATATTGAGGATGGCGGAGCGAAGGAGAAAAGGGATAAAAGAAAAGAGCTAACCAGGCCTGACAAATAAAACATAAAATATGAAGCAGACAAGGGGATGCACCGGTCTGGAAGCTAATAGGATGGCAAATGCAGAAGAGAGGCAAAGTGTGTTGGAGGAACCCCCTCACCAATTCTCCTTGACAGATGCCTCCCGCTAGAGGAAGAAGCTGATCTTTGAAAAATTTCACTAAAAATAAACTGGAGCGATGAATGGAAGACAAGAAGTGATCTCCATCCATCTCATCTTGTCACATCCCGGCTCTCATGTGGTTTCCCATGTCTTGACTGCAAAAGCAAAAAGAGATTACATGTTTAAGGCTTCTGTACACACACATATATAAAAAGCCTCAGAATAGCAGCAACAGCCTTGTCACCCAAACCACTCTCTCCGCTTTGTCAGTTACTCCGTTCGCCTCGAGAGATGTCTCCGTTATCAGAGCTCTGCAGAAACAGTGGAAAACAAATACATGGATCCAAGAACAAATGAGGCATAGGCTCTCCTAAAGGACAAGATGACTAGACTGAGACTGTCATACTTTGGCCATATCATGAAACACTAGAAAATACAATAATGCTTGGTAAAGTGCAGAGGACAGGCCCGGATTACCCATAGGGCCAACCTAGGCCATGGCCTAGGGGTGAAAGCCGAGTGGGGGCGCAGATCACAGACCAAATAATAATAATAATAATAAAAATGTTGAAACAAATAAAAATGCCGTGGCAGGCCCCTGGGGTCTCTCCCAACTCTCGGAGCTTGCGAATGCCAAGGGGGAGTTGGGTGTTTTGGTTGTGGGGAGGGTGCCTGGCCCTGTCCTCGGGTCCAATCCCTAGGACCTGGCCCTCTTCTCCCTCCCTCCCGGACATGGCCTACTTTGCAGAGAGAGGGAGGGAGTGAATGGCATGCGGGTGGGCGCCCGGTCTGGCTGGCCTCCTCCCTCCATCTTTCCTGGGGAGGCTGTCCCCAGGGCCCTTGGCTGCTCCCTTGGCTGGGAAGGAGAAGGCCAGGTGGGGGGCTCTGCTTCTTGGGAGGGAGAGAGGGAGGAAGGGAGAGAGAGGAAGAGCTTCCTGACTGTGTGTGTGTGTGTGAGAGAGAGAGAGCTATTTTTCCCCAGGGGAACTCTCTGCTTTTGTGCAAATAATGACCCTTACGAGTGTGTGTGTGTGTTCTGAATGGGTTGCGCAGGGTGGTATGTCCCGGGGGGGTGGGTCTTTCTTGCCGGAGTCTTGCATGAGTTGCTCATGTCAGCTAGTCTTTTCTCGTGGCTTCCATCATCAAAACATGGGCGGGGAGAGTGGGTTCAGCTGCCGAAATGTGGCTTTTGCGGGAGGGAGGGGGGCCCTTTCACTCTCGTTTGGCAACAGACCTGCCCCCTCGGGGAGCCTCCGCCCTTGAGGGCACATCTTCGAGGGGGGGCAGCCCAGGACTTTTGCAACCATCAGACAGGGAGGGAGGGAGGGTCCTTCAGAAGACTTGGCCTGAGCGAGGGTCGGGTCAAGGCTCAGGGTCTGCGCAGGGGGGAGGACACGTTCTCCACCGGGGGAGGGGGGCTAGCTGTGGGCGTGGCCTGCCCCTTGCCCTGCCAGGCGGGACTCTTCTGCCTTCCTGGCACAACGGCCAGGCACAGATGAACGGACGGACACAGGGACGGAGGACACCTGCCCACCCGCTCGCTTCGCCTCGGCTCTCCTTTCCCGGCCCAGCCCCTGGCTCTTGGCTGCCCGGGACACTCCTCCTTCCGCCTGGCCATGGGAAGTGCCTGCCGGAGCCTCCTGGTGGCCTTAGCCTTCCTGCTCTGCTGCCCGGTGGGTAAGGAGGGGGCCCGGCCCTTTCCCGGGGGGGAGGCGTGCGGTAGAAGTTCGCTTAAAGGGGGCATAATTCCAAAGTGTGGCCTAGGGTGCAAAAAGGTGTTAATGTGGGCTTGGCAGAGGACTGTCCGATCTAGCGAATTTCTGGATAATTTATCCTTTTAAGGATCTCCAGGTCCTCCAACACAACCCAATGTTATGCTGGGGCTGAAAATCAATATTTGTCACATTTGTAGTTTCAAAAGAACTGCAGTCCAGCTGGGAACATATATTGTGCAGATATGGGGATATTACAGTACAGAGCAACATTAATTTATTTTGTTATTTATTTATTCGGAGCATTTCGATCCCATCCTTCTCACCTCCGAAGAGGGACTCAGGACGGCTACCAACAGGCACCATTCAGTGCCAAACAATAAAACAAGAATAATATACAAGTAACCTACATTAAAAACAATTATAGATACATAAAACAGTTCGCCGTTTCATAACGTCTTCCAAACCAATCCATTGCTGTCGGCTAAAAAGTCCATTAAAACCATCTATTCTGCAAACGCTTGATCCCATAACCAGGATTTGAGCTTCTTCTGGAAGGTCATGAGGGAGGGGGCAGATCTGATCTCATTAGAGAGGGAATTCACAGCCGAGGGGCCACCACTGAGAAGGCCCTGTCTCTCATTCTCACCAAGTGTGACTGCGATGGTGATGGGACCGAGAGCAGGGCCTCTCCAGATGACCTTAATGTCCTTAGGTGTTTGTAGAGGGACATACGTTCAGACAGGTAAGCTGGGCCAGAACCATTTAGGTTAACCTGTTACGGTTACTTATCAAAATACCCCAGAGTACATATCAGACTAACATTTTCAGATGTTACCATATATACTCAAGTATAAGCCAACCCAAATATAAGCTGGGGCACCTAATTTTACCACACAAAACTGGGGAAAATTATTGACTCGAGTATAAGCCGAGGGTGGGAAATGCAGCAGCTACTGGTAAATTTCAAAATAAAAATATATATCAATAAAGTTGCATTAATTGAGGCATCAGAAGGTTAAGTGTTTTTGAATATTTATCGTATTTCAAAGAAAAACAGTAAACTAGATCTGTAAGAGGAAAAGGAGGGTCAACAAAATAATAATAGTATCCCACCCCATCTCCGTATGCTGCCTTCCAGCGTGTTACTATTAACAGGCAAACATTCAATGCCTATATAAACAATGCAGAGCTATATATAGATCTATAATTATATATACTAATTTCACAAATGCATTTTCCCTTGAAACATTTGCAAATACTCTCTCTATATATATGCATTTCCCTCTTGCAATATTTGCAAGCCCTATATCAACCTGGATGCCTTCCTGCTTGGCTGAAGGGGGTCAGGCTGGATGGCCCCCATATCCACCAGGATCCTGTATCCGTGACTTATTTAAGTAGAATTAGCTAAGTCTCCAGGCCTGATCACCCAAATGAGATGGAATTGCTATTCATAGATGATCTGATCATCAGCAGAACCAAACTTCCTTCTCTCCCTGCAGCTGATGTCTAGGGTTGGGGTGAGAGTTATGGAGTGGTGATTGTAGCCTGAAATAGTCTGAAATTGAATCCAGACAAGACAGAGGCACTCCTGGTCAGTCAAAAGGCTGAACAGGGCATAGGGTTACAGCCTGTGTTGGACGGGGTTACACTCCCCCTGAAGACGCAGATTCGCAGTCTGAGTGTGATCCTGGATTCATTGCTGAGCCTGGAACCCCAGGTTTCAGCGGTGACCAGGGGAGCATTTGCACAATTAAAACTTGTGCGCCAGCTGCGCCTGTACCTTGGGAAGTCTGACTTGGCCACGGTAGTCCATGCTCTGGTTACATCCTGTATAGATTACTGCAACGCTCTCTACGTGGGGCTGCCTTTGAAGACTGCTCGGAAGCTTCAATTGGTCCAACGGACAGCAGCCAGGTTGATAACAGGAGCGGCACTCAGGGAGCGTACAACTCCCCTGTTGTGCCAGCTCCACTGGCTACCAGTCTGCTACCGGGCACAATTCAAAGTGCTGGTTTTGGCCTTTAAAGCTCTAAACGGTTCTGGTCCAACTTACCTGTCCGAACGCATCTCTCCCTATGAACCATCAAGATGCTTAAGATCATCCGGAGAGGCCCTGCTCTCAGTCCCGCCTGCTTTGCCGGCGCGTCTGGCGGGGATGAGAGACAGGGCCTTCTCAGTGGTGGCTCCTCAGATTGGCCCCCTCCCTCCTGACATTTCGTAAGAAAGTCAAGACTTGGCTGTTCGAGCAAGCATTCGCTGACAAACTTTAATTAATCGAGATCAAAGGATTAGTATGACGACGAAACGGAAACCGATTTTAAGATTGTGGAGCTGAGATTTGCATTTTGTAGTTTTAACTGTTAATTTATATGGTTTTATATGACTGTTTTTATCTTATTATGATGTATATGGGCACTTGCTGCCGCTTGTTCACCGCCTCGAGTCGTCTTCGGGCTGAGAGAAGCGGTATAGAAGCATAGCATAATAATAATAATAATGGCAAAGTTATGGTTTTGGCTATGATTGTGGATTTCCTTTCCCGAATTCTTCCTCCAGCACCCCAGGCTTACCTCTGCTTCCCTCTCTCTCCGGTTCCAGCCACATACTTTGTCTCCTGAACAGCCTGTCTGTCTTTTTCCGAAGTTATCAAGATGTTCTGGGAGGGGGGGAGCAGCCTCGACTTGCCAGAGGCCAGGACTGGTTGCTTAATAATCCAGGAGCCAACTAATTACTTGGGAAATGGGTCCCCCTAATTGTTATTCATAGCTGATGAGAAATCTCTTCGTTTCCCTTTGCTTTCCTTTTCACATCAGTGGAGTTAATGGTTTTCTTTCCTCATTTTCCCTTTCTATTATTATCCATGTCTTTTCCTTTCAGTAGTTCAAGTGAAGCTCTGGGGAAGGGCAGGCTCTCTCTGCATATTTTTTTTACTGGCAAAGGGTGGAATGGGTGGTTTGGAGTTGGGCGGGCATCTTTACTTGCCAATGGATCCTTCAGCTGCTGTGGGTGCGTGGCAGGGAGTTCAGTCGAGTCTCCCAGACAAGACTGCGCATTGCTTTCCATTTGAAATTGCTTACTAAGTCTATTTGGATAGAATAGGTGCTGGTGACTCTTAGAAAATGCAGGTCTCCACCTTGTGTTTACCCTCCTCATCCCCATTCCAGAGGCTTACTTGGGGCTTTGCTCAAGCTCGATTCTAATCAACCAGGGGCTTATTGGACAGAAACAGCATTTGTGTCAAGATAAAGCTGTTCACACCTCACCAAAGGCGGTAGCTTGAGTCAAATAGGTTTAAACGAGAGAGGATCAGTGGCTAGTTTGCAGCCTTCTCCTGGCCAGATATTGGGGAGGAGGAAAGGGAGGGCGGGTGACAGGAGTACAACACATTTGGCATGCAAAGTTATCAGGAGTGCAACACACTTGTGCGGGGAGGGGCCATGCAAAGTTAGGGCATCATACCTTTAAAATAAAAAGTGATCCTCACCGTTGCCATTTTCTGTTACTCTCCAAATTTCTTGGAGTTCAGTAACGTAAAACTTCAGCTGAGCATGTAGAAATTATTATTATTATTATTATTATTATTTACTTCATTTATTTTTATTTATCATATCAGTGAACAAGAGGGTACAGTTGTAATGTATTTAAAAACACAAAGTTTAAAATCTTGGCATTATACTAAATGTACTTTGACCCGTAGCTGTCCACTTGCCTCTGGTGTTGCTATAAGAAGGTCCTCCACTGTGCATGTGGCAGGGCTCAGGTTGCGTTGTAGTAGTTGGTCTGTGGTTTGCTCTTCTCCACACTCGCATGTTGTGGACTCCACTTTGTAGCCCCATTTCTTAAGGTTGGCACTGCATCTCATGGTGCCAGAGAGCAGTCTGTTCGGTGCCTTCCAAGATGTCCATTCTTCTGTGTGCCCAGGAGTGAGTCTCTCATTTGGTACCAGCCATGGGTTGAGGTTCTGGGTTTTAGCCTGCCACTTTTGGACTCTCGCTTGCTGAGGTGTTCCTGCAAGTATGTCTGTAGATCTTAGGAAGCTATTTTTTGATTTAAGGCATTGGCATGCTGGCTGATGTCTGAACAGGGGATGGGCCAGAGATGTCACTGCCTTGGTCCTTTCATTATTGGCTGCTACTTCCTGGCGGACATCAGGTGGTGCAATACCAACTAAATAGTATAATTTCTCCAGCGGTGTAGGGCGCAAACAGTCTGTGATAATGTAGTTAGATGAGAGAACATAATACCAACACATCTGGGCGTCCCCTGGGCAGCGTCTGGTGGATGTCCGGTGGTGCAATACCAGCTAAACAATATAATTTCTCTAGTGGTGTAGGGTGTATGCATCCTGTGATAATGTGGCATGTCTCATTAAGAGCCATTTTAATGTAGTGAGATGTGTAACACACTGGGCATGCGTATTCAGCAGCAGAATAACGAAGTACAAGGTCAGATGTCTTCACTGTGTCTGGTTGTGATCCCCAGGTTGTGCCAGTCAGCTTTCGTATGATATTATTTCTAGCACCCACTTTTGCTTGATATTCAAGCAGTGCTTCTTGTAGGTCAGAGCACGGTCCAGAGTAACTACCAGGTATTTGGGTGTACTTCACTTATACCCCGTCTTTCTCATCCTGCAGGGCAGTGTTTTTCAACCTTTTTTGAGCCGCAGCACATTTTTTACATTTACAAAATCCTGGGGCACACCACCAACCAAAATGACACAAAATGACACTCTGTCATTTTACTAATTGTCACCCTCCCCCCTCGTGACGCCGCTGCTCCTGCCAAACCTCCCTCCCCCGGGAGGCCCGCACGCAGGGGGGCCATCACCGTCCTGCAGGGGAGGGCTGCGCTGAGCGGCCAAAGCGCACGCAGGCTCGGCTGAGCAGGACGAATAGGAATTGAGCACATGGGGTGGCTCCAAGACTCGGAACAAACTGCGGAAGAGGCTCGCAGCTTTCGCCACCCCCAGCTCTCCTTCCCGAAGGGGTTCAGTCCCCCAGGAGTGCCTCCCCCCCCCCCCGGCGTCCCTTTGGCTTCCCTGCTGTTGTCTTGGGGCCGGATCGGGAAGGAACCAACCGACCTCTGCACTGCTCTGCAGTGAACCCAGAGCCCAGCCAGGAGAGGCCAGGAGATGAGGGGTTGCTCCCCTTCCCCGCCTCTAGCCTCCGGCCGCGGGGTTGGACGGGGGCAGCTCCCGCAGACTCCTCCTCCCTCTCCTCCTCCTTGCTGCCGGAGGTGAGAAGGGCAGAAGAGCGCCCAGGAGTCAGGAAGCAGGAGGAGCCGCAGCACAGCCAGGTAACCCTTGGCGCGCAGAGGGAGGGAAGAAAGGAAGGGAAGGAGAGCGAGAGGAGGGAGGGAGGAAAGTTCTGGACACCGAGGGCTCTCCCTGACTGCAGCTAGGCTGGCTGGCATTGATGCTTCAGCCAGGAAAGCCTCATTTCCACTGCCTGAAGTTTCTTGCTAGGTGCTCTCTCTCTCTCTCTCTCTCTCTCCACTGTAATTTCCCATGACGCACCTGATGATCGCTCATGGCACACTAGTGTGCCCCGGCACACTGGTTAGGAAACACTCCTGCAGGGGACTCAAGGCAACTTACAAAATTCCAGCAAAAATTCAATGCCGCATATAAACACAATAAAACATATCATATCAATCTATAAAACAATTTAAACACATAAGAAAATAAACCAGAAGAAACAATGCAGAAGATTAAAAATTATAAAGTGCTGAAATACAGTTTAGGGACATAAATTAAAAGAACGGATAGAGTTACCAAGGGAATGTAAACACAGCAAATATTAAGAGCTCTAGTTGCAGATGATTTTCAGTGTCTCACTGCCTGCAAGGGTAAAGATGGAAAGAAAATTTCAGTAAGGTGTGGATACCTCTTATGGGGGTGATGGCACCCTCATTTTGCCCATCCCCATAACTACACCACTGTTCCTTCCCTTTGGGACAGGCTGCTATTCGCAAAACCCCACATTAGTCTTCCATTTTGTGAATGTCAGGGAGATCATTTGTGGGATTTTTCTGGTTCAGTCACCCTGGTAGGATACTTCCCTTCCTCTGAACATTTGTGCTGACATTCCCCAAATGTCATTCCCCATCCCAGTTCTTAAGCTGCCTGTCCTACTCTGATTTTACAAAGAGAAACTACCTGACAGATCTCAGATCAAGACTCCTCCTATAATCTCCTGCTTCCCTGGGGATACTGAAGGGAATGATATACAGTTAGACAAGCAGAGAAGTCGCAGGCCTAGAAAGTCAGTAAAGTCAAAGATCCAAGGCCTGAGTCAGGTTCACATGCCAGGAGATGTATCCAGGATCTTGTTGTAGATCACCCAGAGGTTGATGGCAGGCCCGGATTACCCATATGTCCACCTAACTCCCAAGGACCAAACCAGTCACCTTAGATAACTCAAACAGGCTTTATTGTTCACAAAAGGAGTTATCTTATAGAGGTACTAAAATTGGTTCTCCAAACAGGGGTAAAATAAAATATACATTACAGTTCTTTAGTTGTTTGGGTCCAGGAAGCTTTCAGCCGGATGGCTTTCCAAATTCTCTCTCTCAATGGCTTTGAGGTGAGAACTCTCTTTGCCCCGGTCAAATGGCCTATATTGAAGGCACAGAGCCTTCCTCTTGGTGCCAAATGACTAGTTGAAGGCGCTTGAGATTCCACAGTCCCATCCAGGTGTGCTGGATATGCAGAATGAATCCAAGATATAAAGAGTTGGTGCTAGAGAATGCCTGACTGAGGCCTGTCTGGCAAACCCTCTAACACGTCCTCTTCAGTAGAGATGCAGGCAAAATCTAAAGAGAAAGCTAGATTTCCAAAGTCTCAAGGGGGAGGAAAAACAAACTTAACGATGATTGACAGCTCTAAAGAACCAATCAATGCAACCAAAACTTAACAACACTAAACAGACTAGCTGAAACATAATCCAATAGTTTAAACCTTGCAACTTAAAGTCTTATACACAGGTGGCATCAGCCACGCCTTCACACCACCCTAGGCCATGGCCTAGGGTGGCAGCTTTGGGGGAGGGGGCAGCAGATCTGGACCCCCCAAAATTTAAAAAAATTAAAAAATGATTTTAGTCCGATCTTCGGGCGTTTGCTTCTGCGCCTGCGCACTGAGAAGGAGTGAGGGAGAAGGAGCCGGGGGAAGTTCTGCCGCCCCTAGGGCATCTGACGTGGCTTCCCCCGCTGCCTCCTTAGTTGCGCGGGCGGGCGCCACTCCTTCCCTCAGTGAAGGGAGGAGGGGCGCCCGTGTGAGCGAGGTGGCGGTGGGGGAAGCCACGTCAGACGCCCTAGGGGCGGGACTTCCCTCAGCTCCTTCTCCCTCGCGCGGGCGTGTGCCATTCCTTCCTACACTGAAGGGAGGAGGGGCGAAGCCGGCGCGAGGGAGAAGGAGCCGGGGGGAAGCCCCGCCGCCCCTAGGGCGACTGACGTGGCTTCCCCTGCCGCTGCCTCGCTCGCGCGGGCGGGCGCCACTCCTTTCTTCAGTGAAGAGAGGAGGGGCGACTTTCCCCAGCTCCTTCTCCCTCGCGCCGGCTCCACCCCTGCTCCCTTCAGTGAAGGAAGGAGTGGCGCCCACCCGCGTGAGGGAGAAGGAGCCAGGGGGAAGCTCCGCCGCCCCTAGGGCGACTGACGTGGCTTCGCGAGGAGGCGGTGGGGGAAGCCACGTCAGTCGCCCTAGGGGCGGGACTTCCTCCCGGCTCCTTCTCCCTCGTGCCGGCTCTGCCCCCGCAAGAGGCCCCACCCCCTGCAAGAGGCTCCGCCCCCTCAAGCGGCCCAGCCCTCCAGGGGTGGCATTTAGAGAGTGTGGCCTAGTGCGCCACAAACCATTAATCCGGGCCTGGTTGATGGTTTAACTGATGATTTAGAGAGGATTGTGGGCTTTCCTGAGACACAAAGTGATGAGCCCTCAAGTCTGGGAAATTCAAGTCTGAGAAATGATGGCTCTCTGTGAGAAAACTGGCTTGAAAAGTGCAGGGCCTCAGGGCCAGTTAGAGGAGCCAAAAGGAGCAACATCAGATAAGGAATTGAGTGAAGAGCTGAGGGGTAAGGAGGGTTCCCAGAAGAAACCACCTACAGCTATGGAGGTCAACAAAAGTCTTTCTTTACATATCAGAGCCAAAAACAGATCACATTGGTCTGAGAGATTATGCGGGAAAGTTGTGGAGAAAATTCACGGGAGCTGTAATGCTTTCATGCGTGTCTATTAAACAACGACTGTTTACTTTAGGGACAGTTCAGGCAACAGAGTTCCAAAGCAGTGGTGCATCACATTTAAGCAGTGTGTCCCAACCTTTTTGTTGACCAGGGATCACTTGACCAGGGACCACTCTCCAACATTAATACTAAAAGGGTTATGAATCAGTTTTTGCTCAACTTTAGATTTGGTTTGGTTATTTGGGGTGCTTATTCAGAAAATTGCATTGGATAGACCACCTCTGCTCTAGTTTCTGATACAGAACATATGGCATCCAGTAGTCACCATCTGCTCGCCCACAAAAAAAACATATTTCTGAATGGTTCTGGCCCAGCTTACCTGTCTGAACGTATCTCCTACTATGAAACATTGCAAGTCTAAGATCGACGAGAGAGGCCCTGCTCTTGGTCCCACCATCCTCGTAAGCTCGACTGGTGGAGACAAGAGACAGGGCCTTCTCAGTGGTTGCCCCTCGCCTGTAGAACTCTCTACCCAGCAACATTGGATTGGCCTCCTCCCTCTTGTCCTTTAGAATGAAACTCAAAACCTGGTTATAAGACCAAGCATTCGAACAGTAGAAGCAGCAATTTAGAATGAGACCCAATTTGTGTGAATGTCAATGGACAGACCTGGACTATGATTTCAAACCTGCATGATTTAAACAATGTTTTCATAATTTTAAAGTATTAACAAATTGTTTTAATTACTTTTATCATTCATTACTGTTGTTGGCATTGAATGAATGCTTGTTGTGTAGCCACCTTGAGTCCCCCTCTGGGGATGAGAAAGATGGTATACAAATATGCGAAATAAATAAATAAATAATATTTAATAAGCCTTGGCACTATTAGAGGGTTTCGCAAGACCATTCACTCTCATTGCAACGATGTAGTAACAGTGAGCATTTGATGGCCTGACAGGTTTTGGGTGTGGCTTGTTACTGCCTGGGAGAATCTTTTTGAAATCCACAAGCATGTGGACAATTTCAATAGAAAGGAAGAAACCATGAAAATGAATAAAATCTGGCTACCAGTATTTAAAAACTCTAAAATTATAACACTAAGTAAACAACTAAACTCAAACACAGGGGAACTTCAGACAAGAAACAATCAGGAATACCTAATCACCTCTCAACAAAAGATTCTCCCAGGCAGTAACAAGCCAAACCTAAAAACCGTCAGGCCATCAAATGCTAATCAAGGTGGCCAATTGAAACATTCACACCTACCTCCAACAGACAAGAGTTCTTTCTCCCTCCCTGGACTTCCCACAGATATATAAACCCAATTTTCCTAGATTACAACAAACCTCACAACCTCGGAGGATGCCTGCCATAGATGCAGGTGAAACATCAGGAGGGAATGCTTCTAGAACAGTGTTTCCCAACCAGTGTGCCGTGGCACACTAGTGTGCCATGAGCGATCATCAGGTGTGCCGTGGGAAATTGGAACCTCCAATACCCTTTCTTCCCCCTCCTGCTGAACACTTTTTCTTCTCCACTCGGGCTCCCTTCTTCCCAGCCTCGCTCTGCTCGCTTTGCTCACGCTGCTGCTTCTGCAACCATTTTGATCCGAGGGGACAGTGTGAGCATGTCCAGGAGGGGAGGGGGAGGGAGGAAGACATGGGGTGAGTCTGCACAGTAGCGCCCGCACAGGTCACTCTGCTCTGCTCGCGAGGCAAAGCAAGCAGAGCGAGGCTGGGAAGAAGGGAGCCCGAGTGGAGAATAAAAATTAAGTGTTCGGCAGGAGGGGGAAGAAAGGGCGCGAAGGGGGAGGGGGGAGGAAGAGGTCTCTGTCGAAAGCTGGCATGGGCAAACTTGGACCTTCCAGGTGTTTTGGACTCCAACTCCCACCATTCCTAGCAGCCCTTCCCCACCCCCCAGCCACTTAAGCAGGAAAGGGCCTCAGGCTGTTAGGAATGGTGGGAGTTGAAGTCCAAAGCACCCAGAGGGCCGAAGTTTTCCCATGCCTGTTTTAGGGACCTTAAAATGGTGAGCCTCCTTCCAACATTGTGATTCTGGATAGAAAACAAACAACAACATAACATAACATTGTTTGAGTCCACAGTGCTCTCTGTGTGTAGGTGAACTACAACTTCCAAACTCAAGGTCAATTCTCAAGCAAACCTTTTCAGTACTTTCTGTTGGTAATGAGAGTTCAATATGCCAAGTTTGGTTCAATTCCATTGTTGCAAGAGTTCAGGATGCTCTTTGATTGTGTGTTAACTATAAATCCCATAAACTGTAACTCCCAAATGTCAAGGTCTATTTTCCCCAAACTCCATCTGTGTTCACATTTGGGCATATTGAGTATTCATGCCAAGTTTGGTCCTGATCCAACATTGTTTCAGTCCACAGTGCTCTCTGGATATAGGTGAACTACAACTCCAAAACTCAAGGTCAATGCCCACCAAACTCTTATGGTATTTACTCTTGGTTATGGGAGTTCTGTGTGGGAAGTTTGATTCCATTCCATCAATGTTGGAGTTCAGAATGCTCTTTGATTGCGGGTGAACTATAACTCCCAGCAACTACAACTCCCAAATGACAAAATCAATTTTTTGACTGATGGCCCTTCCTTGGGTTAGTATTAGTATGTTTTGTGGCCAAATTTGGCAGCAATTTGTCCAGTGGTTTTTGAAATATGTTAATCCCACAAATGAACATTACATTTCATTTGTAATATGTAATATTTTTATATATATACTAGCTGACCTGGCCACGCTTCGCTGTGGCTTTTGTGTGTGTGGTGTGGTGCCTGCTGTGTCCTCCTCCTCCTTCTCCTCCGATAGGGGACCTTCGGCATCACTGGGCCGAAGGGGACCTTCGCCACCGGGAAGGCGGGGCCGTGAGCGCCCCTCCGCTGCCTCCTCCTCCGCCTCCCAGCTGTTTCTGGACCCGGGCGCGAGTCTCTCTTTCCCTCTCTCTCCCGCCTCCTGCCGCCCCTCCCGCCAGGCCTCGGAACCGGGCGGCGGGGAGGAGCGCGGGAGGAGGTGGGAGGGGCTAGGTAGGGGGGAGGGATGTCCCGCCTCCTGCCCCGCCCCCTCCCGCCAGGCCTCGGAACCGGGCGGCGGGGGGAGCGCGGGAGGAGGTGGGAGGGGCTAGGGAGGGGGGAGGGATGTCCCGCCTCCTGCCCCGCCCCTCCCGCCAGGCCGCAACCGGGCGGCGGGGGAGGAGCGCGGGGGAGGAGGTGGGAGGGGCTAGGGAGGGGAGGGATGTCCGCCTCCTGCCCCGCCCCTCCCGCCAGGCCGCAACCGGGCGGCGGGGAGGAGCGGGGAGGAGGTGGGAGGGGCTAGGGAGGGAGGATGTCCCGCCTCCTGCCCGCCCCCTCCCGCCAGACATCGGAACCGGGCGGCGGGGAGGAGCGCGGGAGGAGGTGGGAGGGGCTAGGGAGGGGAGGGATGTCCCGCCTCCTGCCCCGCCCCTCCCGCCAGGCTTCAACCGGGCGGCGGGGAGGAGCGCGGGAGGAGGTGGGAGGGGCTAGGGAGGGGGAGGGATGTCCCGCCTCCTGCCCCCCCCCCCTCCCGCCAGGCTTCGCAACCGGGCGGCGGGGAGGAGCGCGGGAGGAGGTGGGAGGGGCTAGGGGGAGGGGAGGATGTCCCGCCTCCTGCCCCGCCCCCTCCCGCCAGGCTTCGCAACCGGGCGGCGGGGAGGAGCGCGGGAGGAGGTGGGAGGGGCTAGGGAGGGGGGAGGGATGTCCCGCCTCCTGCCCCGCCCCCTCCCGCCAGGCCTCGGAACCGGGCGGGCGGGGGCGCGCGGGAGGAGGTGGGAGGGGCTCGGGCGGGGGGAGGGCTGTCCCGCCTCCTGCCCCGCCCCTCCCGCCAGGCCTCGGAACCGGGCGGCGGGAGGAGCGCGGGAGGAGGTGGGAGGGGCTAGGGGAGGGGAGGGATGTCCCGCCCCTGCCCGCCCCTCCCGCCAGGCCTCGGAACCGGGCGGCGGGGGGGGGCGCGGGAGGAGGTGGGAGGGGCTAGGGAGGGGGGGGAGGCGTGTCCCGCCTCCTGCCCCGGACCCCCCCCGCCAGGCGGCGAGGGATGCGGCAGGTAAGGAGTCGGGGGCGCGGGTGGGGTGGGAGGGAGGAGGAGGAGGGGGGTGAAGGGGAGTCGGGGTGGGAGGGTGTTTTGGAGGAGGTGGAGGGGCGGGAGAGGAGGGAAAAGAGGTGCCGGAAAAGCTTCCCTCCTGCCTCCTCAGGGATCGGGAGAGAACCGGGGTCCCGATCCTGGCGGAGGTGGGAGGAAGCTGCCGGGACGGCTGCGGCGGGGGGTGCGGAAGGAGGTGGGAGGGGGCTGGGGGAGGGAGCCGGTTTCCCCTCCTCCTTCAGGTCCCCCCCGCCGCCGCTCTTCCTGAGGAGGCGGAGGAGGCGCTCTGGCTGCTATGTGCGAACGTTCTAAACGTTCGCTGGCAGCGAAAGTGGCCGGGGTTGGCATTTTTGGGGATCGTTTTTGGGGTGCTGGGAGGTATGTAGGTCGGGTTTTTGCTGTTGTCTGTAGCGAGTGTAATGGTCCAGTAGGCTGCCAAGTTTGGTGCCTCTGCGAGCCATAGTTTCTTTGTCTATATACGACATCCCACGACCACTCGGATTATATATATATAGATATATATATAAAATATTACATATTACAAATGAAATGTAATGTTCATTTGTGTTTATATATATATATATATAGCGAGAGAGAGAGAGAGAGAGAGAGAGAGCACAACAGCGCAGGCAGAAAAGCAGACATCACAGGAAAGCATGTCTGTGTAGGAGGGTGAACATTAGGAAGAACTTCCTGACTGTGAGAGTTGTTCAGCAGTGGAACTCTCTGCCTCAGAGTGTGCTTTGTGTTATTTTGGTTGGTGGTGTGCCCCAGGATTTTGTAAATGTAAAAAATGTGCCGTGGCTCAAAAAAGGTTGAAAAACACTGTTCTAGAACATGGCCATACATCCCAAAAAACCTACAACAATCCAGCCATATTTTAGTTCTTGCAGCCCACTGTTGATCCACTGACCACAGATTGGCAACCACTACTCTTAGGGGACAGTTGGATGGAGGTGGAGGATACTTGAACTCACAACATAAAGTTGCCACAACTGGAAAGAAAATGGGCCCCAAAGATGCTGTGATGGCGGCAGCCCCGCCATTCCAGCAATAGGATCTGCAACATCTCCAGCGTGTGTCTTCTTATCAACTCACGCCAGGATCTTCTCAAATGAAATAATCCATTTAGCACATCACAGAGTCCTCTCTCATAAATATCCCACTCCTTCTTTCTAGTCAATAATCCATTAAGACAACAACCAACTGGCTGCTTTGTGTTAAAGCCAACCTGTTTTTTTTCTCTCTCCCTCTACTCACCCTCCAGACGCTTAGAATAATTAATTTTCCTTTTGGTTTCTCTCTTGTTTAAAAGCTGTGATGGGAAGAAAGGCTTGGATTACACTTTTGGTGCTTGAGCGGATGTGGGAAGATTCTGGAAGGGTTTGATAGGGGAAATTATGTTGGTGAACATGGTCCACCACGTTCCGTTGCCTTTTCTTGGGAAGAAATCTCTCAGATAGTTTTGGCAACGTTGCCATCTCTCCTGCCTGCCATTGTCCAAACAAAGCCAAGTCAAGGGAGATGCCTTTTGGTCATAGGAAGCTCCCTTGATCCTTGCATGGCAAATCCTACATGGGCAACCTGGTCACCCAATGGGCTTAAGGTTTATTTAAAATGACTTTTCATAGGAATGGGTGGTAGAATCAAAGAATCACAGAATCATAGATTTGGAAGAGACCACATGGGACATCTAGACCAACTCCCTGCCATGCAGAAAAAGCACAATCAAAATATCCCTGACAGATGACCATACAACCTATGATTAAAGCCTCCAAAGAAGGAGCTTCCACCACACTCCGAGGCAAAGAGTTCTACTATTGTACTGCTCTTCACGTCAAGATGTCTTCTTAATGTTCAGGTGGAATCTCCTGTAATTTGAACCCATTGCTCTGAGTCCTAGTTTGTCTGGAATTCCAGACAAGACTCAACCAGAGCCAGCTAACACCTCACAACAAAGGACCCCCAGGCAGCAACCTGCCAGACTCTGAAGCTGCAAGGCCATTCAATGCTAACCAAGGTGGCCAATTGCAACATTCACACTTGCCTCAAACAGACAAGAGTTCTTTCTCCCACGCTGGACATTATTCCACAGATATATAAACCCCACTTGCCTAATGTATTGTTGAAGGCTTTCATGGCCATAATCACTAGGTTGTTGTAGGTTTTTCAGGCTGTATGGCCATGTTCTACAAGCATTCTCTCCTGACGTTTTGCCTGTATCTATGGCAGGCATCCTCAGAAGTTGTGAATTTGTCTTAATAATCCATTAAGACAACAACCAACTGGCTGCTTTGAGTTAAAGACAGACCTCACAACCTCTGAGGATGCCTGCCATAGATGCAGGCGAAACGACAGGAGAGAATGCTCCTAAAACATGGCCATATGGCCTGAAAAACCTACAACAACCTACTCACTTGTCTAGTTTCCAACAGACCTCACAACCTCCAAGGATGCCTGCCATAGATCTTTCAGCAAGCAGTCCTGTCGACACAAGGGTTTAACCCATTGCGCCAATGCTACTTCACATGCTCTCCTATTTGGCCTATTTCTCTGAAAGTTATACCCTTCTATTAAAATGTGACTCATCCCACCAGGTTTCAGTTATGCATATGATGTCATAACTGTTTTGTTGTTGTAAAAGTTCATCTACTTTGTTTCTCATGTTCTGGGCATTAGTGTAGACCTATCTAAGCCCATGGGATGTTCCCTGTAGCTGTTTATTTGAAGTTACTTTAGCTCTCTTGAAGACCTTGGAGAATTGCACACATGCCACAATCCTTTTGTTGTTTAGTCGTTCAGTTGCTTCTGACTCTTTGAGACCTCATATATCAGCCCACACCAGAGCTCCCTGTCGGCCATCACCACCCCCAGCTCCTTCAAGGTTAAGCCAGTCACTTCAAGGATACCATCCATCCATCTTGCCCTTGGTCTGCCCCTCTTCCTTAGGGTTCCCATATGTCCCTTATTCTAAGGGACGTCCCTTATTTTGGCCCTAAAATTTGTGTCCCTTATTTTCAGGCCCTGTCCCTTATTTTTGACTAGCAGGACAGGAATGGGCGGGGTTGACCAGAGGAAGGTGTGCGCTGTGGTTTCCACGGCAATGCCTGCCTGGGAATTCCAACTCGCAGGGCAGCCTGCGTCCCCGTTGGAAGGAAGAGGCGATACAGGACTTTGTCAAAGTACAGTAGACTAATTAACCGTTACCCAAGGGGAATGTTGGATCATGTTGGATAAAGATAGTTTCTGGTTGCTTGAGAGTTACTCTTAAAATAGGCCTAGCTGTGTATCGCAATACTATACAATGCTGTGTATCCCATACTATACTATACCATTAACTATTGACATAATAATCATGAAGATGTACTGTCTTATAAAATTTATTTTATTTTAATGTTTAGACAGTGCACTTTTAAAGTCAGCAAAGTCAAGTACTAAATACAGATGGAGAAAATTAGGTAGTTCTGATAATGCTTTTTCTGCATGACAAAGCATGCAGAAACACACCATGTACTGTTAAGAGGGTGTAAGTCAGTTTCTTTTGTGAGTTTCAATCATTATCTCAGTCTGTTAATAAAACTATTTCTACCTAATGTTTGAGTTTCAAGTTTTTAATGAAGTGTCCCTTATTTTTGTGAAAAATCCCGTAAATGTCCCTTATTTCTTATATCAAAAATGGCAACCTTACTCTTCCTTTTTCCTTCCACTTTCCCCAGCATGATTGTCTTCATCAAGCTTTCCTGTCTTCTTCTGTGGCCAAAGTACTTCATCTTTGCCTCTAATATCCTTTCCTCCAGTGAGCAGTCAGGCTTTGTTTCCTGGAGTATTTATTTATTTATTTACTTCATTTCTATTCCGCTCTTCTCACCCCGAAGGGGACTCAGAGCGGATTACAGTACATATACATTGCAGACAATCCCTGCAGTTTTTAACATATATACAGTACATATATTGACGAACATGGACGAACAACGACGAAGAAGAGGCAATTTTTCTGGTAAACTTGTGACAGACTTCTAGCCACCAGGGGGAGCTCACGCACTCCTCTTCTCTCTCAGCGTTTTCCAGCTTCCCTTGTTGTTCTTCCGCATTCCTTTTCAGCGATTCCTGGAGTTCTTAATGGGCTCATAAATCAGTCAAAATTTGCTTCCCACTTAATGTGGTACCTTTATCTCCTACTTGACAAATGAACTGTCTTTCAGGCTGCAAAGGTCGGCAGCAGGCTACACTTAAGGTCAGGCACCCACCCTGACCCGGGCATGCCTCGAACTCATGACCTACAGGTCAGAGAGATCTTATGCAGCTGACACTTAGCCAGCTGCGCCACTTCCCGGTGCTTCCTAGTATGGACTGGTTGAATCTTCTTGCAGTCCAAGGCACTCTCAGAATTTTCCTCCAAAACCACAGTTCAAAAACATCTATCTTACTGGAAGAAAATTAACAACCGTAAATATGCAGACGACACCACTTCGATGGCCGAAAGCGAGGAGGAGCTGAGGAGCTGAGGAGCCTTATAACCAAGGTGAAAGAAGCTGGGTTGCAGTTAAACTTTTTTTAAAAAAACCAAGATGATGGCATCCAGACTGATTGATAATTGGCAAATACAGGGAGAAAACATGGAGGCAGTGACAAACTTTGTATTTCTAGGCACTAAGATTACTGCAGATGCAGAATGCAGCCAGGAAATCAGAAGACATTTGATTCCTGGGAGGAGAGCAATGACCAATCTCGATAAAATAGTTAAGAGTAGAGATATCACACTAGTGACGGAAATCCGCATAGTTAAAGCAATGGTATTTTCCATAGTAACCTATGAAAGTGAGAGCTGGACCATTAGAAAGGCTGAGCGAAGGAAGATAGACACCACTATCCATGCCAAATTAATAAACATCAAGCATTAATTTTGTTCCAACATGACTCCCCATAACTCCCCAAGAGGCATTTGAGAGTAATTTAGGGCCAAAATCATCATTTTATTTATTTATTTATTTATTCGGATTTATTCACCGCCACTCCAGGTGGCTCGGGGCGGCTTACATATAGTCACAAAGCACAGCTAAAAATATCACGATTAAAACATCACATTAAAATCACTTCAAAAAGACAAGCAATACAATACAAGGTGGTGTTTACAACAAAAGGAGAGACCACAGCCATTCAGGCCCCAAAAGCCTGCCAAAACAACAAGGTCTTGCAGGCTTTCCGAAATGGAAGGAGGCTCTGAAGAAATCGAATGTCAGCGGGTAGCGCATTCCAGAGAACTGGAGCTATAATCGAAAAAGCCCTTCGCCGGGTTGCGGTCAAATGAAATGTCTTAGAGCTTGGAATGACCAGGAAATTCTGCTCTTCGGAGCGAAGGGATCTGGTGGGACAATATGGGATAAGGTGGTCCCTTAAGTACACTGGCCCCAGACCATTTAAGGCCTTAAAAGTCAGAACTAACACTTTGAAGGTAATCCGGCATTCCACAGGAAGCCAGTGCAGCTCGCGCAGGATCGGTGTGATGTGACAGCTCATCAAGACTCCAGCAAGGAGTCGAGCTGCAGCGTTCTGCACCAGCTTAAGTTTCCGGATCACCGACAAAGGAAGGCCAATGTAAACAGCGTTACAGTAGTCTGACCTCGAGATGACCGTGGCTTGGACCACTGTGGCCAGGTCATGTCGGGATAAGTAAGGGGCCAGCTTCCTTGCCTGGCGAAGATGGAAGAATGCCACTCTGCTGACGGTGGAGACATGGGACTCCATCGACAGCAGAGGGTCTAAAGCAGGGGTGCCCACACTTTTTCAGCATGCGAGCTACTTATACTAAAACCAAGTCAGAAAGATCTACCAAGAGAGAAGTAGGGTGGAAGGGGGCGGGGCTTGGCGGGGCTTGGCTTCGCCCCTCCACCTCTGGCTTCAGCATTTCCACAGCTTCTCCAGGGTAGAAGAGGGTAATGCCAAGCCAGTGGTGGCATAGATAGCCACTACTGGCTTGGCATTACCCTCTTCTACCCTGGAGAAGCTGTGGAAATGCTGAAGCCGGCAGAGGGGGCGGGGCTTGGTGGGGCTTGGCTCCACCCCCTCCGAAGCACCCCATCCAGCTGGGATCGACCTCCCTCGGTCCCAGGATTGACCAGTCGATTGCGATCGACTTCCTGAGCACCCCTGGTCTAAAGTAACCCCAAGGCTCTTTACAGATGATGACGGACATAATGTCACACCGTCCAGGGTTGGAAGCTGAACATCCCCACCGCCCAGACGACCAAGCCACAGGATCTCCGTCTTTGCCGGATTCACCTTCAACCTACTG
Source organism: Anolis apletophallus (assembly GCA_030556195.1). Taxonomy (NCBI): domain Eukaryota; kingdom Metazoa; phylum Chordata; class Lepidosauria; order Squamata; family Anolidae; genus Anolis; species Anolis apletophallus. Next base: position 19,209,342 of record JARBWK010000011.1, read on the forward strand.
GCTCACAGCCATCCAGTAACAGCCTTAAGGCAATGATGGAAATTATCAGGTACGGATTCAGTTTGGCCCTCCATCTTCAGAATGAGCTGGGTGTCATCAGCGTACTGGTGACGCCCAAGTCCAAAGCTACGTACCAGCTGAGCAAGTGGTCACATGAAGATGTTAAATAATGGTTTCCCCCCTCATTTTCTGTACCATGGAAACCACAAAACATCCCCAAAGGGCCACATTCCAGACCACACTTTGTTCCTTCCAGTGTCAGAATCAACTTGGCTCTGTTTGTAAAACAAGGGATCATTTAGCCCGCTGCATTTTTTTTATGCTGACTCTTGTCGTCTCCATTCAGAAGAGATGATGGGAGCTGACATTAAAAAAATGAAGGCTTAAAGCCGCCTGTATAATGATCTATGCTGTAAAAAGATTCAAGATTTTACTGGGAAGAGCCTCAACTGCAGCCCAAGAATATGATTTGGGCAGATCATGTGCAGGTATGCCTTGAGAGTTAATTATAGAGAAGAGTTCAACTTTTTGTCCTGACAGACCATGAAAAGAAGACTGGCTTAGGCAATTTCCTGCAGTAATCTATACAGGAACTAGGTCTGCAAAAGAGATACAGATCTGGATTTAATCTCTGAGAAATCCAATGGCGCTGACACAATTTGCACTTCACAGTTTCCCTAGACATCTGATAAGGAACAGGAATACGTTGGCGTGAAAATGCTTTGAACTGCCATGCATATAGGTATAACTAGATCTCATATTACAGAAATGTCGTGAAGTCTCTAGCGACCCCATTCTAAAGAAACCGAACCCTGGGCGGAACGCTAAAATCCAAAACTGGAAGGGACGCACAAAATACTAAAAAGATCCTCTTCTTCCTAATCTTTATGAAACCCAGGGCAGGACAGTTTCCATATTATGGCCCAGCACTTTCAGAACTGACCGAGGACTATGGCAGTGGTCAGGAACCTTTTTGACTCAAAGAGCCATGAAAGCAAAATATTTGGAAATTTATTTCAGTAAGAGCCATATAATATATATAATATATTTTAAGACTGAATTCAACTAAATGTGAGTATATACGTACATACTATGAGAAAAGGATTCCCCCGGCAGAATGATGGTGCGTATGTCCAACTGAAGAATACATAGACCAAGACCAATGCTGGAGCAATCCCCAAACAATACGGGCAAGAAATCAGTGTGCTCGGCTTGCCTAGAGCAGTGTTTTTCAACCTCTTTTGAGCCGCGGCACATTTTTTTAATCTACAAAATCCTGGGGCACACCACCAACCAAAATGACACAAAATGACACTCTAACACAGTAATACATACAGTTATTATGTTTTTAAATGTATTTATACACTCAGTGTGAAACCTGGGCCTGTTTCGACATATATATGACTTCCTCCCACATATTTATACATGGCTATCATGTCTTCTCTCAGCCTTCTCTTCTTCAGACTAAGCATGCCCAGCTCTTCAAGCCGCTCCTCATAGAGCTTGTTCTCTAGACCTTTGTGAAATTTCACCCTGAGTGAAACTTGCTTCCAGTTAACTATGGATGTCATGAAGCTGTTATAAACAGTTCCTTGGGGGGGAGGCAACTCTTTACTAAATCCAGTAAAATAGTAAAAAAAACATTTCCAAGTGGAGAGGCTCAATTTGTTTCTTGGAAACCTGTGAGGGGGCTGCTAGGAGGGGGGGGGAGAGTGCCAATTTCCCACGGCACACCTGATGATCGCTCACAGCACACTAGTGTGCCACGGCACACTGGTTGGGAAATACTGGCCTAGAGCATTCCTCCAAACCCCATTCGGCGATTGATTGCTTTGGTCCTCCGCAGCAGCCTCATGTGAACTCCGTTGCTCTCTGCCTTCCTGCGGAGCCTGGGAACATTGTAGGGCTTTATTTACACACTGCTTTCTTGTCCGTATTGTTTGGGGATTGCCCCAGTATTGGTCTTATCTGAAAAGCCAAAATCTGCGAGCCAGATGCAATCATCAAAAGAGCCACACCTGGCTCGCGAGCCATAGGTTCCCAACCCCTGGACTATGGCTTCTGCTTAAAAACCATGGATTGCAGCCCTATAGCTAGAGTGTATATTAGGCTCATGAATTTCAGCTGAACTTCTGCTGGCTGGATACCGGTAGAAACCCCCCCCCCCCAATGTCCATTTTTGCACACCTTCCAAAAATGGGAGGGTATCCGGATGGCCATTTATGGACTACAGTGGCAATGAGGAACTTATGAGGTCTCCCCTTCCATTCCTGGGACCCTTTTCTTTTTTCCCTTCAATGGAGCCTGGGTTTCAGCAGTGGAGTTAAGGAAGCAGACACAGCTTACGTAATGATACCGAATAGGGGAGAAGAAGCTGTGATCGGCTGCCATGTGGTCCTGTTACAGACAGGTAAACGTGATGCCTGGACCCTTGCCATTACAGCTATCTGGCACAACCAAAGAAGCCCAATTGGCTGAAGGAAAGTGGCTAAAACGGATCTGCGCACAAGCCTAGTGTATATTCAAGTAGCCGCCCCGAGCCACTTGGGGGGGGGGGGGGTAGATAAATGCGAAGAAATAAATAAATAAATAAATAAATAAGTATAAATAGGTCAACCACCTATTGTTGACCAAAAGCAATGTCTCTATTTCACTGTGTCCTTTCTGATTTTTGGTGACTCCAGAATACCATAGATGTTCCATAAGGAAGGAATACTCAGAGAAATTGAAATTGAATCCAGGACAGGACAGAGGTCCTCCTGTTCAGTCACAAGGCCAAACAGGATATAGGGTTACAGCCTGTGCTGGATGGGGTTACACTCCACTTGAAGGTGCAGGGTCACAGCTTGGGAGTCCTCCTGGACTTATTGCTGAGCCTGGAACCTCAGGTTGCGGTGGCTAGGCGGGCTTTCGCACAATTAAAACTTGTGCACCCGCTGCGCCTGTACCTTGGGAAGTCGGACTTGGCCACAATGATCCACACTCTTGTTACATCCAGGATAGACTACCGCAATGTGCTCTACGTGGGGTTGCCTTTGAAGACTGTTTGGAGGCTTCAAATAGCCCAATGAGAGGCAGCCAGGTTAATAACTGTGGCAGCATACAGGGAGCACATAACTACCATTTTACGTCAGCTCCACTGGCTGCCTGTTTGCTACCGGGCACAATTCAAAGTGCTGGTTCTGGCCTATAAAGCCCTAAAGGACCCCGGCCCAGTTTACCTATCTGAATGCATTTCCCTTTACGAGCCACCACGCGATGACTAAGATCTTCTGGAAAGGCCCTGCTCTCGGTCATGCCACCATCACAGGCGTGTTTGGCGGGGATGAGAGAGATGGCATTCTCAGTGATTGCCCCCTGGCTATGGAACTCCCTTCCTGGCAAGACTAGATCCGTCCTGTCCTTCGGAAAAATGATAAAGACCTGGCTGTGGGGCCAAGCCTTTTGGGACCAAGTGTGAATGTTATAATTGCCTACCCTGATAAATGTTTAATGGCCTTGTAGCTTCAAAGTCTGGCTGGTTGATGCCTGGGGATCCTTTGTTGGGAGGTGTTAGCTGGCCCTGATTGATTCTTGTCAGGAATTACCCCCCTTTTTTGAGTGTTGTTCTTTATTTACTGTCCTGATTTTAGAGTTTTAAAATACTTGTAGCCAGATTTTGTTCATTTTCGTGGTTTCACAATTGTCTCAAACAGACAAGAGTTCTTACAAAGATATATAAACCTCACTTGCGTAGTTTCCAACAGACCTCACAACCTCTGAGGATGCCTGCCATAGATGTGGGCGAAACGTCAGGAGAGAATGCTTCTGGAACAGGGGCATAGAGCCCATCAAACTATCTTAACCTAAGTTAAGATAGTTTGATGGGGGCTAAAGTGTATTGGGACAATAGGAACCCTCCTTCCACCTCCCCTTCCTCTTACACAATTCAGGCTTATTGGATGCCATGGCACTCTTTTCTTGTGGACTCCACCTTGTTGTTGTTCCATCTCAGCCCAGAGACACCTGTAGATATTGAGTGGGCGGTTTGGGGGTTGAGCTCATGGGGACCAAGGTTAATCATTGTGTTGCCCTCTGCCATTCGCCCCTGTATAGAAATTAAGCCACACTTGACCCTCCACAACAGAGTTGTTGATTTCATCTGTGATAAATGAACGCAGCAGGAATATGATACAGGCCCCCTCCCTTTCCACTAAGATGAAAAGAGCTTTTGATTAAGCCCCTGTTTGCTTGACACGAGAGGTCAGCATGACAGGTCCTGTTGCATATGGAGATATTATTTTGCATGGATGGGCTTCCTTCGCTGGCAAGAAGAAGAGGGAAAATGCAATTATAGCCCATTGTTGAAATTCAGGGCTACCAAGACCTCTGGAAATCATCGAGTTAGAAGGTTCTGCAAACACTGGCATGGATCATATTGCTCATTCGGGCTAGAGTCGAGCCCTTAAATCAAAGGGATTAACTCTATTGCTCCTAACAATTGACTCAATATAACTCATCTAGCTTGGAACTGAGCTTGGAACCCTAAGTTTCGGCAGTGATCAGGGGAGCATTTGCACAGTTAAAACTTGTGCGCCAACTTCGTCCATACCTTGGGAAGTCAGACTTGGCCACGGTGGTCCACACTCTTGTTACATCCCGAATAGATTACTGCAATGCGCTCTACGTGGGGTTGCCTTTGAAGACTGTTCAGAAGCTCTAAATCAGTGGTTCCCAAACTTTTGGCCTACCACCACCCTTTTCCAGAAAAAATTTACTCACCGCCCCCCCTAGAAATTATTTATTTTAAATTTAATAGCAATTAAACAGAAAGATATATGTATTAATGCAGTGGTTTATTTATTTATTTACTTTATTTATATTCCGCTCTTCTCACCCTGAAGGGGACTCAGAGCGGATTACAGGTAGACATCCTTTCAGACAATCCCTGCCGTTTCCACATACACACCTATAGACGAACAGAGGCAAACTCTGGCCACCAGGGGGAGCTCAGGCACTCCTCATCTCTCAGCGCCCCCAGCGTCCCTTGTTGTTCCTTCCGCATTCCTCAGCGTTCCTGGAGTTCTTTATGGCCTCATAATTCAGTCAAAGTTTGCCTCCCCACTTAATGTGGTACCTTTATCTCCTACTTGACAGATGCAACTGTCTTTCGAGCTGCAAAGGTCGACAGCAGGCTACACTCAACCTTTCTAATGCCGTGACCCCTAAATAAGGTTCCTCATGTTGTGGTGACCCCCAACCATATTTTTGTTGCTACTTCATAAATAATACAAATTCTAATGCAAATATCTAATATGCAGGATGTATTTTCATTGTTACAAATTGAACATAATTGAAGCTCAGTGATTAATCACAAAAACAATATGTTTGGGGGAGTATGGATAAAGGATGATGGGATTTGCAGTACCGTCAATCGATTCAGCTCTGATTTCCACAGACCATTGAGACCCCCACAAATTACAGAACTGGACCAAACTTGGCACAGAGAGCCACCGCTGGAGAGGGCTCTGAGGGGACGGGCAGCCACAGCCTGAGGGGAAGAAGAAGCGAGGCCTGCTCTCTGTGCGGAAGTCCTGGGGTCTCCTGCTCCCTCCGCTGCCACAGAAGGCCACGATGGTGGTTTCTTCCACGATGGTGGGGAGGCTCTGCTGGAGGACGCGGAGGCCTTCGCACTGCAGCCTTCGCACTGTACTGCATATGAGGGTCAAAGTGAAGGGGGTGGGGCCAAAGAAGAGGGCCACGCGACCCTTCCTAAATAGCCAATTGTTCACTGTCCCCCAAATTCCCCTGAGCCTTCCACCATCCCCTTGGATCGCCTGATCGCCCACCAGGGGGTGGGTGGGTACCGCCCACTTTGAGAATTAGTGCTCTAAATGGTCCAATGGGTGGCAGCCAGGTTACTAACAGGAGAGGCACTCAGGGAGCACACTACTACTCTGTTGCGTCAGCTCCACCAATTTGCTACCGAGCACAATTCAAAGTGCTGGCTTTAGCCCATAAAGCCCTAAACAATTCTGGCCCAGCTTACCTGTCCAAACGTATCTCCTCCTATGGACCATCTAGGAGCTTAAGATCATCTGGGGTGGCTCTGCTCTCGATCCCGCCTGCCTTAAAAGTGCGATTGGCAGAGACGAAGGACAGGGCTTTCTCAGTGGTGGCCCCCTGGCTTTGGAATTCCTTCCCCAGGGATATTAGATTGGCCCCCCTCCCTCCTGACTTTCTGAAAAAAAGGAAAGACCCGGCTCTTTGAGCAAACTTTTGAGAATGCAGCAGAATAGATAACACGGAACTATGAAAGATGAACATGGACTGGACAGACGAAAGAACTAGATAACGTTTTTAGCAGGATGACACCAATGATTATATGTTTTAACAGTTTTTATATATGTTTTATAATGTAATGTTGATTGTTTGCAATGGCACTTTTATGGATGCCTGGCATTGAATTGTGCCAATCTGTAACTCGCCTTGAGTCGCCATATGGCTGAGAAAGGCAGGCTATAAATATAATAAATAAATCAATAAATAAATCAATAAATAAATCAATAAATAGTTGAAAATAACCAATAGAATTCAGTCTGAAGTGGATTTGGGATAGGGGCATGGAGAGTCATCGTATCAGGTGATTTCCATCCTGAAAGAATAATAGAATTATAGAGTTGGAAGAGATCACAAGGGCTATCCAGTCCAATGCAACACACAATCAAATCACTCCCAATAGATGGCCATACAGTCTCTGTTTAAAAACATGCCAATGCTGCATATACTTTAGCAGTAAAACAACCATGGAGCTCCCGGTGGTGCAGTGGGTTAAACCGCTGAGCTGCTGAACTTGCTGAACATGAAAGGCACTGCAGCCTAAGTCAAACAGAGAAGTCAGCCATAGCAAAGCACTTGATGAACCAACCTGGACACAGCAATTTATTTGAGCAAACAGAAATGATGGACCACTCTTTTTTACTTTAATAAAAATAAAAAGATCATCCGGAGTTTCGGGGTGCGGTGTCATCTGTACGCAGATGATGTCCAGCTCTGTCACTCCTTCCCACCTGCTACTAAGGAGGCTGTTCAAGTCCTGAACCGGTGCTTGGCCACTGTAACGGACTGGATGAGGCTGAACAAATTGAAACTTAAGACAGAGGTACTCCTCATCAGTTGCAAGGCCAAACAAGGCATAGGGTTACAGCCTGTGCTTGACAGCGTTACACTCTCCCTGAAGGCACAGGTTCGCAGTCTGGGAGTGAGCCTGGACTCATCACTGAGCCTGGAGCCCCAGGTCTCGGCGGTGGCCGGGAGAGCTTTTGCACAGTTAAAGCTTGGGCGCCAGCTGCGCCCGTACCTTGGGAAGTCTGACTTGGCCACGGTGGTCCATACTCTGGTTACATGTCGAATAGACTACTGCAACGCTCTCTACGTGGGGTTGCCTCTGAAGACTGTTCGGAACTTCAATTAGTTCTATGCTCGGCAGCCAGGTGACTAACAGGAGCGGGGTACAGGGAGCATACAGCTCCCTTGTTGCGCCAGCTCCACTGGCTGCCAATTAGTTTCTGAGCACAATTCAAAGTGCTGGTTTTAACCTACAAAACCCTATACGGTTCCGGCTCAGTTTACTTGTCCAAATGGATTCTCCCCTATGAACCATCAAGGACATTAAGATCCTCTGGAGAGGCCCTGCTCTCGATCCCACCATCTTCGCAAGTGTGTCTGGTGGGGACGAGAGACAGGGCCTTCTCTGTTGCGGCCCCTCGGCTGTGGAACTCCCTCCGAAGTGATGCTAGATCTGCCCCCTCCCTGTTGTCCTTCAGGAGGCGAGTGAAGACTTGGATGTGGAACGAGGCCTTCCCAGAATAAGCTGAGATTGATTTCAACCTGAAATGGGTGATCACTTTTATAGACCGAGTTGAATGTAGTTTTAATGACAATGTGGTTTTTATGTATCTCTGTTTTTATGTATTTTAATATGCTGTTTTAAGATGTTTTAAATTTGTATGGCATTGAATTTTGCTGTAAGCCGGTCTCAGTCCCTCCCTGGAGGTGAGAAGGTCGGGGTACAAAATTTTTAAATAAATAAATAAATATTGAAATATACCGGCCATATACACTATACGCATACACATACCTAGACAACCTGCCACCCACAGTACAATTACCCCACAACCCATCCCCAGTGCTACCCACCACCTTGACTTCCGTCACTGATCCACACAGAGTTTATGCACATCTTATTTAACCCTCTATGTTTCTAGTTCAGTAAATTCCTCTTGTTTTTATTTCTTTAACTCTCCCGCAAAGTATGCTAAGGCCAGCTTCCAGTTTCTTTCAAATGTTTTGTGATTTTCATTTTTCAAATTGCTAGAAATCTTAGCCATCTGTGCATAATCCCAGAGTTTCTCCTTCCAATTTTTGATGCTCAATGTTTTTTCCCCTTTCCAATCTTTGGCAATTGTAATGCGTGCAGACACAAAGCTGTACAGACAAATTTCTCTTTCTGGTTGTTCTATCTAATCTATCTCTGAATATTGCTAACAGGCACATTCCTGGATTTTTCTTTACTTTGTGGTGGATAGTTTTACTTGTTTCTTTTACTATCCTTTTCCTATAGCCCTGCACTTGTTCATAAGACCACCATACACGAAAAAGTCCCTTTCTTTGTTTTGCACCTCCAACATAAACCTGATTGTGAGTTGTCCATTTTGGCAATAAGGGATGGAGTTATGTAGCATCTATAGAACATTTTAAATCTCTCAGCATTACTTGGCGAACGAAGATTCTTAGGAAGGACTCATCCCACGCTTTTTACAGGCACATTGATGTCTAAAAAGGCCAATCTGAGATAGGTAAGTTCAGTTGTAGAAAGCACAGCAGAAAGTCTCCTTGGGTGATGTTGTTTCCAAGTTACGGTTCTTTCTGCGTTGTCGTTTCTCTTCGAGACCCATTCGGCGTGTCTTCTCGAAAGAGGCCGCAGCATTGTGGATAGTGCGGCTCCATGCCTCCCGATGTGAGGCCAGGGTGGACCATTGTTGGTGATCAATCTGGCCGAGCCTGAGATGTTGTTTCAGGGAGTCCTTATATCTCTTTTTGGGGGCACCTCTCTTGCGCTGACCCGTGGTGAGTTCACCATAGAGTAGTATCTTTGGGAGGCAGTGGTCCTCCATCCTATGGACGTGCCCTGCCCAGCGCAGCTGTGTTCTCAATATCATGGCCTCAATGCTGGTGATCCCTGCTTGCTCAAGGACAGCAACATTTGTCACATAGTCCAGTGTATATTTAGGATTGTGCGAAGATAGCGCTGATGAAAGCGTTCAAGGAGTCATAGGTGTTGGCGATAGGTGACCCATGTTTCAGACCCATAAGGGAGAATAGACAGTACGATAGCTCTGTACACACTGATTTTGGTGCTTTGCCTCAGGTGCTTGTTACTCCAGACTCTTTAGTGAAGCCTTCCAAATGCACTATATGCCTTTGCTAATCTGTGATCTATCTCTTTATCAATCTTGGCGTCTGAAGAGATGATGCTTCCCAGGTAGGTGAACTGCTGAACGGACTTAAGCACAGATTTGCCTATTCTTTTTTTGAAATATATTTATTAGGGTTTTTCCATAAGTAGTAAAAGTGGGGGAACAATTTCAGGTAAAGGACAGTAGGAAAGATATAGAAAGGAGAGGCTGAGAGTGGTGATGGGAGAGGGGGTAGAGGGGGGCGTTGGGGTGGGAAGGGGGGTGCGGGGTGTGGTAACAGGGGATGGGGGTAGAAAGGGTAAGGGTTAGGGCGGTGAAGGAGGTTGTTTGGTCCGGGATCTGGGAAGGATAGTAATGGGTGAGGATGATGAGAAAAGATAGGGATAGGGGTAACTTGTTTTCTTCTAAGTTCCTTGTTCATGGGTGCTTCTTGTTTTTCTTGTACAGTCTCTCTCCTTGTTAAGCTGGACATTTCTTTTTTACAAGTCTTCTTTTTAGGCTCTTTTTCCAGAGACGGGTCTTCATAACCCTCTTGGTATAAAAGCAATCTGTTGTTTTTAGTTTTTGTCCTTTAAAAAAAACCCAAAAACTCTTTTCCCTTAGCCTACAAAATCTTTCCAGTATTTGGTGTCCATTGTCCGTTCCTTGTCTTTTAGTGTAGCTGGATCTGTACCTTTTCGTTTTCCTCGGCTTCCTTTCTAACCATTCTCTTTAGGAGATTCAAGGCCTTTTATATCCATCCCCAGGATGCCACATCTCATAGGCCTAAAATACGCCTCTAGAGAGTAGGGGCAATTTTTCTTTAGGTTTTCTTTCTTCCTTGCTGGGTTGTTCTCCTCCAGCTTCTCTTCCTATTGGGCTGCGTCCCAATCTTTTGTTTTCGTTCTTATCTGTATCCGGGATGGGGCTTTTGGGTGTTGCAGTGGCCTCTTGGTTTCCCCTCTTCTCTTTTTGGGGCAGAGGTTTTAGGGCCCTTCGAAGCCGTTCTTGCAACTTCCAGTGAAACTTCCTCACTATTTTTGGAGTGAGGTCCTCGTACTTCTGATATTTCTTGCGGGTTTGTATTCTCCTTCCCTCTCTTCCCTCTGCCTTCATTTATTGTTGCGTTTTCCCCCTTGACCTGGGGTGCGTCTTTTCCATCATCATAGAGGGTCAGCAGCTCTGGCATTGTGAGGAGCGCCTCTTCGGTTGGTTCTGTTCTTGCACGTTGGGAGTGCTCCCGGATCGTTCCCATTTGCTTTTCTTGCCAAGACATTATGGCATCCATCTTCCGTAGGTATCCGTCTTGAGCTTCCCCTATTTTTCGCAGTTCTGCAAGGATGTCCCTCAAAGTTATTCCTTCCTCCTCTGGTCCCTCTTCTTGCATTATCCTCCGCTCTTTTGCTCTTGAGGTCCGTTCATGCAGTGCTGACATAGTTCTATTGTCAGTTGTGCTATTCCCTGTTTTACTATTGGAAAAATGTCCTTTTCCCTCTCCCAAGATGGCGCTCCTGCCAAAAAGCTCTTCTTCCCTGCTCCTAGGACTGTAGCTCTTTTCCTCCCGTTCCCTCTGCCTTTGCCAGGGATGATTGGCTCCCCCTCTGTGCGGCCTGCTTATTGGGCCTTTGTGTCTCTTTTGTTGGGGGCCGATCCCTGAGTGTGGGGGCTTCCGTGGGGCTGTTGGGATCCCGCTGCTCGTCCGCGCTCCTCCCCTCTGTCGCCAATGGCGCCTCCCCGATGCCGCACGGGCCGCTGTTCCCCGTACTCACGGCCTCCTTCTGTTTCGTCTCTTCTTCACCTCCTGCCCTCTGCTTAAGGTGGGGGGGGGGAGGCCGGGCTGGGCTGGCAGTAAGTGCGGGTCGCCACCCGCTTCCCGCTTCCCGGCTCGCTCGCCGCAATGGCGGCGGTCTGGGCCCGCTCAACCTCTCCCTCTTGAGGAGGGGGAGATCCTTGGGGCCGCCGGACCCCGTCCGCCGGCTTCGCGCTCTCTTCGGACGCTTCTGTCCGCGAGGAGGGGGGCGCAAATCGCCCTCCAGCCAGGAAAGCAGGTGACACTCCAGGGAGCCCTAGAGTGCCCATCCTGCCGCCATCTTCGCCCGACCCAACCGATTTGCCTATTCTGATGTGGGGATGATGGTGTTCTTCCTGTGGTGCGGGCTGGTAGAGGACTTCCGTTTTCTTCAGGCTGACTTCCAGCCCAAACAGCTCTGCAGCTGTGCACAGCAGGATGTTAGGCGCTGCAGGGCTGCTTCTGAATGGCCGACAAGGGCAGCATCATCAGCAAAAAGCAGCTCACGGAGTAGATAGTTTAGAGTCTTAGTGCGAGCCCACATTTTATATACATTGTCTCTAATTGAGGATGCCACTGTAAATTAAAAACCTTTGTTCCACAGGTTTCCCCAAATATCAAAATCTATGCTTCTCCCTAGGTCTTTTGCCCATGATAACATGGAGGTCTTAACACGATTATCTTCCAAGTTGTAGTGTATCACTCTTTACAACAACCATCATGTCAGTCTACACAGAGAAGCCACTGAAATCCACAAACATGTGGACAATTTCAACAGAAAGAAGGAAACCTTGAAAATGAACAAAATTTGGCTACTGTTATTAAAAACTCTAAAATTGGGACAGTAAATAAAGAGCAACACTCAAACAATAGGGGGATTCCAGACAAGACTCAATCAGGGCCAGCTAACACCTCCCCAAAAAGGATTCCCCCAGGCAGGAAGCAGTCAAGCTTTGAAGCTGCAAGGCTATTCAATGCTAATCAAGGTGGCCAATTGCAGCATTCACGTGCATCTCAAGCAGACAAAGGTTCTTTATCCCACCCCGGACATCATTCCACAGATATATAAACCTCACTTGCCTAGTTTCCAACAGACCTCACCACCTCTGAGGATGCCTGCCATAGATGTGGGAAAAATGTCAGGAGATAATGCTTCTGGAACACAGCCATACACACAGCCTGGAAAACTCACAGCAACCCAGTGTGTTGTCAAAGGCCATGAAAGCCTTTGACAACACAAATTTCCTCATTGATCATGGGAATTGTTTAAGTGAGAACAAAGGATCCTTTCTGAATATGAGCCAGAGTGGGTTGTAATGAAACTAAAGCTCTGAACTTGGAAGAGAATCCATGGCACCCAGACGGAATTTGGTTAGCTGAAGTCCAGACAACTCTTATGTACTGTACACAATTTGGTTCAATTTGCCTTGTACTCATCTTTCATGTTTTTTTTTTTAATGCGGGAGAGGCATTGAAACTCTCAGACAAACCAAAAGAAAACAGACAGGTCACAATAAGGTAAAGGTTTTCCCCTGACATTAAGTCCAGTCATGTCTGACTCTGGGGGTTGGTGTACATCTCAATTTCTAAACTGAAGAGCTGGCATTATCCGTAGACACCTCCAAGGTCATGTGGCCGACATGACTGCATGGAGTGCCATTTCCTTCCCGCTGGAGTGGTACCTAATGATCTACTCACATTTGCATGTTTTCGAACTGCTATGTTGGCAGAAGCTGGCACCTTCGGGTCCACAGGATAGATTGCGCCGACCATATCTTACAACATGAATTACTGTATCCTGTGATGCACCTTTATTTACTATGCACCTTGCCGCTTGAAAAAGCCAACCCGTGGCGAAACGGATCGGGCCCTGCAGCTCTACTGTTGCGGCGTGCCCGGCGTCTTGCGGAAACAATACCGGAACATCTTTTCCGTCTATGCCACAGTACCAGGCATGGATTACAGTTTGTCCTAACGTGCATTAGCGCAACCTTCTTGTGAAGGACCGCGCATTGGCGCTACCCCTCCGTGAAGGGATACAGGAGAAGGTATTCACATATATGCATTGGCGTTACCACGAACTGGGAACAAACTACCCTCTTACCTTACTGATTTACCTTAAAACCCTGTGGACTTGTTTCCCCCTCCTGGATATCTTTCCCTTCATGCCTACCTTGGACATCCATGTGACCTTCGCCGAGGTACTGTACTGTAGGCAGTGCTTTGATATGTACTTTCTGATTATTGTGCGCCTTTGATGTTATTCTCTAAATTGGAGGTGGATATTTACTATATATGTGTTCTGAGTCAATCACTTTTTGACTTATAATATATTGTGTATTTTCATATAACACGTCGTTCTTTGTGTAGTTTTTTTAGAAGGTGGAGCTAACAGCAGGAGCTCACCCCACTCCCCGGATTGAGACCACCAACCTTTCAGAATATTACTAGCTATTAACAGGAATGAATGTATGATACAACCTAGCTCCAGCTTCTGGCTGGCAGGGTTTTAGATGGACCCAAAATGGATTGTTTTCCCCTGTGCCACAGGGAACAGTGAGCCAACCCCAAAGCCATGTGCTTTAGGAAGAAAAGCAGGAACCTTGTTTCCATTTTTTTCCAGATCTACACAAAAATTGCAGCAGCTGCTGTTTGGGATTCTCATGGGACCAGAGGGGATTCTTGATCAACAACCAGTCTCTGTCTTAATTCCTCCTTATATAAATGTGTTAGGTGAAAATGAGCAGAATGCACAGCAGGAGGAATGTATTTTTTATGTTTGCTGGGAAGCGCTAGTAAAGATTATGATAAAGGCTCTGCCTGGGTAGCTGATGGAAAAGTGTTGTTGTATCCATCCTGTTTTGCACCCCCCGGATATTCCAGAGCAACGCAGCCCAGCGGGAATCAATTTGCAAAGCAGACACATCCATCCCAGACAGGAGTGAGAATCAACCTCACAAACAGACAAGAAGACGTCGGGACTGAAACTTGGACAGATACTCAACTTTGTCCTTCCTTTCTGCATCTCATCTGCTGTAATGATTCATTAATTAAAACAATGTATCTTGCCCTCTATCTAAAGATTTCAGAGTGGTGTACAGTAAGACCACCCTGACTAATTCAAACAGTTTAAAAGCGAAATGATTTTAAAGCCCACACCGCCCGCTCCAATTAAAGAGGTAAAATAAAAACATCCAAACTAATTAAAATAGCTTAAAACTATAGGCATGTGAAGGTTTGTGTAAATCCGATTAGCTCCCGAAGGCTATGCTACATATGCTTATATCATTTTCCTAATTATTCAGGTGGGAAATAAGTCAAACAGACCAACCTTGTTGTTGTGTGCCTTCAAGTTGTTTCAAACTCATGGTGGCCCTAAGAAGACCCTATTGTGTTTTTTTCCTTGGGGCTGAGACTGTGTGACTCATACAGTGGGTTTCCATGGTCAACTGTGTTGGGATTTGTAAAAATCCAAGTAAAGAAAAAGAAACGAGTGTTTGGTTACTTGGGTATACTCATGAGTAAATGGGGTTTGTGTTGCTGTATACTTGAGTGTAAGAAATTCCTAGCCTATGTAGTTTCACAGCCAGGTGCTAGTTCTGAGTACAGGTAATTAATCAGGACCACCTGGGCTAATTGGGTGGGTGGAGTCTTGGGGCTATAATTTCCCCATGTTGCTCATATCGGAGCAAGAAGAAGCTGAGTAATGCTTCTGGGAGTATGCTACTCATATTGGGCTTGTGGCTCATTTTATTATTATAATTATATTATTATTATTTCAAATGTCTAGGCCGCCACTCCCTGGAAGCTCGGAGCGGCTTACATCAAACATGAGTGATACAGTAAAAACAGTAAAAACAGTAAAAACAGTAAAAATAGTAAAACATAAAACTGATTAGCCAAGTAGGAAGGCCTGCCTAAACAGATAAGTCTTGTAAGAGAGATAAGTCTTAGAGCAAGAGAAACTGAAAATGCTTCCTCGGAGAGAGCTGGAAGAAGCAGCTATGTGAATCTGCTTCTGACTAAAGCAGCTGTAAAAGGCTTCACTGTTTTTTGCTTGGACAGTAAGTAGCTTCTAGGCATCTTGAGGTTAGACTACTGTAATGCTCTTTACATTGGCCTTCCTTTGTCGGTGTCCGGAAACTTAAGCTGGTGCAGAACGCTGCAGCCTGACTCCTTGCAGCCTGACTCCTCTGGTGAGCTGTCACATTACACCGATCCTGCATGAGCTGCACTGGCTTCCTGCAGAATGCCAGATTACCTTCAAAGTGTTAGTTTTGATTTTTAAGGCCTTAAATGGTCCGGGGCCAGTGTACTTACGGGACCGCCTTATCCCATATCATCCCACTAGATCCCTACGCTCCGAAGAGCAAAACCTCCTGGTCGTTCCTAGCCCTAAGGAGTACCACTTGACTGCAACTCGGCAAAGGGCTTTTTCGGTCGTAGCTCCAGTGCTCTGGAATGCGTGGTCCTCTGATGTTTGCGCTCTCCAGAACCTCTTATCATTTCGGAAAGCCTGCAAGACTTTATTGTTTCGGCAGGCTTCCAGGGCCTGAGTAATGGTGGTCCTTTCTCCTGTTGTTAACGCCATCTTGTGCTGTTGTGTTATCGTGGTGATTTTATTGTGATGTGCAAATGTGATGTTTTAATGCGATGTTTTAATGGTGATATTTTAGTTTTTTTACCTATATTTGTTGTATTTTTGCACTTGTATGTAAGCCGCCCTGAGCCACTGGGAGTGGCAGCAAATAAATTTGAATAAATAAATAAGCAGAAGAAGAAGCAAGGCAAAGTTTTATTTGTGTTTTGCCTTTATCTACTGTTTACTTTCTTGTCTTTATTGAAGCTGAAGTTTAAGCATGTTTTGTTGAAGCAAGCTGCTGGATGTTTAGATTTAAAGTTTTTACAAGGAACTGAACAATAAAGATAAAGTTGCCTGCCGTTTTTGGCAAGAACGTCTGCCTATTTATTTTGCCAGCATCAGCACTTATATCATCACTTATATCATCAGCATCACACTTATATCATCACTTATCAAACAGCTGCGTGTTTCCAGTCTGCTGGAACATACTAAGTCCATATCCACGCACAACTTCCACTGTGCAGAGCAGAGGATTACAACTCACATTTTTTCCCCTGCTACAACACCTGCTCCATCAAAGTGCAGGATCGAGCCTTGGTTTCCAGAATCATGACACATCATGCTAGCTTTGGGACTCTTTCTCCATCCACATGTATTGGGACCATTGTCTCTGAAATACTTTCATAGAATCATAGAATCCACATTTTATTTCATTTCATATATTTTATATTATATTTTACTTTATTTTACATTTAATATTTTATATAGAATCATAGAATCCCAGAGTTGGAAGAGATCTCATGGGCCATCCAGTCCAGCCCCCATCCAGAAACAGGAAAATTGCATTCAAAGCACTCCCGACAGATGGCCATCCAGCCTCTGTTTAAAAGCCTCCAAAAAGGAGCCTCCACCATACTCCGAGGCAGAGAGTTCCACTACTGAACAGCTCTCACAGTCAGGAAGTTCCTCCTCATATTCAGGTGGAATCTCCTTTCCTGTAGTTTGAAGTTATTGTTCCGCATCCAAAGGCAGCAGAAAACAAGCTTGCTCCCTCTTCCTTATGGCTTCTCCTCAAATATTGATACATGGTCCTCATCATGTCTCCTTTGACACAAGTCTCCTCTCAGTCTTCTCTTCTGCAGGCTGAACATGCCCAGCTCTTTCAGCCGCTCCTTATAGGGCTTGTTCTCCAGACCCTTGGTCATTTCAGCCGCCCTCCTCTGGACACATTCCAGCTTGTTAACATCTCCCTTCAATTGTGGGGCCCAGAATTGGACACAGCATTCCAGGTGTGGTCTGATCAAGGCAGAATAGAAGGGTAGCATGACGCCCCTGGATCTAAGCACTATTCTATTTATGAAGGCCAACATCCAGGGGCGGTCCAATGTATACGCGAAGTAAGCGGCCGCTTAGGGCGCCAACTTCTGGGAAGGACGCCATCTTCTGGGAAGGGCGCTGCCATGCTGGCCACGCCGCCATACCAAACCTCCCTGCTGCTGCGTCGGCTTTAGCGCATGGCCTGCAGGAGCTTCTGGGCATGCGTGGAGTTGAGCTCCGGAGCCACTGCGCATGCCCAGAAGCTCCTGCAGGCGCTGAAGCCAAAGCCTGTAAACACGTCACGTCAGCACTCTGTCCGTATTCGGCACGCAGAGGGCGGAGGCAAAGGGAGAGGGGGCGGAGACAAAGGGAAAGGGGGCAGAGACAAAGGGGGGCGCCAAAGTAATGTTCACTTACCATATAAAATAACCTTAGACCGCCCCTGCCAACATCCCATTGGCTTTTTTTGCTGTCGCATAACGTTGTTGGCTCATGTTTCAAGATCTTTTCCCCACGTACTGCTGTCAAGCCAGGTGTCCCCCATTCTGTATCTTTGCATTTCATTTTTTTCTGCCTAAGTGGAGTATTTTGCATTTGTCCCTGTCGAACTTCATTTTGTTAGTTTTGGCCAATCATCTCGCTAATCTGTCGAGATCATTTGGAATTCTGCTCCTGGCAGAATAATTTGCATAGACAAAGTGTATGATGGCCTTGATTTTATATTTGCTGAGGTTATACTTGTGGGATGCTGGAACCAATTTGTGACAGGGCTGCGATGCTTTCTTTCTGGTAGACCTCCTGCTGCATCATTTATCGCACATATAGCAGCAATGTGTGTCAGTTGTTCCTACCAAATGAAATCTTGGGGGAGTCTAGAATTGCTGCCAAATCCAGCTCAGTATGTCATACCAAAACAAGATCCGAAGTGCTGCAAAGTTGGAGGGAAGCTTCTGCAAGGTACCTTACTTTGGGGATGGGGAAGAACCCTACTGGATGCACTATATACATATTTTAGGAAAACACTTGTCTTCTTTCATTTCTGATGCTGCTTTAGGAATGGCTCCTTTCTTTTATTAATTGGGGGAGGGTTCAGCGTATGTGATCTCTTGGAGAAGTTCATTCTTCCCTCTCACCTATTTGACTTTCTATACTGAATTGCTTGTATGCCGCCCTGAAAGGATAGAGAGAAATTAGGATGTTTTTAATTTAGCTGGTGAAATGTGGGATGATCGAGGATTCATTGGGACTGTTCTTTAGCTGGTTCCAGCCCAGCTTACCTGTTTGAATGTATCTCCCTTTATGAACCATCAAGGAGGCTAAACTCTTCTGGGGAGGCCTTGCTCTCGGTCCCACTTGTTTTGCAAGTGAGGTTGGCAGGGACACGAGAGAGGGCCTTCTCAGCCAATAATAAGACAATACAATCAATATAACTCACATATAAGCAATAACACACAAAGTGTATTAGCAATGGTGCCTTAAAAACGTGTTCCATTCTATAATTCAGTGTTTCCCAACCTTTTTTGAGCCGCGGCACACTTTTTACATTTACAAAATCCTGGGGCACACCACCAACCAAAATGACACAAAATGACACTCTAACACAGTAATACATATAGTTAATATGTTTTTAAATGTATTTATACACTCAGTGTGAAACCTGGGCCTGTTTCAATGAACACAACATAGATATCCTGGCAGGAATGGCAGAAAGACACACACAAAGGTCTTGCTCAACAGCTGGGAGTTATAGTTCACCTGCAATCAAAGAGCATTCTGAACTCCACCAATGATAGAATGGATTCAAACTTCCCACACAGAACTCCCATAACCAAGAAAAATACTATAAGAGTTTGGTAGGCATTGACCTTGAGTTTTGGAGTTGTAGTTCACCTATATCCAGAGAGCACTGTGGAGGGGAAGGAGGAAGATGTGGGGCAAGTCTGCGCATTAGCGCCCGCACGGGTCACGTCTTCCTCCTTCCCCCCTCCCGCAGAAGTGGCAGTGTGAGCAAAGCGAGGCAAAGTGAGCAGAGCGAGGCTAGGAAGAAGGGAGCCCGAGTGGAGAAGGAAAAGAGTTCGGCAGGAGGGGGAAGAAAGGGGTTTGGAGGTTCCCATTTCCCACGGCACACCTGATGATCGCTCACGGAACACTAGTGTGCCACGGCACACTGGTTAGGAAACAGTGCTATAATTTAAAGATACAAGGAAACCCATTTGAGTAATTTTAAAAAGTCCACCAATTAAAAAAGCTAACTCTCCTAGGGGGGAAAAACCAACAGATTAAAACTGGTTAAAAATAGCTGAACCGTATACACATGAACGTAGAGACTCCAAATGCTGTAGTCAATGAGCTGGTACAATTCTCATAATAAGTTGGAACTTGAGTCATACTTGCACGCCACGGTTTGTTTTCTTTTGCTTGGTTCTGCCAAGGCATCCATTTTCCAGGGATGAGTATTCAAAAGAATCTTGTGGTTCCGCTTGCATCATTTTTAGTGGACCTTTTACTCAAAGTGGGGCTGCAACCCATAGTGTACTTATACTGTGTATCTTCCCCATCACTTCTCAGCAACCAAGTTTCCCCGTTCCCAACGTATAGGGCACCCATGACACATTGCCTTGGGCTCCAGCTGAGAAACTCCTTCGCTGAGGCACATCAAGGATTTGGTAGTTATTTTATCTTCCCATTAATCTGCAGACACTTGGAACAGAGGATGCGTCTCAGCTCCCAAATCCCTTTCTTCTTCAAAGAGGGAGAGATAGAACAGCCCTCTGGGCATTCTGTGTTTTATGCCATGCTGGCCTTTGGCCTCCTGGATTTCTTCTGTTCTCGGCTGAGTGAGAAAGAAAGAGGGGGTTCCAGGAGTGGCAAAACAACACAAGAAACAAGGGAAGGAATGGGGGGGGGGGGGGACTGCTCTCACAAAAGCTGAATGCTCTCCTGGAATCTTCTGTTTTGGTCTTCTTATTTCTTTGCAAAGGCACTTGGGCTGCGATGGCGCAGTGGGTTAAACCGCTAAGCTGCAGAACTTGCAGACCCGAAGCTCAGTGGCTCGAATCCATGGAACAGGGTGAGCTCCTATTGTTAGGCCCAGCTTCTGCCAACCTAGCAGTTTGAAAACATGCAAAGGTGAGTAGATCAATAGGTACTGCTTCGGTGGGAAGGTAATGGCGCTCCATGCAGTCATGCCGGCCACATGACCTAGGACAGGGGTGCTCACACTTTTTCAGCATGCGAGCTACTTATAAAACAACCAAGTCTAAATGATCTACCTACTCACTACAAATTTGTGAAACATATAACACGATATTTGCCTTGAACAGGGTTTTCTGAGTCCACACTGCCATATAATCTGATTCAAAGCAGATAACATGGGATTTTATTCAACTGTGTGGGAAGGACCTCAGGTAACCCAGGGCCCTTCCACACATCCTATTTTACAGTTGACACACACAAACTGATTTCTTACTACTGGACAAATTGCTGCCAAATTTGGCCACAAGACACCTACAAGGAGTGCCTATCACAAAAAAAAAAGATTTTTGTCATTTGGGAGTTGTAGTTGTTCGGATTTATAGTTTTTATAGATTTATAGGAAAGAGAGCGAGGGGGAGGGACAGGGAAGGAGAAAAGAGGAAGCCTCACCACTGGCTTACCAACAGCTCCAAGTCTCAGTCCATGCTGCAGCAGCCACAGTTGGAGCCGCCACTCCCCCGCGCCCTTTTTCTGGTGAGACCACGAAATGGTAGGGAAAACGGCGCATGTGACCTCATGGTGGTAGTGGAAATGGCATGGGAGCCATCCGCACCGTGTATGGCTCCCACATGGGTCATAGTGACACCGGTCACGCCGCCTCCACGGTGACTGGCCGGCAGCACCTGGGCAGCGTCGGGAGCCTGCGGGGCAGGACTGAGCCTTCCTCCCACCCTGCCTGCAATCTACCAGGATGCCCTACGCAATCTACCAGTAGATCGCGATCTACCTAATGAGCACCCCTGACCTAGGAGGTGTCTATGGACAATGCTGGCTTTTCAGCTTGGAAATGGAGCTGAGCAGCACCCCCCAGAGTCAGACATGATTAGACTTAATGTCAAGGGAAAACCTTTACCTTTTTACTCAGTTCTGGGATTTTGTGGGGCAGCCTTCGGCAACAATGCTGGCATACTGTAGATCAGTGTTTCCCAACCTTTTTTGAGCCACGGCACACTTTTAACATTAAAAAAATCCGGGGGCACACCACCAACCAAAATGACACTGTAACACTGGAGGATGGTGACCTGCTGGGAGCAGCTGCTGGGAGTGACGAAGCTGGGGGAAGGGGAGGAGCCAGGCCCCACCATGCCCCTCCTCCCCCCCCGGCTTCAGTTCTCCCACAGCTTTGCCAGCTTTGAGGGGGCAGTGCCAAGCCAGCATTGTGCTAGCTCTGCCACCACTGGCTTGGCACTGCCCCCTCAAGGCTTGTGAAGCTGTGGGAGTGCTGAAGCCGGGGGAGGGGGCGGAGCCAGGCTGTGCCATGCCCCACCCCCTCCTTGGCTTCAGCACTCCCACAGAGGAGGAGCATGAGCGGTGGACAGGCTTCAGTAGGCGGGGCTCCTCCTCCACGCGGCTTCAACAAGCAAGGGGCAAGAGTCATGGCGGATTGGAGGCTGGTTGGGGAAACGGCCAAAGGAGGCGGCGCCCCAGTCCCTTCTTCTTTTTCTTCACCACTACCCGGCCCTTCCTCCTCCTCTCCCAAGCAGCAGGAGTTCGGCAGGAGGAGGGGGGAAGGAAGGGGGGGAGAGAGCTTTTCTCGCGGCACACCTGATGACCGCTCACGTCACACTAGTGTGCCACGGCACACTGGTTGAGAAACACTGCTGTAGATCACTGTAAAAAGTAGGCTACTTTCTCCAGATGGGCAGTTTAGAAACACGAATTCTCAGGTCAGTTCTTGGCTGTCTCTACAAAATAAGGTACAAAATGAAGGCATTGCCCCCTCTGGTAAAAAAAAAACAACAAAACCCTTCTCTCCTCAATGAAATTTTCCTTTAGTTTCCCAATTTCTAGCATCATAGATAGTAAGACATGGAAAATTATTCATACCTAGGACACACACATCTTTTGGATGTTCTGATGTTTATAAATGCTGGTGTGTTTTATGTGTTTGTGTGCTGCTCTGTAAGTTGCCCGGAGTCCCTTTTTGGAGTTGGTGGCAGGATATAAATAAAGCAATTATTATTTTATGTATTTTAGCTATGCTTCTTTTAGCAGCATCCACCCAAACATCTAATTCACCATGGAAAAAGAAATGAAGGAAAACTGCCATTTCTAGATGGTCTAGTCATCCACAAACCAACAATTGGGCAACACAGTTTGCAGAAAACCTACACACATGGATTGATATCTACATAAAAACTCCAGCCATCACCCAAGTCAAAAAAGAAGCACCATTAAAACCCTGGCAGACTGTGTAAAAAATATGAGAACCTCACGAGGAGATAAAAAGAAAACCTGGAGAGTCTTTGAGCAATGAGTTCAGGACTCAAAAATAGGTAAACTCAAAACAATGGTTTATTTATTTACAATCAGTAAAACTGATGGCCCAAAAAGCTTGCTTTTGGTTGCTAGAAAAGTCCTTTAAGAAAAAGGGTTTCATCCACTTGCCTTTGCAGAGTGAAGGGTCCTCTCTTTGATTCCAGGATTCTTTTGTTGCTCTGAATGGTCCTCCGGCACACAAAGTCCTGGGGTCCCCAGAGATTACAATCTTTGGGTGAAGGGCTGGCCTTCCTATCACTGCAATCCTGGCTTGAGAGCGTTGGGAGAAAGCTATACGTGGACAAAGATGCATTGTCTAAGCAAGCTTTAGATTTCCGCATGCTTCGTCCATGTGCTATCCTTGGAATGGAGGCAGAAAGGAAGTCCAGCCTCGCAGGTAAACTCAGGAAGGGGAGGAGTTCAAGGGTGGTGCTGCCAGGTTTGGAGCCAAACACAACTCCTCCCATCACAGTCCACATGGCAGAACAGAAGGCCATGCAGGTAAAGAGCAAACAGGTATCCATCCAGAGGAAAAGTGTTCTTGCCATACATCAAGGGAACCAAGGACTGCGTAGGGAAGCTGATGAGGAAATGCAACCTACAAACTTTCTACAGATCCACTAAGGAAATGCTACATTCAGCAAGGAACAAGAGGGATCCTCTCACCTCTGCAGGAGTCTATCATATACCACGCAGATGTGGACACGTCTACATAGGGACCATCAAACACAGCAGCATTACTCAAACACAATTCCATGACAATGAAAGGCACTGGAGACTACTTCAATCAGAGAAGTCAGCCATAGCAGAGCACTTGATGAACCAACCTGGACACAGCATATTATCTGAGAACACAGAAATGCTGGACCACTCTCACAACTACCATGTTAGATTATACAGAGAAGCCATTAAAATCCACAAGCATGTGGACAGTTTCAGCAGAAAGGAGGAAAACATAAAAATGAACATAATCAGGCTACTAGTATTTAAAAAAACCCTCTAAAATCATAACAGTAAATAAAGAAGAACACTCAAATACCAAATTCCAGACAGGAAACAATCAGGGCCAGCAAATCACCTTCCAACAAAGGATTCCCCAAGCAGTAAGAAGTCAAACCTTGAAACTGCTATTTGTTATTTTATTTCATTTATTTCTAACCTGCCCTTCTCTACCCTCTATATTTATTTATTTATTTATTTATTTATTTATTTATTTGTTCCACCCTCTATATCAGTGGTGCTCACACTTTTTCAGCATGCGAGCTACTTATAAAACAACCAAGTCAAAATAATCTACCTACCCACTATTAAGAGAGCCATAAAAGCAAAATATTTGGAAATTTAGTTCAGTGAGAGCCATATAATATATTTTAAGACTGAATTCAACTAAATATGTGTATAATAATACCCTTAAATTTATTCATAATAATAATGATGATAATAATATTCACTCAGCCTCTGCTACTACTACTACTACTACTAGTAACAACAACAACAATAGGTTCCTAGACTAGAAGGAGGCCTCCAAGGGCCATCCAGGCCATCCAGTCCAACCTCCTCACAGCCATATTCAGGGAAAACACAATCAAACAATTCCTCACAGATGGCCATTCAGCTTGCCTGAAAAAACACAATCAAAGCATTCCTCACAGATATTCATAATAATAATAACAACAATTGGTTCCTAGAATAGGAGGAGACCTCCAAGGGCCATCCAGTCCAACCTCCTTCTGAACCTGGGCGGCGTCAGGAGCCTGTGGGGTGGGACTGAGCCTACCTCCCACCCTGCCTGCGATCTACCAGGACGCCCTATGGGATCTACCAGTAGATCGCGATCTACCTAATGAGCATCCCTGCTCTATATGCTAGGCCTTGAAATGCTAATCAAGTGGTCAATTGAAACATTCACACCTACCTCAAACAGACAAGAGTTCTTTCTCCCAACAGACCTCACAACCTCTGAGGATACCTGCCATAGATGTGGGCAAAATGTCAGGGGAGAATACTTCTGGATCTGGAACATGGCCATACAGCCCGGAAAACCCACAACAACCCACTTATTTTAACTGGTGTTAGTTACCTTGAGACACAAACTGGGGATAACAGCAGCAGCAGAAACAACAACACAACAATGGCATCCACAATTGTTGTCAAGCAGCCAAATTCCTCTCCCAAGTGAGGATCAGGATAGAGAAAACCTTTAGTTGTGTCCCATTTTGAGAGATAAAGTTGGGGTATAAAGTTGAAACACAAAAAGTTCTGCCTGCCTACGTGTCTGCTAAGTGCTGGAGGTATTTTCAGCCATGCCAAGAAACTCTAAAATGAAATTTTCAGAGCTAGATCGTATTCTGTCACAGAACATAGATATGGATATATACGATATTGCAGAAGCTTCTTCTCAATCCCATTTCCTTATTTGTGCAAAACTTCGATACACAGCTCCCTCGTTCTGTTGAATTAGGACCGAAGATTTCTACGCTTGTGAGCCCCAAAGTCAGCACTTATCTACTTTCGTATGACAGATCACTATGATTGCCAAGCTTCCCTCTTCAAAATAAGAGATAATTCAGTCCAACCCATGTAATCATTTTGAGGAAATGCCCGTAAATGTGTGATGATCCCAGATGACAGTGATAAATAAAGACTCATCCCTCGGCAGCCCAAAATAAGTGCGAGCCGCCCACAAATCATAGACTCTGACACCAAGCAGCTGAGTTTCCTCATGCTCTAAGTTGAAGCTTTTTCTATGCTCCGGGCATTGTCACATGTGCCAATGCCAGCATATGGCGATGGCACCAAAAATAGCCCTAAAAACCCCAGAATCGCTTATGCGCCCTAGCCGAGTGGGAGGCGCTTTGATCAGGGATCTATCAGCCAGTTCCTTTTTGTATTACAAAGCAACCCAGCCACTTATCACCTTGCAATATCAGAGCGGAGTGGGGTGTTTTAAGGAGCAGGGTGGCTTGGAGGATGTGAATATGATTGCTCAAAGGAAGTGAAGAAGCCATCCCACACAGGATCTTCCTTGCCTTGCAAAATGTAGAGCTAAGGAGGAATTTTGAGAAGTCTCCAGTGTGCATCTGAATTTTCCATCAATGGCTTCTATGACCTTGAACAGAATCCTCATAGTCAGGGGAAAAAGTCCAATGACTTTTGTATGTATTCACAGTGGTGTCACTATGGAAAGGGCAAAATAAGGACACTGGTCCCAACAACAAATTATTCCTCGTGTGAAATGCTCCTCCAGTCCTAGCATTAGAGATAGCAGAAAAACCATTCACACCGAGAACTCTTCTTATCAACTATGTTTGCAGCTCCTTGATATCTTTGTCTGCCACTATTTTTGG
Source organism: Anolis apletophallus (assembly GCA_030556195.1). Lineage (NCBI taxonomy): Eukaryota > Metazoa > Chordata > Lepidosauria > Squamata > Anolidae > Anolis > Anolis apletophallus. The sequence continues at coordinate 19,235,328 of JARBWK010000011.1, forward strand.
GTACCTGCAGTGGATTTCTGTGTGTTCAACTGAACTCTAACATTCCTACTAGGGCTGTTTTATCACGGGAAAAACTGCTTCGAAATTCGCTTCGGATGTAAGGGACGCTGGCACCTCCTATCTGATAGACTTCCAAAGTTTTCAGCAGTTTTTACTAAATTGATTCGGATGTACTTCCGAAATTCGGAATGGCTTCGTTATAATATAAATATATTCTAAACAATATATCAACTCATCAAGCACAGTAATGCAAAGTGCAGTATGTAAGGAACACAACAGAATCAAAAACAGTGCCAATAAATAACAGTATCAATATTATATAACAAAAATTCAATATCAAGCTTGTAAAGTTCATGCAGAGAATACCATCGTTTCAACTAACGGTAGGAGCTGACTAGAAGATGAGTCCCCTAGGGGAGAAGGGCAGAGTATAAATAAAGTATATTATTATTATTATTATTATTAGATACATAACCAGGCCTGGATTACCCCTTAGCGCTGCCTCTTGCTCCTCCTCCTTGGGGCTCCCCTTCCTTTCAAGTGAAGGAAGGAAGAGAGGGGGGAACCGAGGAGGAGCAAGAGGCGTTAAGGGGCGCGTCACAGCCAGGCCTCTGACGTGGCGCCTCTTTCGCCCCGCCTCGTGCTCCTTCTCCTTTCCCCCCTCCCTTTGTTCACTCAAGTGAACGAAGGAAGGGAGGGGGGAACTGAGGAGGAGCAAGAGGCAGGCTAAGGGCGCGCGTCATAGTCAGGCCTCTGACGCGCGCCCCTTGCCCCGCCTCTTGCTCTTTCTCCTTTCCCCCTCCCGTCCTTCACTCAAGTGAACGAAGGAGGGAGGGGGAACCGAGGAGGAGCAAGAGGCGGCGCTTAAGGCGCGCCGCCACAGCGAGGCCTCTGACGCTGCGCCCCCTAGCGCCGCCTCTTGCTCCTCCTCGGTTCCCCCTTCTTTCCTTCACTGAAGGAAGAAAGGAGGACCCTCGGGGCCGCTGCCATGCATGCGCAGCACGCCTTGGGGGCGGGGATTTCCCTCGACCTGGGGGTGGCGGGGCTTCTTTTGGCCTCGGGTGCCAAAAGGTGCTAATCCGGGCCTGTACATAACCACTCTGCTGGCTTTTGTATTTGATCACATGTCGGACACTTCCCAAGTGTCTAGGACTGTGTGATGTATAATGCATGCAGATCCGAGTAGGGTGGCCTTTTGCAGCTGACAGATGGTAATTTTGCCAGTGCCAATTGTTTTTAAGTGCAGGCCAAGGTCTTGAAGCACTGTACCCAGTGTGCCGATCACCACTGGGACCACTTTGACTGGCTTTTGCCACAGTCTTTGCAGTTCTATCTTTAAATTCTAATATTGTGTAAGCTTTTCCAGTTGCTTCTCATCAACCCTGCTGTCACCTGGGATCGCAACAGCGATGATCCATATTTGTTTTCTTTCCACAATTATGAGGTCAGGGGTATTATTAATATTGTCTATTGTTGTTGTTGTTATCCCCCATGTAGATACATCTTAACCCACAGTCAAAGATCCAGGCCAGTGTGTCCCAACCGGTGTGCCGCGGCACACTAGTATGCCATGAGCGATCATCAGGTGTGCCGTGGGAAATTGGAACCTCCAATACCAGACCTGGGCATTTTGCGGGCTGCTGGCCGATTTTGACCGGTGCCCATAAGGGCCCCGGCAGGCAGGCGGGCAGGCAAGCAGAGCAGCCAACGGAGGGGAAGGGAGGGGGGGGAGAAGAGGAGGAGGCCAGGAGCAAGCGCCGCCGCAGAGCATGCCTTCGCTCTCCTCCTCCTCCCTTCCTTTCCGCCTCGCACGCTCCCCCCTCCCTTCTCTTCCGCCTCGCTCTCTCTCACCCTTCCCTTCCGCCTCGCGCGCTCCCCCTCCCTTCTCTTCTGCTTTTCTCTCTCTCACCCCTCCCTTCTCTTCTGCCTCGCTCTCTCTGCCCCCCTCCCTTCTCTTCCAGCAACTACAATTCCCAATTGTCAAGATCTATTTCCCCAAAACTCCACCAGTGTTCACATTTGGGCATATTCAGTATTTGTGCCAAGTTTGGTCCTGATCCAACATTGTTTGAGTCCACAGTGCTCTCTGGATATAGGTGAACTACAACTCCCAAACTCAAGGTCAATGCCCACCAAACCCTTCTAGTGTTTTCTATTGGTCATGGAGTCCTGTGTGCCACATTTGGTTTAGTCCCATCATTGGTGGAGTTCTGAGTGCTCTTTGATTGCGGGTGAACTATAACTCCCAGCAACTACAACTCCCAAATGACAAAATCAATGTTTTTGACTGATGGTCCCTCCTTGGGTTAGTATTAGTACGTTTTGTGGCCAAATTTGGCAGCAATTTGTCCTGTGGTTTTTGAGTTATGTTAATCCCACAAATGAACAGCTGTTGAACAAGACCTTTGTCTTTCTGTCTTTCTGCCATTCCTGCCAGGATATCTATGTTGTGCTCATCAAAACAGGCCCAGGTTTCACACTGAGTGTATAAATACATTTAAAAACATATTAACTATATGTATTCCTGTGTTAGAGTGTCATTTTGTGTCATTTTGATTGGTGGTGTGCCCCAGGATTTTGTAAATGTAAAGAATGTGTCACGGCGCAAAAAAGGTTGAAAAACACTGACCTGGGCTGTCACTGAGGTCACCTTTCAGCAATTCCACCTGGGTTAACCTTCTTAGGAGCAAAGTCCCTTCACTGATTCCCCCTTGGAACCAATTGACTATGCTCATTGATACTCCATACAGCTTTTAATGGAATGGAACAATGTGCAATGTGGCGATCCTGGGTTTGTTTTAATTTGCAATCCAGTGGTGTTTTATTTGCTTTATAAAAAGACGCCTAAAGCTGTATGCTTGGCTGTCTTGCCATGAACTTCTATTGGAAAATGTCAAAAAGTGGGGGAGAAGAGAACATTCACATTGGAAAAGAGAGACACAGAGATCTGTGCTGAGGGAAATTTGTAGATTTGTGACAGATGGGAGACTAAAGAGATAGAAAAGTAATAAAGAGAGAGCTTAGAAGAGGCAGGGGAGGGGCCCTGCACAGAATGGTGTGGGAGCAGCGAGGAGGAGGAATGAGGCATGTGTGGCCTTGTGAAGTATATGTATTTCTAGGGCTACTAGAATGAAAAGTAGAGGTGGTTCCTATACCTTTCAAGGCCATGAAGATGAGTTTGCTTGTCACAAATTAGTTAACAAACAGCAACCATTGAAATTCCCGTCTTCTACATCATGATGAAAGGTAAAACTGGTCATCTCCAGTTTTCAGCTTGGCAACCCTACCAATGTGATTTATGCAATGGAGAGACGGCAGTGGCCCATTGATTCATCCTCGCCTTTCCATCTTCTCTCTCCCAATCATCAGCTCAAAGGCCTTTTCCATGAATCCGATCCTGCATTTAAAGATCAGATCCAAGCCAATGGAGGAAAATGTCAATTTACTACACAAGTTATAGAATCACAACCTCCTGAGAGTTGGAAGTGACTGTAACACCATCTTGCAGGACTACACAACTATTCAGGAATACACAACTAAATCTCTCTCTCTCTCTCTCTCTCTCTCTCTCTCTCTCGGCATTACTTCGCGAACAAAGATTCTTAGAAAAGACTCATCCCATGCTTTTGATGACTAAAAAGGCCAATCTGAGATAGGCAAGTTCGGTTGCAGAAAGCACAGCAGAAAGTCTCCTTGGGTGATGTTGTTTCCAAGTTGCGGTTCTTTCTGTGTTGTCGCTTCTCTTCGAGACCCATTCGGCGTGTCTTCTCGAAAGAGGCCGCAGCATTGTGGATAGTGCGTCTCCATGCCTCCCGCCGTGAGGCCAGGGTGGACCATTGTTGGTGATCAATCTGGCCGAGTCTGAGATGTTGTTTCAGGGAGAGAGCATCGCCGTATCTGACTTGACCTCGCTGGCTCTCATGTAACAGGATAATCATTTTGAGAAATTGGGGGGGGACATCCTAGTCGTTCCAGGATCTGCCACAGACCTTTTCTGCTCACAATGTCGAAGGCTTTGGTGAGGTCAACAAATGTTACATAGAGTCCTTTGTTCTGCTCTCTACATTTCTCTTGTAGTTGTCTAAGGGCAAAAACCATATCTGTGGTGCTCCTATTAGCTCTCAAGCCGCATTGGCTTTCAGGGAGGAGTTCTTCTGCAATAGCAGGAACTAATCTGTTCAGGAGTATCCTTGCAAGGATTTTTCCAGCAATGGATAGCAGTGTTATACCTCGATAGTTTGAGCAATTGGATTTTGTTCCTTTTTTCTTATACAGGGTGATGATGACTGCATCTCGGAGATCTGATGGCAGTTCACCTTTTTCCCAGCAACTCACAAGGAGCTCGTGGAATTTAGCATGAAGTACATGACCTCCCTGTTTCCAAGCTTCAGGAGGGATTCCATCGATGCCGGCTGCCTTGCCATTTTTCATCTGCTGTATGGCCTCAAGGGTCTCTTCCAGAGTGGGAGCTGTGTCCAGTTCAGGAATACGCAACTATTCAGGAATACACAACTAAATGTCTGCTGTTTATAAAGCATCCTTGAAAGATCCAAGAAAAATGAGAGAGCGTTTGGAGCGCTGACTTAGGAACAATCCCACTGAATACATTTGAAACTTGGTAGCATAGGCGACAACATTTTAGAGGTGAAAACCAGTGTGTCCAAGCAACAAAAAGAATGATTAAGATGGCAAAACGTATTAATGAAGAATAATAGTAAAACTGGGGGAGACTGCAGATGGTTGCTATTGTTTGAACCACTTATAAAGAGCAAGATTTTGACTCCTTTCATTGCCTTCCCAATTCTGAGTTAAATGAGATCAAATTGGGTTGCTGTGAGTTTTCCAGTCTCTATGGCCATGTTTCAGAAGCATTCTCTTCTGGCGTTTTGCCCACATCTATGGCAGGCATCCTCAAAGGTTGTGAGATCTCTTGGAAACTAGGCAAGTGAGGTTTATATATCTGTGGAATGTCCAGAGTGGGAGAAAGAACTCTTGTCTGCTTGAGGTGCATGTGAATGTTGCAATTGGCCACCTTGATTAGCATTGAATGGCCATGATATCAGGGGCGACCCACCCCCAGGCCTCTGTCTAAAGATAGTTCAGAACCAAGGGATTCATAGTTTCACCCAGGACACTTCCCTGCAGCATGCAGACTTGCTAAGGACTTTTCTTCCCCTTTTTCAAGATCTTATGGACTGATCTCATGAATGTAATAAACTTTATATCTCTTTGGTCTGGGGTGGGGTGGGGGGTTGAAGGGAGGGATGATAAAAGGGATGATAAAAGGTGGTGTGCTCTCCCTACGTGACCCCTGATTTTTCCTTATGTGTTTTTCATGTCTGTAATATAGTGAAAATATTGGGATCGCCACTTTAAAAAGCCACATTTGCTCTAGCTCCCTGGGCAAGGTTTCCAAGCTGCATTCTTGACCTGTGACTCATTAACCATACATTCATTTCCCCTTCAAAATGATTATCATTGCCGGCCATCCAGTCAATATTGCACCTTTTTGATATCTCCCCTCCTGCCACAGGAAGGAAGAGAATAAGGGCAAAGACCTTATCTTACACCCACGGCTCTTTGTTTGCCCTCCATTTACTGAAACTCACACCAAAGGGTTTTTTGGTCTGTGCTTGGACAAAAAAAGAAAATCATGGATTAAGGCTTTTGTCTGCAACTCAGAAAAACTAGTTTGGGAAGCCTGGGCAAAAGCCCACCCTCAAAACCACCCTCTTCTCTCATTATTCCTCCTTCTTCGCCCTCATTGGCTGGGGCCATGCACAGGGACCGCTTGTGCCCCGCCTGCAAGTGATGACATCTGCCAATCAGCAGCGGGGGTGGGAAGAGGGAAATTCAAATCTGTAACCCTATAAAAGGGATGTTCACCAATGTAGCTGCATTGCAGCATGGGAGAATGATTGCGGCTGTGATCCTTTCCAGCTGGACTGAATAAAACCTCAATGGCACCCTCTTCAGGCTTTGGTGAGATCTGTTAAATTAAGACATTTTAGGGAAAATATGAGATTTATTGCTCGCTTCCTCACCAGGTTTCAACATGGGCCCTCCTTGGTGGGTCTAAACTGGCCTGTCTTCATGGCAAGGCCCCCAAAATTCTGTTCGCTATCAGCCATGTAGTTTCAAAGTCTGGCTGCTTCCTGCTTCAGGGAATCCTTTGTTGGGAAGTGTTGGGATTGTTTCTTGTCAGCAATTCCCCTGTTTACTGAGTGTTGTTCTTTATTTCCTGTCTTGATTTTAGAGTTTTTTAACTACTGGTAGCCAGATTATGTTTATTTTCATGGTTTCCTCCTTTCTGTTGAAACTATCCACATGCTTGTAGATTTCAATGGCTTCCCTGTGTAGTCTGACATGGTGGTTGTGAGAGTGGTCCAGCATTTCTGTGTCTTCCAATAATATCCTGTGTCCAGGTTGGTTCATCTGGTGCTCTGCTATGGCTGACTTCCCAGGCTGAATTAGTCTGCAGTGCCTTTCATGTTCCTTGATTCATGTTTGGGCAATGCTGCTGCATTTGGTGGTCCCTATGTAGACTTGTCCACAGCTGCATGGTATACAGTACACTCTTGCAGAGGTGAGAGGATCCCTCTTGTCCTTTGCTGAACATAGCATTTGTTGGATTTTCCTAGTGGGTCTGCTGATAGTTTGTAGGTTGTGTTTCATCATCAGCTGCCCTATGTGGTCAGTGGTTCCCTTGATGTATGGTAAGAACACTTTTCCTCTGGGTGTATTTTTGTCTTTACTCTTGTGGAGTGTTCTTGGTCTTGCAGCTCTTCTGATGTCTGTGGTGGAGTCTCCATTGGCCTGTAGAACCTAGATCAAATTGTTTTTGTTTGAGCTCAGTTTGCCATAATGGAAGTAATAAATAATAATAATAAAGATTTTATTTGTGTTCCGCCTTATGTCCCCAAAGGGATTCAGGGCGGATCCCAACACAACGATGGCAAACATTCAATGCCTACACGCGATACTAACATAAAATCCCAGACCCCCCCCCCCCCCTATATAAAAATAACATTAAAGCCTAAATTAAGTCCTAACATTTGTCAATTAAACCTGACACCAATAACTTAAACTATTAGTAATCAAATTCTGTAATATCATAAATCTAAACAAAAAATCCACATTAGTAAGCTGAGGAAAAGAGAAAAGTGGAAATGATGCAGGTTCGCAGCCTGGGTGTGATCCTGGATTCATCACTGAGCCTGGAACCCTAGGCTGTGACCAGGGGAGCATTTGCACAGTTAAAATGTGTGCGCCAGCTGCGCCTATACCTTGGGAAGTCTGACTTGGCCACTGTATTCCATGCTCTGGTTACATCCCGTATAGACTACTGCAGCGTGTTCTATGTGGGGTTGCCTTTGAAGACTGTTCAGAAGCTTCAATTGATCCAACAGATGGCAGCCAGATTACTAACAGGAGCGGTGCTCAGGGAGTATACTACTCCTCTGCTGCACCAACTCCCCAGGCTGCTAGTCTGCTACCGAGCACAATTCAAAGTGCTGGCTTTAGCCTATAAAGCCCTAAAGAGTTCTGGCCCAACTTACCTGTCCAAACGCATTTCCCCTTATGAACCATCTAGGACGTTAAGATCATCTGGGGAGGCCCTGCTCTCGACTTCGTCTATGTCACAAATGCGTTTGGCGAGGATGAGAGACAGGGGCTTCTCAGCGGTGGACCCTCGGCTATGGAACGCCCTACCCAGAGACGTTAGATCAGCCCCTTCCCTTTTTACCTTCCGGAAAAAAGTCAAAACCTGGCTATTCGAGCAGGCATTTGAAAAGGCAGTGTAACAGACATAGGATTATGGAACAATTGGACTACGAGATTGGGCTGTGTTTTTATCTAGGAGATGTAATGATATGTTTTTATTATTGTTATGATTTTAATTGATATATTAATGTATTTAATTGTTTTAAATGGCTTTTTAAATGATGTTGTTGGCATTGAATTGTTGCCTTGTGAACCGCCCCGAGTCGCCTTCGGGCTGATGTACTAAATGTACTAAATAAATAAATAAATAAATAATGATTTAAAAAACTGGGACTTTAAAAAAAAAACCAGGTAAAGAGATTGGATGGTAGAGGACTAATCAAGACTGTCCCTGCCAAATTGGAATATATGAAGGCATCAGATTTATAAATACAGTGTAGGTATCCAAACAAAGGAGCTGTCAAAGAGGGCAACGGCACCTGAGCATAGGAAATAGAAGAGTACTAAGTGTAAATGATTTTCAGTGTCTCATTGCCTGTAAGGATAGAAATTTGAGGACTGAAGGAAAAATCCATGGGGGTAGAATTTCTTACTGGGAGCCAATGCCCTTATTTGTTCCCTTCTAATAGTTACCCTCTTGAAGGCATGGCTTTCTAGTTTGCCTGCCTCTGTTCTTGCTGCTACTGGCCCTCTTTTTTGGGCTGGGAAGAGGCCGGAAGAGTCAATCTGGCAGGCATGTTAGCTCATGGGGGAGGCTCCAAACCGAGCCTGACAAGGTGAACAAAGGAAATGAAATATCCCAGCATAGCTGGAACAGCAAATGCAATTTCAGGAAAGGCAACGTTGATGTCAGGAAACCTCAGAGGGCCTTTAGTACCAACTCAGAAATGAAATCTCACATAGTGTAAACCATCAGGCAGCAGGTTCACTTCAGAAACTAATTGCTAGAAAACAGAGACAGGGCAGGTAGGCAGAAGAAAAGGCACAGGAGATGGAAGGCAATCGAAGAGTTGGAAAGGAGAGTTCGGCGTCCTACCACCCACCCCAGACCCCAGGTCTGCCCTCAAGGGCTTCAGAGGCAAACAAAGCTCATTGCTTCAGGGAGAAAATCGGTCTCAGTCGTGCCTTCCATTCTGTCTGCCCTAAACTACAGATAGAACAAGAAGTCAGGTCTATTGTCACACTATCTTATATTCTCACCCATGGATCTTATCATTCTTGTTGCCCTTCTTTAAACTTGCTCCAGCTTGCCTACATCCTTCTTAAACTGAAGCATCCATCAGATTATTTCCATTAGTGCCTAAAGGCCGTGACTGGATGACTGCGAGCTAGCCGGTTGAAGATGAACCCATCAAAGACGGAGATCCTCTGGTTGGGCTGCCCAATGGGAGAGGGGTGCCGGCTGCCTACCCTGGATGGCCTGGCACTTTGCCCTTCGCCCTTGGTAAAGAGTCTGGGGGTCCAGTTGGACCTGCTGCTGACTATGGAGGCCCAGGTCGCCATGGTCAGCAGATCTGCATTTTTCCATCTGCGGCAGGCTAGACGGCTGGCACCCTACCTGTCAAATGGCGACCTGGCCACGGTGATCCAGGCGACGGTCATCTCGAGACTAGACTAATGTAACACCCTCTACATTGGCCTTCCTTTGTCCGTCATCCGGAAACTCAAGCTGGTGCAGAATGCTGCAGCCCGTCTGCTCGCCGGTGCTCCGGCAAGATGCCATATAGCACCTATTCTGCAGCAGCTGCACTGGCTCCTAGTAGAATACTGGATTATGTTCAAAGTGTTGGTATTAACCTTTAAGGCCAGACATGGCCTGGGGCCTGTGTACTTGAGGGACCGTCTTTCCCCATATACTCCCCAGAGATCACTACGGTCTGGAGATCAAAACCTATTAGAGATCCCTTCGGTCAAAACCTACCACCTGTCCTCTATGAGGCAAAGAGTGTTCTCTATTGTAGCTCCAACACTGTGGAACGCCCTGCCGGATAGCACCCGGGCTCTTACAGAAATATCTGCATTTAGAAGAGCCTGTAACACAACATTGTTCCGGCAGGCGTTTAACATCACTGGTCCTACTTGACTGTATTATGATAAATTGGGACAGCTGTTTAGTAGTGTATAGTGTTTTAATGTATAGTGTTAAAACTGTTTTTATTGTTATTGTTATTGCCCTGTTTTTAGCCATGTAAACCGCCCCAAGCCTAAGGAAATGGAGCGGTATATAAATACGAATAATAAATAAATAAATAAATAAATAAAAATCCAGAAATGAAAGCAGTACTCCAGATGAGACTGACAACCATAGCATATAGGGCAGTGGTTCTCAACATTCCTAATGCCACGACCCCTTAATACAATTCCTCATGTTGTGGTGACCCCCCTCCCCCAACCATAAAATTTTTTTCGTTGCTACTTCATAACTGCAATTTTGGTACTTTTATGAATAGCAATGTAAAATCTTATATGCAGGATGTATTTTCATTCACTCGATGAAATTTGGCAGAACTACCCGATACCCACAAATTTGAATACTGAGTTGTAGTTGCTGGGATTTATAGTTCACCTACAATCAAAGAACATTCTGAATTCCACCAATGATGGAATTGAACCAAACTTGGCACACAGACCAACAGAAAATACTGGAAGGGTTTGGTGGGCATTGACCTTGAGTTTTGGGAGTTGTAGTTCACCTACCTCCAGAGAGCACTGTGGATGCACACAATGATGGATATTCATTTATTTATTTATTTATTATTCAATTTTATATTCCGCTCCTCCCTGCAGGCTCGGGGCGGATTACAGCATACAGTAAAAACATACAATAAAAACATACAATAAAACATACACTAAAACATCCATAAAATTCAGTAGAGTGCAGTAGTGAATAACGAAGATTACGTTGTTGAATCCAATGTAAGCATGCCCTTTACACTCAGACTTAGCTAAACGCCAACCTGAAGAGGGCAGTCTTACACGCTCTTCGAAAGGGGGCGAGCTCAGAAATCGCCCGAGTATGATCGGGGAGCGAATTCCAAAGCACAGGAGCCGCAACAGAGAAGGCTCACTGTCTCGTAGTGGACAAATGGCAGGCGCGGATCGGTGGAATAACCAACAAGTTCTGCTCTTCAGAACGTAGTGATCTTGGGGGAACATATGGGGTAAGGCGGTCCCTTAGGTACACAGGCCCTAGACCGTGAGTGGCCTTAAAGGTTAAGCAAGATGGCGCCGGTGCAGGAGCAACTTGCAGGAGCACTCCGCCTGATATGGACCAAACTTGGCACGAATACTCAATATGCCCAAATTTGAACACTGGTAGAGTTTGAGGATAATAGATCTTGACATTTGTGAGTTGTAGTTGCTGAGATTTAGAGTCCAGCTACAATCAAAGAACATCCTGAACCCCAGCAATGATGGAATTGGGCCAAACTTCCCACACAGAACCCCCATGACCAACAGAAAATACTAGAGGGATTTGGGAGGAATCGACAGTGATTTTGGGACAAATTGACAGTGCTCTTCCCTCTTTGCTTGAAGTCTCAGAAATAAACCTCCCCTTGGCTGTGAGGCCAGCTGAGAGGTTGACCAATCATAGCAGCAGGAGGGCTTTTGATGAGAGGATTCATAGTCTGTTTCCAAAAACGAAGAGGACAGGCGGAGAGATCTTCAACTTTCTCTGTCAAAGGGTTTCCTAAGACCATCAGATATATGGGGGTTTCCATTGGTCTTTGGCGACCCCCCTTAACCCCCCCCTTGTGACCCCCAGAGTCCTCAACCACAGGTGGAGAAACACTGATATAGGGGAACTGGAGTGTTGTGTAGTTTCCGGGCTGTACGGCTGTTTTTAGCAGCATTTTTTTCTGACATTTCACCTGCATCTGTGACTGGCATCAGAGGATCCTCTGACAATGACAGTCACAGATGCAAGCAAAATGTCAGGAGGAAACGCTGCTAGAATATGGCCATACAGCCTGGAAACCACACAACACTCCTGTGATTCCAGCCATGAAAGCCTTCAACAGTACATATAAGGGTACTGTTATTTCCCAAGCTGAGCCTGTCCTGTTGAACTGACAACACCACTGTCTCCATCGTCTCAAGATACCTCCTCCTTCTCCAGCCATCCCCATGTCCCAGACTGCTAACTATGCAAGATGAATGTGGTATTCAGGCTAGGAGAGAGTCAAAAAGAAATGTGCTAATTGCAGACAGGGATCAATCAGAATTAGGTATGTTTGTAGTATGCTGACATTGAAAGCCCCTAGAGCAGGGGTGCTCATTATGGTGATCGGGAGCACCTAGGTGATCTTTGGCCCTCTTCCAGGTGATCTTTGGGCCTCACCAGCCAGATGGCGCGCTCCTGCCATGCGTGCGCACGTGCGCTCCCGCCACCGTTTTCGCGGGGCTTCTTTTGCCAAAATGAGGCGTTAGTGGGTGGGCCCTGGCGCTCATCTTGCCACGCACGGTGTGGTGACATGACTGCCCATTGGTTGCTGCTGGGGGGAGCCGGCTAGGAAGAGCCACCCTCTCTCTCTCCCCCGTGGGCATGAACTGCCACCAGTGGGAGGGGTCCTCCTTCCTGCCAGCCGTCCACTTGGGCGTCCTTTCTGAGTGACACCCTTGAAAGGAAGGAAGGAAGGAAGGAAGGGCACTGCATCTGTCACTTTGGGGAAGCACCTCTTCCACTCTTCCTTCTCCTGCCCAGGCAAGGAAGCCTCGAGGGAGGAGGGAGGGGGGGAGGCTGTCATGGGGAGGCTCCAGCCTCACGTGGGTCCCTCTCTCGGTTGAGTTTCCCGGCCCAGGCAGCAGACAGGCGGCCCCTCTTCCCAGCCCTGTGCCTTCTGAGCCACTGCCGAAGCCATATCTGGCCAGAGCGCTGGCGAGTGCACTTATAAATGTGTGAATATAATTGTATTTTAATGTATTTTAGTGTCAAATGCTGGAGGGTTTTATATTGTGTTTTATACTGCAGTTGTGATGTAGGCATCAAATTATGCCTTTTGGAAGCCGCTCTGAGTCCCCCCTCGGGGGTTGAGAAGAGCGGGGGTAAAATGCCATAAATAAATAAATAAATAAATATAAATACCCTCCTGCTGCGTGCGTGCGAGGGGCCTGCTGTGCACACAAGAAGCAGGACGGGATGGGGACTTCCTGCTTCACGAAAGCACGCAGCAGGAAGGCAACAAAGACATTAAGAGAGAGCGCACGCGCAGGCAAGGAAGATCCCATTCCCGGGTGCGCACGGCGGCGAGTTCGTGGGCAGGCAAAAAAAAGCCCCGCGCGGACGGAAGGCTGCAGTAGGAGCGTGCGCGCGCGCATGCGCGCACACACTCACATGCACAACAGGTGATCTTTTCAACTTGATTGTTCATATAGTAGCTCGCATGATGAAAAAGTGTGGGCACCCCTGCCCTAGAGCCAAGCAATGATGCAGAGAGAATGAGAGATTGAGGGAGCTAAGGAGTAGGAGAGGAATATAGAAATAGGAAGATATATTGACTTCAAGTAGTCCCAGCAACAGTATGCGAGGAGTCCCAGAGGCAATATATCCACACCCAGTCCTGGAAGAAACAGAAAACTTTCCAACGGCTCCTGTTTGGCAATGACACTCCCAATGACTCCTCTGCCATCCCATGTTCTTGTACACTTTTCAAAAGTCCCTGTTTTTTCCTTCTTCTTTCCACTTTCCCCCTTTGTCCCCAGCTTACTCCAATTGCTGCAAGTTGAGTTCCAAGTGCAAGAGCTTGTTTTCTATTAGCAGAGTGGAAAAGACAGGAAGGGTCAGAATCTTACAATCATAGAGTTGGAAGACACCCCAAAGGCCATCCAGTCTAATGCCAAGGAGCACACAGTCATTCCCAACAGATGGCAATTCAGCCTCTGCTTAAAAGCCTGCTTAAAATCTGGTCTTCTCTGTAGACTCAGGCAAAAGCAAACTGCTGCAGGATCTTCTTGTTTGGGTGTTCTTCCTCATTAATCACTTTTGCCATTATAACCACAACATGCTTGGCCACATGTGTTCTAGTTTGCATCTGTGAAACGTTGGAGGGTATGCTCTTTCTCAATTGTCCATCTCTGCCTAGAGCAGCGTTTCTCAACCTGGGGGTCAGGACCCCTTGGGGAGTCATTGGGGGGAGGGGGGGGTTAGAGGGATCACCAAAGACCTTCAGAAAACACAGTATTTTCTGTAGATCATGGGGGTTGTATGTGGGAAGTTTGGCCCAATTATATTATTGGTGGGGTTCAGAATGCTCTTTGATTGCAGGTGAACTATAAATCCCAGTAACAACAACTCCTAAATGTTAAGGTGTATTCTCCCCAAACTCCACCAGTGTTCACATTTAGGCATATTGAGTATTTGTGCCAAGTTTGGTCTAGATCCATCATTGTTTGCGTCCACAGTGCTCTCTGGATGTAGGTGAACTACAACTCCAAAACTTAAGGTTAATGCCCATGAAACCCTTCCAGTATTTTCTGCTGGTCATGGGAGTTCTGTGTGGGAAGTTTGGCCCAATTATATTATTGGTGGGGTTCAAAATGCTCTTTGATTGCAGGTGAACTATAAATCCCAGTAACTACAACTCCAAAATGTTAAGGTGTATTCTCCCCAAACTCCACCAGTGTTCACATTTGGGCATATTGAGTATTTGTGCCAAGTTTGGCCCAGATCCATCATTGCGTCCATTGTTTGCTTTTCTGCTCCAAAACTCAGCTCAATGCCCACCAAACCCTTCCAGCATTTTCTGTTGGCCATGGGAATTCGGTGTGCCAGGTTTTGTTCAATTCCATCATTGGTGGAGTTCAGAATGCTCTTTGATTGTAGGTGAACTATAAATCCCAGCAACGACAACTCCCAAATGACAACCCCCCCCCCAAACCACCAGTATTCAAAATTGGGTGTATTGGGTATTTGTGCCAATTTTGGTCCAGTGAATGAAAATACATCCTGCAGATCAGATATTTACATTATTTCAATTCATGTAGGCAGAATCCAAAGATGGGACGTTGGAACTCCCTGCCACAGGATCAGTCAGCTGTCACTTTTGAAAGATAATACTTAAGAACAAAAAGATTATTCCCAGGGCACAAGGATCAAGAGAGAGAAAAGTGAAATAGCCGAGAGTAAAGGAGAAAGTCTATTAGCTACAACGTTAGGAAAGAGGAAAGGATAGACTGAGGCTGCTGCTGTGATCACGCTACCCAGCCATGCTGGTCCAATGGGGCAGTGTTTCCCAACCAGTGTGCCATGGCACACTAGTGTGCCATGAGTGATCATCAGGTGTGCCGTGGGAAATTGGCACTCTCCCCCCTCCTAGCAGCCCCCTCACAGGTTTCCAAGAAACAAATTGAACCTCTCCGCTTGGAAATGGTTTTTTTTTTTACTATTTTACTGGATTTTTCAAGAGTTGCCTCCCCCCCTCCAAGGAACTGTTTATAACAGCTTCGTGACATCCATAGTTAACTGGAAGCAAGTTTCACTCAGGGTGAAATCTCACAAAGGTCTGGAGAACAAGCTGTATGAGGAGCGGCTTGAAGAGCTGGACATGTTTAGCCTGAAGAACAGAAGGCTGAGAGAAGACATGATAGCCATGTATAAATATGTGAGAGAAAGTCATATACATGTTGTGTTCATCAAAACAGGCCCAGGTTTCACACTGAGTGTATAAATACATTTAAAAACATATTAACGATATGTATTACTGTGTTAGAGTGTCATTTTGTGTCACTTTGGTTGGTGGTGTGCCCCAGGATTTTGTAAATGTCAAAAATGTGTCGCGGCTCAAAAAAGATAGAATAACACTGCAATGGGGGCATCCAGGAACTGTGGAACTCCCTGCTGCAGGCCAATCCAATTTGGGGCTCGACTTCATTATGATTCATAACAGTAGCAACGAAAATAATTTTATGATTGGGGGTCACCACAACATGAGGAACTGTATTAAGGGGTTGAGGAACAGTGGCCTGGAGGGATTGAGAAGGAGCGGATGCTTCAGTCGTAGCTCAACCAATTAATTTATTTACATATTTAATTATGTGGCAACAGAAAGGAGAACCCATTGCTGGTTATTGGGCCAGACTGTGTGTGCCAAGGGAAGGACTGAAGAGAAGAAACCCAGATTTTGCTACAGGCTCTGTCCAATATTTTTCTCCCTGAAACAATCTTGGGCGGATGGAGAAAATGGGGAGAACAGAACCAGCCTGAAGGCTCTTTCATGCACAGAATAAGTGGGAACCCCCATTCTGCTCACATCTCTTGATGTTTGGGACATAAAACCGCTCCTAGCTGGATCTGCGTGGTTCATTCCACCCCAGGGATTAAAACATTGTACTCCTCCCGCTCTTGTTTTTCTCTTCGAAATTGCACTGCTGAAGGTCAGATTCTCAAAACACGAGATTCTCAGAGACCTGGCAACCACTTCCGCCCACTCGGCAGCCTTGAAGGAAAGGGGTGGCCTTTGCTGTAATAAATAACCCGGGGGCTCTGGAATTGTCTCTTTGCTAGCCTATCGCCGTCCCCAAAGCATCATCCATAAAGAATATAGCAACGTGGAGGAAGAGGGGGAGAAATCTTGTTAAAGGTGGAAGCTTTATTGTGTTCAAGAGCCTCAAGATAGAACACTGTATCCCCGCTGCTTTTGAAGGAGAGAAGCCTGTTGATGTGGTATCAACACACCTGCCCTTGGAAAAGAACAAAAGTTGCCCATATGAAGGTCAAAGCCAAAGAGAGGAGAGGGTGTCGTGTGGTACCGTCCTGCATTTCACAAATGAAAGCCAAGAGTGGTCCATCAGAGTGGTCAAGATGACATATCTTATTGGTGATGAACACACAAGCTAAGAGGGTCACCATGGTTTCATTTTGCCCGAGTATATCCCTTTTGAGTTGAGAAAGTGCGAAATATTTCGCACTCATTCAACTCAAAAGAAGAGGCATACTCTTAGACTCTTATTCAACTCAAAAGGGATATACTCGGGCGAAAACAAGCTGCATTGACCTCTCTTACCTTGTGTGTCCTTTGTCGTTTGCACTCAGTTTGCAGAAACTGAAGCAAACTGAAGACAAAGGACAAAAGCGGGAACAGAAGACAGAATTCAGGATATTTTAAAAGCAGCTGAAAAGATAGGATGACAGAAGATTAGTTTGTTTATTTATTTATTTATTTCCAACATTTCTACCCCGCTCTTCTCAACCCCCGAGGGCAGGGCTGTAGCCAGGATTTTGATTCGGGGGGCTGAGACTGGGTGGAAGAGGGTAACCTTACAAACCTTTTGTATTGTTATCCCAATAACCCGATTAATGTGGGATATAATGAGCATGGTGATCAGATCATGATATGAATAAACATAACAGTTTAAATAATGTACCAGTAAGGCCTTTTCGCGGACCACCCTGAGAATTGGGGGGCTGAAGCCCCCTTAGCCCCCCCCCTGGCTACATGCCTGCCCGAGGGGGGACTCAGAGTGGCCTAACAAAAGGCACAATTCGATGCCAGCATAATAAAATACAATATAAAACCAAAAAATATAGCATTAAAATACATTAAAATACAATTAACATTAACACATCATACACATTCTCTTAAGTTAAAAACAGTATTTCGTCCATAGCAGGAGCTTTGAGCCATGTCCATCAACTTGCCATTACACATCCTGACCAAAGTGCTGTATTGTGCTAATGTGCAAGCGCCTGGTCCCACAGCCAGGATTTCACTTTTTTCCTGAATGCCAGGAGGGATGGGGTTGATCCAGGCCCGGATTACCCATAAGGCCATCCTAGGCCATGGCCTAGGCCTAGGGCGGCACCTTTGGGGGGGCAACAGGTCCGCCCCCCCTCCCGAGTTTTAAAAAAATTCAAAAGAAATTCAATTTTTTTAAAAGGGCGCATGCGTGCGGTGGCGTAAGTGCTATCCATGGCTGCCCCCCTTTGCTCTGCTCCCCGCAGCTCTGCCCCCACCCTTGGCTCTGCCCCGCCCCGGCTCTGCCTCTGCCTCCTCGCCGGCACGAGGAGGAGGAAGGAAAGCCCCACCCCCGGAGCCGATGCGGGGCCTCCCCACGGCTCCTCCCTCCCTCCTAAAGCCGCGATTTCAGCCGCTTCTCAGGCCGGCATGGTGGCTTTAGGAGGGAGGGAGGAGCCGTGGGGAGGCCCCGCATTGGCTCTGGGGGTGGGGCTTTCTTTCCTCCTCCTCCTCGCGCCGGCGAGGAGGCGGAGCGGGGGAGGGGGAGGGGCGGAGCCGGGGGTGGGCAGAGCCGAGGGCGGGGGCAGAGCCTTTGGCCTAGGGTGCCAAAAGGGCCTGATCTGGGCCTGGGTTGATCGTGTGTTGCTTGGAAGCGCGTTCCGCAGACGGGGAGCCACCACCGAGAAGGCCCTCTCTCTCGTCCCCACCAACCGCGTTTGAGAAGTTGGCGGGAGCGAGAGCAGGGCCTCCCCGGATGATCTTAAATTACGGCAGATGCGTTCGGACAAGTAAGCTGGGCCAGAACCATATAGAGCTTTAAAGGTCAAAATCAGCACCATTTAGTTGGGACCATCCCTGACTAACTAGGACAGTTGAAAGTTATGTTGGGAAGAGAGGGCAGAATATATATAAATATTATTGTTGTTGTTATTATTATGTATATATTAGTATTATTTGATAACACAACAAGATTGGCTTTTGTATTTGATCAA
Source organism: Anolis apletophallus (assembly GCA_030556195.1). Taxonomy (NCBI): domain Eukaryota; kingdom Metazoa; phylum Chordata; class Lepidosauria; order Squamata; family Anolidae; genus Anolis; species Anolis apletophallus. Next base: position 19,253,719 of record JARBWK010000011.1, read on the forward strand.
TCGTCAGAGACTTCCCAAATGTCTAGGACTGTGGGAAGTATCGGCAAATGACGTGTGCAGATCCAAGCAAGGTGACCTATTGCAGCTGACAGACGGTAAATTTGTCAGTGCCGATTGCTTTTTAGTGCAGGCCAAGGTTTTAGACACTAGACACCGCACCCAGTGTGCCGATCACCACTGGGACTACCTTGACTGGCTTGTGCCAGAGTGTCCTTGCAAAGGGAGAAAACGCACCAAACACCAGTGAAGCCAGAACATATGCCCATGCCCTTCTTCCTTCTTTTCTCTCTCTTCCTCCTTCAATCCCTTCCTCCTTTTCTCTCACTTTCCCCTTCTTCCCTCTCACCTCCTTTTTCTCTTGTTTTGCCTTGCTTGACCTCCTGCTCTCTACCATCTTGCCTTCTCTGTCTCTTTTGTTTGTGACACTTCTCAAGGGTGCCAACTGTTCCTATTTGGCCGGGAAAGTCCTGATTATTCATCTGTCAGCTGCTTCTTAAATGTCTCAGTTTACTTCTCCCATATTTTACCTTTGACATCAGCTTACCTCAGTTGTTGAGAACCAGGTTCAAAGGGCAAAAGCAGTTTATGTTCAATTAACTCAGAAGAAGGGAGAGAGGAGAGGAGGAGATAAAACCTTGCCATTCCCTGTAAAAGGTAAAGGCTTCCCCTGACATTAAGTCTAATTGTGTCCGACTCTGGGGGGATGGTGATTTTTAAGCTGAAGAGCCAGCGTTGTTCATGGACACCTCCAAGATCACTGCCCCGAGTCCCATTGGGGAGATGGGTGCAGGGTATAAATAAAGTTAATAATAATAATAAAAATATTTATTTATTTATTTATTAGACTTGTACGCCGCCACTCCCAAAGGCTCGGGGCAGTTTACAGTACAGAAAGATAAAAACACAATGGATGAAAGAACAAAACACTAAAACCATAAAATTCACTAAAACACAATGGAGCATGACAGAAGTTATTCACAGGCAGTCGAAAGCCTGTCGAAACAGGTATGTCTTACACGCTCTACGAAATGCATTCAGATCTTGCAAAGCTCGTGTCTCCGGAGACAGTGTGTTCCATAATTTTGGAGCAATGATAGAAAAAGCTCGCTGCCTAGTAGAGGTCAGATGGAAGGATTTTACAGATGGGATGGTTAGGAGGTTCAGGTCTTCTGAGCGTAGTGATCTCGGGGGGTTATGAGGAATCAGGCAATCCCGCAAGTACACTGGCCCCAGACCATATAAGGCCTTGAAAGTAAGAACTAACACCTTGAAAGTGATCTGGCATTCAATCGGTAGCCAGTGCAGATCACGCAGGATTGGAGTTATACGGCACGTCGCGGGCTCCTCCGTGAGTAGCCGGGCTGCAACGTGCTGCACCAGCTTAAGTTTCTGGATCACGATCAAGGGCAGGCCAATGTAAAGAGCGTTACAGTAGTCAAGTCTTGAGATGGCCGTGGCTTGGATTACCATGGCTAGATTGTTCCGGGACAGATAGGGGGCCAGACGCTTCGCCTGTCACAGATGGAAGAATGCGGTTCTCCTGACAGTGGAGATTTGGGTCTCCATTGTCAGCAGAGGGTCCAACTGGACACCCAGGCTTTTTACAGATGATGACGGGCATAAGGCTTTGCCATCCAGGGTCGGCGGTTGGATATCCCTATCGCCCGGACGACCCAGCCAAATAAGGACATGTGGCCAGCATGACTGCATGGTGTGCCATTATCTTCCCGCAGGAGTGGTACCTATTGATCTACTCACATTTGCATGTTTTTGAACTGATGGGTTGGCAGAAGCTGGGGCTAACAGTGGGAGCTCATCCTGCTCCCTGGATTCAAACCGCTGACCTTTCATTCAGCAAGTTCAGCAGCTCAGTGGTTTAACCTGCTGCGCCACCAGGGACTCTGCCCTTACCAGTAGGGTCAGGCAAAAGGAAAGTGCTGCAGCATCTCCTACTCTGTCCGTTAGAACTTTTGCCATCTTGGCCAAACATTTCCCAGTTTTTATCTGTGAAACCTTGGCAGGTATGATTCTTTCTCTCTTTTCCTCCTCTCTCTTCACCTGAATATAAATAGCTGCAACACAGACAGGATTCCATGGCCCAGTTGGCATGCCTCCTGTGCATCCTTCCCCAGCAATATATTTGCTTGCGTTGAACAGAAATTCCATTCATTTCAATGTTTTTCCCCCACTCAAAATGTTATTGTCAAACAAAGGGAAGTGAGTTCAGGGGTCTTTTCAACACAGGAGGAGGACTAAAGCTTTTCCCTCGAGCTCTGAATTGCCTACTGTTTCTCACATGCAGCAATTAGTTTTTAAAAATAGCTTCCATTGGTACAGGAATGTTTTTTTCCAGAGTCTAATTCCCATGTGGGGAGACTTTCAGGGGGCATCAGAGCATGTGGGAAAGGTGAGCACTGCACAAAACCCAACTTTTTCTATACAGCAAAGGATTCTTTTGTAAAACACTCCCACTTACATTATGTAAAGCAGGGCTGCTCTTTAGGTAGCTCGGGAGCTACTAGTAGATCTTCGGCCCTCTTCCAGGTGATCTTTGGGCCTCACCAGCCGGATGGGGCACTCCTGCCATGCGTGTGCACACCCTGCGTGCATGCGCGCTCCTGCTGCTGGCTTCCGCTCTCGTGGTGCTTCTTTCGCCTGCGGGGCATTGCAGGAAGAAGGAAGCACGAGGCGGGGCCTCTGGAGGGAGCGCCCGGCCTCTCTCTCGTCCAGAAGCAGCTGTGCAGCCTCCATTGCTGGCGAGACAGGCCGGGCGGAGCGCTCCCTCTGGAGGCCCCGCCTCGTGCTTTTTCCTTCCTGCAACGCCCCACAGGTGGAAGAAGCGCTGCGCGGGCGGAAAACAGCAGCAGGAGCACGCACAATGGCAAGAGTGCACGGCTGCGGGAGCGCACGGTGGCGGGGGCAGGTAGATCTTTTGGACTTGGTTGCTTTAAGAGTAGCTCGCATGCTGAAAAAGTGTGAGCACCTCTGATGTAAAGCTATTTCAAATTACAACTGTTGTATCAGAGGTATAGGGAAAGAGGAAGTCCTGCCAGTTGCATCCAACTCAATGGCCACTGGTTTCTAACCCAGGAGTTGAAGAGTTGCTTCCTGCTCAATGGTCCTGAAATTGTAAATTCCTGCTTCCAGGGAGAATGAGAACAGGCAAAGGAGGAGAGAGGGAATAGATGGATGGCTCCCATTTTGCAGCCGGAGCAATTGCTCAGTCAGCGTTAATTTTCTTAAACGTTTGCCGTTGTGAAATTGTTTTCGTGAAACATCAAGTGTGGAAAATGCACTCATTAAGAAGTAAAATAAAGTGGTGATGGTTGGGGGGGGGGGGGGAGGCATGCCTTTGAGCTGAAGGAAGCGCAAACATGGAGCCGCTAGCAGCCTACAGGGTAGATTGTGCTTACAAGTCCAAATTCCCTGCAGCAACATGCAAACAAGAACAACAGGCAAAACAGAGTTTCCCCAGAGTGACGTCTTAACATCCCCAAGTGACAACGTCATGTAACCAGTGCTCAAAAGAAGTGTACTTCTCACTTAGTCGAAGCACTTATAAAATGATGCGCGCTGGAGCATGTGGGGGCAGTTGGAGGTCAGATCTGGTCATGACTGGGCAGGAAAGTGATCATGGCGTTCTGGTAAAGTGCATGGCGGGAAAAAATCAGTCTGAAGTATGGGAGCTAGGTTGTTGTTGTGGGGTGCCTTCAAGTAGTTTCTAAATTATGGTGATCCTAAGGTGACTGTCTGTATTGCAGTGTTTTCTGGTGTTGAGGGTATGTGGCTCGCCCAAAGTCATTCAGCAGGTTTCCATTGCGTGTGCAAGGGTGACACACCTTGTGCCAAGAACAATAACACAGACACAAGTGGTTGGATGAAAATGGCCACAACTCATTATTGAAAACAGGAACAAAGGGTTGGCGGCCATGCATGGGTCCTGGATCACGGTTGCAGAGCCCCCACGAATGTCCAAAGGCGTTAGCAAACCTGGGGTGCGAGCGGCCCAATGCCTGTCCACGGAAACTCAGCACCCCATGGGGCCTGGGCGTTATCCCCCTAACAACCAAGGGGCGATAAGACAGCCCAATCCAGGGGCCATGCCACACGCCAAACACGGAGTTGTGACAAAGAACAATATAACGCATAACCAAGAACAATGCAACAATTACAAGAAGAATGAACAAAATGTACACCAGCAAGTAATGCAATGAGAAGGGAGGGTGGGAGGAAAAACAGAGCTGGCCCCACATGCAGCCTTGGAAGCCCCGGGCGGCCTTAAATAGGCTGCCCAGGTGGAAGTGCTGGCCAGCCGGCACAAAGAGGGGGCAGGGCGGGGCCAGCACTGTCACTGGCCGGCTGGCGTTGGTGGCGGGAAACCTTCCCGCCACCGCAGGGGCTTCTGGGAAGAAGAAGCCCCTTCACTCTCCTCAATATGATGGCGAGGGCAATCCCACCCCACAACCTGCTTGGTCGATAAATCGGCCAAGCCCATTAGGGTGTTGCATTCATGTAGAATCGCTATTTGTTTCTACTTGTTTGAACTGGAAGCCCCCCATTCCCGTTTTTCTTCACCTCCCGAAAGTAAGTGTGTTTCTGAATTGATATTTTCCTTCCATGTACAGAAACACAAAACATTTTGGCCCATTGGCAGCAACGAGGTTAAGAAGGCACCCATTATGGGGGGGGGGGGCTTCCCACAGACTCCCCTCCCAGAACCGTCATTAAGACCTGGATTTTTTAAATAAAAAACATCAGAGTTACCACTCTTCCTGGTTCTTTTCCCTTTGTAGAGGAGGAGACCGGGTTTAATGATTCTTAAAGCTGTTCTCCTCTAGAGGAGAGGCGGACACGGCTTGGCTTTGAGCAGTGATTTTCAACCTTTTTTGAGCCGCAGCACATTTTTTACATTTACAAAATCCTGGGGCACACCACCAACCAAAATGACACAAAATAACACTCTAACACAGTAATACATATAGTTAATATGTTTTTAAATATATTTATACACTCAGTGTGAAACCTGGGCCTGTTTCACTAAACACAAAATAGATATACTGGCAGGAATGGTAGAAAGACACACATGAAGCTCTTGCTCAACAGCTGTCAGTCTCTCTCCCTTTGTTTACTTTGTTTACTGGGCGAATCCAAGATGGCGCGACCATAGCACTCTCGCGTCACTTCTCAGGTGACGCGAGAGTGCTATGGTTCCATTTCTTAAAGGGACAGATGCGCCTTATAGTTTATATATGAATGAAGTTTGAAAATAATTTCCCACGGCACACCTGATGATCTCTCACGGCACACTAGTGTTCCACGGCACACTGGTTGAAAATCATTGGCTTTGAGGCTTCTGCAGGTCTGTCTTCTCAAGTGAGAGGCTGAGGGACGGAGGGGGGAACCATATTTTCAAAGGCTTTAATGGCTGGAATCACTGGGTTGTTGTAGGTTTTTTGGGCTATATGGCCATGTTCTAGAAGCATTCTCTCCTGACATTTTGTCTGCATTTACGGCAGGCATCCTCAGAGGTTATGAGGTCCTCACAGCCTCAGAGGATGCCTGCCATAGATACAGATGAAACATCAGGAGATAATGCTCCTAGAACATGACCATATAGCCCAAAAACCTACAACAACCCAGTGATTCCAGCCATTAAAGCCTTTGAAAATATGGTTCCCCCTCCGTCCTCAGCCTCTCACTTGAGAAGACAGACCTGCAGAAGCCTCAAAGCCAATGATTTTCAACCAGTGTGCCGTGGAACACTAGTGTGCCGTGAGAGATCATCAGGTGTGCCGTGGGAAATTATTTTCAAACTTCATTCATTATAGCCCAGAAACCTCCTTGGCTGCATGCGCTTAACTTTGCCTCCCCCACCCCTTCTGCCCATGTGAACTGGAAGCTTGGCTGTTGCTGCTGCTAAACCTTTCTGTGTTGGTGGTGGTGGAGCAGGACTCTGGACATGGGAGGAGTAAATACACCCCTCTTTCTGGGATTGCTTGTTTGTCCTTATCCAGGTTCCTGTGGCATCGGGTCCTGACCTGGACCTCAGTCAAGCAAGGAGCGCCATGTGATAATGAAAGCAGAAGGGGAGCCGTTTATCAGCTCCCACCTGCTTTGGGTCGAGCTGATTTTCGTACCGGGATTGGGCTTCCCATTACGTGCTCCTGAAGAGAATGAAAGAAACAAAAGAACAGATGAAATGGGAGAAACAAATTCTGTGCACAACTCTAGTTTCCGTGGTCAAATGGGATGAAAACCTGGTCTTCAGAATCGTAATCCAATGCTTAAACCACAGCATCATGTTGGCTGCTGCGGGAGCTATCTGCAGACTCCTAAATCTCATGTTGGGAACAAGGCCAAAAATATAATTGCTAATGGAGAGATGCATTCATACATATCTGTGGTGTGATCTCACAAGGAACATTAAACAGTGTTTTCGCTTATCTTCAAAAAATATATAATCATGAGTGGGAAAAATCTGAAAAAGGCAAAGAAAGAGGGTGCCCAAATGGCCGAGAAATTGGAATAGTTGTTTTCTAAAGAAAAGTTATAATATTTGGGGCTGTTTAGGATTGGATTAGAGACACCGGTGGTGAAGCGGGTTAAACTGCTGAGCTGCTGAATTTGCTGACTGAAAGGTGGGTGGTCCGGATCCGGGGAGCAGGGTGAGCTTTGGCTGTTAGCTCCAGCTTCTGCCAACCTAGCAGTTTGAAAACATGCAAATGTGAATAGATCAATTGGTACCACTTCTGCAGGAAGGTAACAGCACTCAATGCAGTCATGCTGGCCACATGACCTTGGGGGCATCTATGCTGGCTCTTCAGCTTAGAAATGGAAATGAGCACCACTCCCTAGAGTCAGACATGACTTGACTTAATGTCAAGGGGAAACTTTTACCTTTAGTATTGGATTGGAGTTCTCAGTAGCGCAGGGGGTTAAACGCTTGTGCCAGCAGGACCAAAGACCGACATGTTGCAGGTTCGAATCCAGGGAGAGCGTGGATTAGTTCCCTCTGTCACCTCCAGGTCCCCATGCGGAAACATGAGAGGAGACTCCCACAAGGATGGTAAAACATCAAAATATCCAGGTGTGCTCTGGGCAACGTCCTTGCAGACAGCCAATTCTCATGCATAAGAAGCGACTTGCAGTTTCTCAAGTTGCTCCTGACACACACAAAAAGTAAGAAAGAGCACCAAACTTAGGATAAGACGTGGTGTGGTTCTTGCCTTAATGTGCTTAGCTGACTTACTGGCCAAGCGGGTTGCGAGGCGGGGTTGCCCTCGCCGCCATTTTGCGGAGAGATGCAGGGGCTTCTCCTTCTCAGAAGCCCCTGGGGTGGCAGGAAGGTTTCCCGCCACCAAATGCCAGCCGGCCAATGATGGGGCTGGCCTCGCCTCGCCCCCTCTTTGCCCCGGCTGGCCTGCACTTCTGCCTGGGCAGCCTATTTAAGGCTGCCTGGGGCTGCCCAGGCTGCATGTGGGGGCCAGCTCTGTTTTTCCTCCCACCCTCCCTACTTATTGCATTGCTCATTGGTGTCCATTTTGTTCATTCTTCATGTCATTGTTGCATTCTTCATGGCTATGCGTTATTATGTTCTTTGTCACAACTCCGTGTTTGGTGTGTGGCATGGCCCCTGGATCAGGCTGGCTTATTGCCCCTTGGTTGTAAGGGGGATAATGCCCAGGGCCCCTGGGGTGCTGAGTTTCCGTGGACAGGCATTGGGCCGCTCGCACCCCAGGCTTGTATACGCCTTTGGACATTTGTGGGGGCTGTACGACCCTGATCCAGGACCCATGCGTGGCCGCCAACCCTTTGTTCCTGTTTTCAATAAATGAGTTGTGGCCATCCAACCACTTGTGTCTGTGTTTTGTCCTTGGCGCGAGGTGTGTCACCCTTGCACATGCAAATCTTATGGGTTAGTATAGACCATTGGATCAATTAGATTTTCCTATTTGTTGACTCACCATTCAGTCCAATTTTTTAAAAAGTTGAAACACAATTGACTCACAGCTCTGCATTAAAAAGGCACAAGTCACAAACAGTTTAAATAACATATTTAAAGCATAATAAGATAGGAACACAACGTCCCCCGTCAAAAGCTCCATCTGCCTCCACAAGTTACAACCAAATGCCGTGATTAAAAAATAAGAACTAAGATGTGGTGAAGCTGCTGTTTAAGCCCTCCCAAGGATGTCTGCCTAACCATGAAATGGTGGGGGCACTCTAGTTATTTCAGCATTTTGGGGATTCTGGAAGAGATTGGAAATTATACTCTACCTCTGAAAAAATGAATATTTTGCAAACTTGGACACAGACAAGGTCTTTTTTGAGGCATTCCAAGGAGCTTTCCCAGGGGGTTTGAAGGAGGCCATGGTAAGATTGTTACTGAAGAAACCAAATTTAGATCCTTTGGTTCCCTCTCTAAGTTGCTGTTTCTGGGAAAGGTGATTGAGAGGGCAGTGGCGGGTCAGCTGCAACAGTTCGTAACGACACAGCTGGACTTGATCCCTTCCAGTCTGGCTTCCGTATTGGGCATGGGACGGAGACCGTGCTTGTATCCATTACAGACCAACTTCGCTGCCAGTTGGACCATGGCGGGTCAGCTCTGCTGGTGGTGTTAGATCTCACAGCAGCTTTTGACATGGTAGATCACGCATTATTGACCCACCGTTTAGCTGCAGCAGGAGTTAGGGGGACTGCCCTTAAATGGGTGGCCTCCTTTCTTCAAGCCCGGGGACAATGAGTGGAGAGGGGGGAGGTGGCCTCTAGGAGGCTCCCATTAAGTTGCGGGGTCCCCCAGGGAGCTATCCTTTCCCCTTTATTGTTTAACATCTACATGCGTCCACTTGCCTGACTGGTTCGCGATTTTGGTCTGGAGTGCCATCAGTATCGTGATGACACCCAGCTGGTGCTGAGAATGGATGGCAGGCCGGACACCTTACCCGATTGTTTCCATCAATGTCTTGAAGCCGTGACTGGATGGCTGCGCACCAGCCGGTTGAAGGTGAATCCATCGAAGACGGAGATCCTATGACTGGGTCGTCCTGGTATGGGTGAGTGCTGGTTGCCAACCCTGGATGGCGAGCGGTTAAGCCCGTCGTCTTTGGTAAAAAGCCTGGGGGTTCAATTAGACCCACTGCTATCGATGGAGACTCAGATCTCCACTGTTATCAGGACAGCATTTTTCCATCTTCGACAGGCTAGGTGACTGAGTCCTTGTCTATCCAGGAATGACCTAGCTACGGTGATCCAGGCGACGGTCATCTCGAGGTTAGACTACTGTAACGCCCTCTACATTGGCCTTCCCTTGTTGACAACTCGGAAACTCAAGCAGGTGCAAAATGCTGCTGCTTGATTGCTGGTGGGAGCACCTGCAAGAGAGCACATCACACCAATCCTACAGCAATTGCACTGGCTGCCAATTGAGTACCGGATTGTTTTCATGGTGCTGGTTTTGACCTTTAAGGCCTTGTATGGTCTAGGGCCAGTGTATCTGAGGGACCGCCTCACCCCATACGTTCCCCCGAGATCTCTGCGCTCAGAAGAACAAAACCTTCTGATGATTCCATCAGTTCGTTCCTGTCGCCTCTCAGTGACAAGATGAGCCTTCTCCGTGGTGGCACAGACGCTATGGAACGCGTTACCAGACGACGTTCGGGCTATCATGGAGTTAGCTCCCTTCCGGAGGGCCTGCAAGACGATTCTTATTAAGCAGGCCTTCAATCTAAGTTCCTCCGGACAACTCTGACCATGTCCTTGTGTTTTATATAACAAAGTGTTTTATCTGCATTTTAATCTGTTGTTTTACGTAAACTGCCCCGAGCCTGCAGGGAGGAGCGGTATATAAAAATGAATAAAATAAATAAATAAATATGTCTTCGGTAAAGTGAGGATGTAGGGATGGAATCTCATTTTCATTTTATTGTTCTCAAACACAAAGAGGTACCAAAAAAACCCCTGAAGACTTGAAGGAGTTGATGCCTGTGAACCACTAACCTAACTTTGAAGAAACCCAAGTGGGTGTGCATAGATCCCTCCAGGGTGCCTTCTCTTGTTTCCATCTGAGAGGTGAACAGGATAATATGGGTTGAAGTGGAACTGTGGAAGGAGGCGGAGAAGTTCCTGAAGGATCTTCTCATCTTTGCCTCCTGATGTTGACTCCTTGGGGAGGCCTCTATGGATGCCACAGGAAGACAGAGTTGGGTTTGTGTATTTTGACAGGGAGAGCATAGTATATAGACAGCATGGAGATGTACCTGCAGTCCCCCTCCCACAAACTATCTTCCGCCTCAATCTCTCCCTTCAGCTATCTGTCAATATCACGTCTGCCCTTCTTGCCTGGGCTCTGCAGAGGGAGGGAGATGTCTTTCTCCCTTCGTCTCTTCTCAGGTCGTTGCTAGGCAGCCAGCTCCTGCTCAAGACAGCCAGGTAGCCACATCCGCTGGTCCAGATTCCCTTCGGCCGGGCCTAACCCCCATGTCTCCTGTCATATCCTTGACAGAAGAACCAGCGTTTAACCAGCATTTCTGTGGCTAATAGCAGGCCCCCACCGATCTGCACATGGTTGACAGCAGTGTGTTTTCTGCGCAGCTCCGGGTAAGCCTCGAGCAAAGCAGGATTAGTATTTACCATACGCAAATTTCCAGAACATCAAACAAGCATTGGCAGGGGGTAGCGCAGCTCACTCGGAGCACTTAGTTTGCCTGCCATTGTTAAGAACAGACGGATGAGACGGCGACGAGGTCCACAGATGCCAAGTTTCTCTGGGGCTCGCTGGGGCAGGACTCCACTGCTGGTTTCAAAGAGTAAAGAAAAACCAACCACGTTGCTTGGCCTGTCACACATGTAATGGTTCCTTTGGGTGGCAAATGAGTTTGTTAAGGGATGTAGCTGTTGACGGCTTTCCAGAATAACTGGCGCCAATGGCATCTCCAGCCAGAACTCCCCAAAATGAAAAGAGGGGAGGAGGAGATGCTGAGAAAGAAAGTGAAGCAAAGGTGTCTTGTGAATGAGTCAACAGCAAACACTAATGCTGCCAGCAGGGGGTGCATCTACACTGTAAATTTAAGGCGGTTTGACACCACTTCAGTTGCCATGGCTCAATGCTAAGGAGTCATGGGAGTTGTAGCTTCACAATGTATTTAACCTTCTCTTCCAAAGAGTGCTGGTGCCTCACCAAATTACAGTTCCCATGATTCCATTGTCTGGAGTCATGGCAATTAAAGTAGAACCAAACTGGATTACATTTACAGTGCAGATACACCCTGAGTCAGCTGCATCATGGCACTCACAGAAAATGTTGCCCCTCTTCTCCTTCAAAGGGCCCCCCGGTGACACAGTGGGTTAAACCACTGAACTGCTAAGCTTGTTGCATGAAAAGTTGCAGGTTCGAATCTGGGGAGTGGGGTGAGCTTCCATTGTCAGCCCCAGCTTCTGCCAACCAAGCAGTTTGAAACATGCAACTGTTAGTAGATCAATAGGTACCGCTCCAGCAGGAAAGTAATGGCGCTCCATGCAGTCATGCCAGCCAAATGATCTTGGAGGTGTCTATGGACAACGCCAGCGCTTCAGCTTAGAAATGAAGATGAGCACCAACCCCCAGAGTTGGACACAACTGGACTTAATGTCAGGGGGAAAACTTTACCTTTCACCTCTTTATTTTTGCATTGTCACCAATGTGAAATAAGAAATACATACAACCAAGTCCAGATTATCAAGGCTCAACGGAGCAATAGTTCTTGGCCATTACAGATTAGAGGCCTGGAAGAGGCTGAGTATCTCTTAACCAAAATGCTTGACCATTTTTGATCTCCCCTGTAATGGCATGTACATGCATAATGGATAGAAGTGAGGCCAAAATGCACCCTTGCTTGACGCCCTTCTCAGTTTTGACCGCTTTGGTAAGATGGCCCTGGGAACTGCATCTTACTTTCAGAGCAGTTCCTTCATGGAGTGTTCGTAATAAATGTAGAAGTCCTCTGTCTATTGAGGTGGACCCAAGCTTTCCCCATAGCTTGGTACGGGAAATGGAATCAAAAGCTGCTCTTAAAAAAAAAAAGCATCAAAAGCTGCTCTGAAGTCTATAAACGCAGCATAGAGGGAGGATGGCTTGTGGGAGGAGTATCTTTCTATGAGATGTTGCAATACTATACATTGATCGACGGTAGATCGCCCTTCCCTGAAGCCGGCTTGCTCCTCTGCCAGTATGTTCTCTTGCTCCATCCAGTCCAGCAGTTTCCCTTCCCTTCTCAGGGCGCTTGTGCCCGCTTTGTGCTGGTCAGTGACCGTAATAAAGTTTTGTTGTTGTTGTACATGCATAATGAAATATTTTGGAGCTGTGATCATATTTTATATTATTTATTTATTTATTTATTAAATTCGACTTGCTGTACCGCTCTCTCTGGAGCCCAGAGCGGTTTACAGAAAGTGAAGCAGACATAGAAGGTACATTAAAATACAGTTAAAAATGCATGTTATGCATGAAACAGCATTTGGATACATAGAAAAAATGTGGTCATCGCTAATAGTCAACATGAATTTATCAAAAACAAGTCATGCCAGACTAATCTGATCTCTTTGATAGAGTTACAAGCTGGGTAGATGCAGGGAATGCGATGGATCTGGATTTCACTAAGGCCTTCAACAAGGTCCCCCATGACCTTCTGGCAAACAAATTAGTCAAATGTGAGCTAGGCAAAACAACAGTTAGGTGGATCTATAATTGGTTAAGGGAGTGGACCCAAAGGGGGCTCACCAAGGCTTCCTCTTCATCCTGGAAAGAAGTGATGAGTGGAGTGCCATAAACAGGGTTCCATCCTGGGCCCAATTCTGTTCATAATCTTTATTAATGACTTGGATGAAGGGTTAGAAGGCATGATCATCAAGTTTGCAATTGACACCAAATTGGAAGAGATTGGATAGCCAATACTCCAGAAGACAGGAACAGAATTCAAAACTATCTTAACAGATTAGAGAGATGAATGGCCAAAACTAACAAAATGAAGTTCGACAGAGACAAATGCAAGATACCCCTCACTTAGGCAGAGAAAATGAAATGTAAAGATACAGAATGGGGGACAATGCCTGGCTTGACAAGCAGTGTGTGTGAAAAAGATCTTGGAGTCCTCATGGGGAGGAAGTTAAACATTTGCCAACAACGTCATGTGACAGCTTAAAAAGCCAGTGGGATTTTGGCCTGCATAAATAGGATTCTAGTGTCTACATCAGAGGTCCTCAAACTTTTAAACAGAGGGCCAGGTCACTGTCCCTCAAACTATTGGAGAGCCGGATTATAATTTGAAAGAAAAAAACATGAATGAATTCCTTTGCACATTGCACATATCTTATTTGTAGTGCAAAAATGTGCAAAACAATACAATAATTAAAATTAAGAACAAGGTTAACAAATATAAACTTATGAGTATTTCAATGGAAAGTGTGGGCCTGCTTTTGGCTGATGAGATAGGATTGCTGCTGCTGCTGCTGCTGCTGTTGTTGTTGTGCGATTTCAAGTCATTTCAGACTTAGATTGACCCTGATCGAGGGTTGGGTAAATGACCGTGGAGGGCCATATCTGGCCCCCAGGCCTTAGTTTGAGGACCCCTGGTCTAGATTTAGGGAAGTCATGCTACCCTTCTATTCTGCCTTGGTCAGAACACACCTACAATACTGTGTCCAATTCTGGGCACAGCAATTTAATAATAATAATACACTTTTATTCATATTCCGCTCTTCTCATCCCGAAGGCGACTCAGAGCGGATTACAGGTACACATACTTAGCAGACAATCCCTGCTGTTTCCACATACACACATATAGACAAACAGAGGCAAACTCTGGCTACCAGGGGAAGTTGATGCACTCCTCATCTCTCAGCAATCCCAGCATCCCTTGTTGTTCCTTCTGCATTCCTCAGCGTTCCTGGAGTTCTTTTAATGGCCTCATAATTCAGTCAAAATTTGCCTCCCCACTTAATGTGGTACCTTTATCTCCTACTTGACAGATGCAACTGTCTTTCGAGCTGCAAAGGTCGACAGCAGGCTACACTTAAAGGTCGAGCACCCACCTCATCCCGGGAGGCCTCAAACTCATGACCGATTGGTCAGAGAGGTCTTATGCAGCTGACAGCCAGCTGCACCACATTCCTGGTGCAGGGAATTAAGGGAGTTGTTGACAAGGGTCTGGAGAACAAGCCTTATGAGGAGTGACTTAAAGAGCTGGGCATGTTTAGCCTGCAGAAAAGAAGGCTGAGAAGAGACATGAGGAGGGCCATGGATAAATAAGTGAGGGGAAGTCATAGGTAGGAGGGAAGAGGGTTGCTTTCTGCTGCCCTGGAGACTAGGACACAATGGAACAATGGCTTCAAATTACAGGAAAGGAGATTCCACCTGAACATGAGGAAGAACTTCCTAACGGTGAGAAGTGTTCAGCGGTGGAAATCTCTTTCCTCCCCGGAATGTGGTGGAGGCTTCTTCTTTAGAGGCTTTTAAGCAGAGGCTAGATGGCCATCTGTCAGGGGTGCTTTGAATGTGATTTTCCTGCTTCTTGGCAGGGGGTTGGACTGGATAATCCATGAGGTCTCTTCCAACTCTAGGATTCTATTTATTTTATTTATCATATCAGGAGCGAACCAAGAGTACAGTTGTAATGTATTTAAAAAACAAACAAACAAACAAAATCCACAAAGTTTGCAAACTTGGCATTCTATTAAATTTATTTATTTATTTATTTATTATTCGTATTTGTGAGTCGCCACTTCCAGCGTGGCTCGGGGAGTCTTACAGCAATGGACTAAAAGTTTAAAAGCACAGTATAAAACACTATAAAAACACAATAAAACATAGTAAAATACACAGCGAGCAGATGAAACAAAGTAGGTGACTTCATCAGGAGTCAAATACAACAAGAGGATGGGTCATCGCCCCATTACCCAAAAGCCTGCCCAAACAGGAGGGTTTTGCACGCCTTCCAGAATGCCAGCAGGTCTGTGAGGATACGAACTCCAGAAGGCAGTGCATTCCACAGGATGGAGGAGATTATAGAGAAGGCCCTCCGTCTTGTGGCCATTAGATGGTATATTTTGAAGCTGGGAACCTCCAGGAGTTGACCCGACTCTGAGCGTAGTGGCCTAGTGGAACAGTATGGGATGAGGCGGTTCCTAAGGTACACTGGCCCCAAACCGTTCAAGGCCTTAACGGTCAGTACCAACACTTTGAAAGTGATCCGGCATTCTACTGGTAACCAGTGCAGCTCGTGGAGAACAGGTGTTATGTGGCTGGTCGTCGAGATGCCAGCCAGCAAGCAAGCTGCTGCATTCTGAAACAGTTTCAATTTTCAGATCACTAGCAAAGGAAGGCCAACGTAGAGGCATTACAGTAGTCCAGTCTCGAGATGACCGTGGCTTGGACCACTGTGGCTAGATCGCGGCAGGAGAGGTAGGGAGCCAACTTCCTTGCCTGCCGGAGGTGGAAAAAGCAACTCTACTGACGGCGGAGATTTGCATCTCCATCATCAGGTGAGAATCCAGAGTGACACCAAGACTTTTAACTGTTGACGAGGACATAATGTCACGCCGTCCAGGGAAGGAAGTTGGATCTCCACCCCACTCGGATGACCCAGCCGCAGGATCTCCGTCTTAGCTGGATTCACCTTCAACCTACTGGCTCGCAGCCATCCAGTGACAGCCTCAAGGCACTGATGGAAATTTTCAGGTAAATGTCCTTTGACCAGTAGCTGACCACTTGGAGTACCTCTGGTGTTGCTATAATCAATCAATCACTCAATCAATCAATTTTTATTACTTGCTTAGTCGCCCTTCACCAGTGGTGCTCTGGACGACTTACAACATAAAACCAATAAAACACTTTAAAAGAATTACAATTAAAACAACTAATCAAACGCTCTGCCAAAGAGCCAAGTCTTCAGTGTGACAATAAAGTTCGCGCATGGTTCAGATGTCGGGTGGCAGAGAGTTCCACAGTTTTGGAGCGGAGGCTTTGAAAGCTCTCCGCCTAGTGACCTCCAGGTGGATTTCTCTAGGGCCCGGTATATGGAGGAGATTCTCTTGGGAAGATTGAGGTGACCACTGGGGTTGATAGGGGGAGAGGCGGTCCCTAAGGAGGTTCTCCATTGTGCATGTGGCAGGGCTCAGACTGCCGTTTCTATGCTCTTATGATTCTATGACATTGAACCATCAGAAAACAAAGTTGTCACTATCTCAGCTTGCCATGTAGACAATGCTGGATTTTGAGGTATCCTAGATTTTAAAATTCTGAATAAGTGATGTTCAACCTGTAGTGGCTAGAAAGAGTATTTTCTCTCTCTTCCTCCACAGCCATTTCCTGAATCTCTAAGTGTTTCTGTTTTGTTATTGCTGTCGGTTCTGTTTCAATTTATGCCTATCCTTTGCCTGAGAGACCTCCAAAAAGACCCCATTATTACTTCTGTGGCTTTTCGCCTGATTCAATGCATCCATAATGCCATCTTCCCCTTTTTCTATTGACTTCAACTTTACCATGGTCACCAAGATTTGGTGTGTCATGGGAGTAACTGGATAAAAATGCATGGTTCGGCTAGTTAGTTTCCTTGAAGTCCCAGAGCTGAAAATCAATTTGCATATCAATATCTTTTTGGTGCTAACTTTTGTACTTTGACAGCAGTTTGAATGCCAGGCTAGATTCTGGGAGACCAAAGTTGAAATAGCTGCTTGGCCTGGGAAACCTATTGAATGATGTTGGTCAAATTGCACTCTGTCAGTCACAGAAGAAGTCACTATTAAATTCCCTCTGAACAAACCTTGCTAAGAAAACCCTGTGATAGGTTTGCCTTAGCATTGCCATTAGTCAGAAATGACTTGAAGACACAGGACAAGTGCATGTTCCAGCTTATTTAGTATTTGTATATTTATCTACCCGGTTTCCATGACAGCATGCCTAGCTTATAGAAGTGCACAAAACAATTGTCTTGCATTTGGAATTGCTTCAGGACCCCAATGGCTTAATCCACCCTGTTCTATAACATATGCGTGAACACAAACTAAGATGCAGACAACACTGACCTTCCTATTCAAATCATTTTCAAAATGGTATGAAAAGCATTTTCATCGCATGCTGCCATTTGTTCCAATGGTCAGCACAGACTTCTTTGAGTGCATGATGAGCCCAGGAGAGGGAAGAGCAAGGCCAAAGGGAGATCTTGCATGGTGGTTCCTTCACAGGGTCATGCCCGGATTACCCATAAGGCCAACCTAGGCCATGGCCTAGGGGCGCAAGCCGAGAAGGGGGGGCGCAGATCACGGACCAAAAAATAATAATAATAAACTGGTCTGCGCCCCTCTTTCCCCCTTTCTCATGCCCCTCCTCGCTCCTTCTCCCAGCAAAGTCTCTGCTCCGAGGGAGAGGGGAGAGAAAGGGTGTTGCTTGGGTGGACCTCTCCCAGGTCCCCAGCACAAGACCACACCAACCCAGGCTTGCTCCTGCACTCTCGGACCAAACCGGGGCGGCCTGCTTGGCCAAAGGGAGCAGCGGGAGGGAGGGAAGGATCAAGGCCAGGGTCTGGCTCTCCTACCTTCGGGAGCAGCCGAAGAAAAGCCACACAAACCCCAACCAGAATCCTCCCTCGGTCTGCAGGAGCGCACGCCAAGCGGACATCTCTCTCTCTCTCTCTCTCTCTCTCTCTCTCTCTCTCTCTTGCTGTCTCTCCCCCACCCTGAGGAGACCTTCAGAGCACAGCGGAGATTTCCAGCCGGTGGGAATGGGAACCTTGGAGGTGGCGGGATGGTGCTTACTCGCCTTTCTCTTCTGCTCCGGAGGCACCATGGCAAAAGCCAGCCAAGTGTGGGTCTGAGTGGGGTGTGGGGGGGCGGCGTGGTAGAGCTTGGCTTAAAGGGGGCATAATTCCAGAGTGTGGCCTAGGGCACAAAAAGGTGTTAATCCGGGCCTGCAAAGAGTGATGAAAACAAGTTGCCTCCAGAGCATGCCACAAGCGAAAGCTACACCAGGGACACAATGGGACCCTGTGGAGTCAGAGACAGGAATTCTTAGATTCCATGAGACATAGAATCATAGAATCATAGAGTTGGAAGAGACCTTGTGGGCCATCTAGTT
The DNA here is from genome assembly GCA_030556195.1 of Anolis apletophallus. NCBI lineage: Eukaryota > Metazoa > Chordata > Lepidosauria > Squamata > Anolidae > Anolis > Anolis apletophallus. The sequence continues at coordinate 19,271,822 of JARBWK010000011.1, forward strand.
CAACCCCCTGCCAAGAAGCAGGAAAATCACAGTCAAAGCTTCCCCGATAGATGACCATCCAGCCTCTGTTTAAAAGCCTCCAAAGAAGGAGCTTCCACCACACTTCGGGGCAGAGAGTTCCACTGCTGAACAGCTATAACATTTAGGAAGTTCTTCCTAATGTTCAGGTGGAATCTCCTTTCCTGTAGTTTGAAGCCATTGTTCCATGTCCTAGTCTTCAGGGCAGCAGAAAACAACCCTCCTCCCTCCTCCCTATGGCCTCCCTTCATATCTTGATATATGGCCCTCATCATGTCTCCTCTCAGCCTTCGTTTCTGCAGGCTAAACACACCCAGCTCTTTAAATCACTCCTCATAGGGCTTGTTCACCAGACCCTTGATAATTTTAGTCATCCTCCTTTGGACACATTTCAGCTTGTCAACATCTCCCTTCAATTGTGTTGCCCAGAACTGGACACAGTGTGTTTCCAGGTGTGGTCTGACCAAGGCAGAACAGAGGGGTAGCCTGACTTCCTTGGATCTTGGCACTATACTGCTATTGATGCAAGCCAAAATCCCATTGGCTTTTTAAGCTGCCACATGACATTGATGTCTCATGTTTAACTTATTGTCCACGAGGACTCCAAGATCTAGAATTATTACAGCGCAACACTAGTTTAAGTGCCAGGGCTTAATATTATGAAAACCTGGGAGCTGTAGTTTGTGGATAAACTAGCTCTCTTTGGCAGAAAAGGTTAAAGGCTTTGCAAAACTACAATTGTCAGTTTCCCATGACATTGGGCCATGGTAGTTAAAGTGGTGTCAAACTGTATTAATTCTGCAATGCAGATGCACTATTTACCTTTCATAAGTTGGGTAACTTGAGCTAGGCTATTTGTTTTCACCGTTCTCTCTCTCTCTCTCTCTCTCCTGATCAGGCATTATTATTATTATTATTATTATGTTTATACCCCCATTTTTCTCTCTCCAAAAGGAGACTCAAGCAGTTTCTTGGTTGGTGGCAAAGCTTAGTTCAGCCCAAATCATGACTTAAAGTAGCGGTGGATCCTGGAGCAATTTCACAAAGTAAAACTACTTCCAAGTTCACCACTTAGAGTCAGTTGGAAAGACCGGAAGGGCCATCCAGTCTAACCCTCAGCCATGCAAGAACACATTCATAGCACTCCCAACAGATGGCATTGGTCACCCAGCCTCTCCTTAAAAATCTCCAGAGATTGAGACTTCATCACATCCCAAAGCAGCATATCCCACTGCTAAACAGTTCTTACCTTCAAGAAGTCCTTACTAATGTTTAAGTGGATTTTTTCCCTGCAATTTGAATCCATAGATCCATGCTTTCATCTCTAAAGCAGCAGAAAATGAGCTGCAAGGCCTTTCAATGCTAATCAATGTGGCCAATTGCAACATTCACATTACAGACTACCCAGAGAAGCCACTGAAATCCATAAGCATAGGGACAATTTCAAGAGAAAGGAGGAGACCATGAAAATGAACAAAATCTGGCTATAAATATTTTTTTAAAACTCTAAACTAAGATCAGAAGAGCAGGATCTTTTCTTTGTACCAAGCGCCAAAGTCTTTTGCCTGACTTTGGCATTTTCCATCATTGTGCCCACACTTCGAAACTCCTTACCGCCGGAGATTAGGTCACTCCGCGACCTCATGGCATTTTGGAAGGCCTGTAAGATCTGGCTGTTCCGGAAGGCTTTTATTACCTGAGTTAGTCTAGTGGTATATGTCGATTTTACTGCTAAATGTTGCGGTTTTAAATTGTTTTAATCTGTATAATGTGCTGCAATTCATTCGATTTGTGAGCCGCCCCGAGCCACCTGGGAGTGGCGGCCAAGAAATTCGAATAAATAAATAAATAAATAAAATCAGGACAGTAAATAAAGAACAACACTCAGAAAACAGGGAAATTGTTTAGGGAACATGAAACAATCTAGGCCAGCTAACACCTCCCAACAAAGGATTCCCCCAGACAAGAAGCAGCCAGGCTTTGAAGCTGCAAGGCCATTAAATGCTAATCAAGGTGGCCAATTGCAACATTCATACTTGACTCAAGCAGACAAGAGTTCTTTTTCTCACCATGGACATTTCGCAGAGCTCGCAACCTCTGAGGATGACTGCCATAGATGTGGGTGAAACGTCAGGAAAGAATGCTTCTGGAACATGGCCATAAAGCCCGGAAAACTCACAGCAACCAGAGCTTGCATCCTCCTGAATAAATATGTTAGAGGAAGTCATAGGGAGGAGGGAGCAAGCTTATTTTCTGCTGCCCTGGAGACTAGGACATGGAAGAATGGCCTCAAACTACAAGAAAGAAGATTCCACCTGAACATAAGGAAGAACTTCCTGACTGTGAGAGCCATTCAGCAGTGGAACTCTCTGCCTCAGAGTGTGGTGGAGGCTCCTTCTTTGGAAGGTTTTATATAGAGGCTGGATGGCCATCTGTTGGGGGTGCTTTGAATGCAAATTTCCTGCTTCCTGGCAGGGGGTTGGACTGCATAGCCCATGAGGTCTCTTCCAACTCTATGATTCTATAATTCCTCAATGTGACATCCTTTTGGGTCCAAAAAAGAAGGAGGTGACTGTGGGCATGTGGGTGACTGTGGACATCTAACCCACTGGTGATATGCAGATGGGAGATGTAGCATCTGAGAAATGTCATACACATCCCACTTCACTTAGGAAATACAGAGATGTGGTGACTTTCTCTTGAGGAAAGAGAAAGTCACACCCCATCCCCTTCATCCCTGAGGTGGATTTCCCTATTGACAGCATCAAATTACAAGAAGCATATGCATGCTTGTTTGTAGGGCTGGCAGCCGCATGTGACCCACTGCCACTGGGCATCCAGGAGCAATTGCTCCAATTACACCATTCCTGATCCAGCCTTGCTCAGCAGAGCCCTGAGGCTCCTTGGAGGCTCCATCCAAGTGAGTCACCAGTCGGAGTCGCCTCTCGGAGCCAACAGCTGAGCAATCTTGGAGAACCAACGTTCTGTTCTCTGCCAGTGTATCTATAGGAGCATCATAAAGGGACATGGAGAGGATGCAAACGCTAACCTGTGTGCAGACTTGTGTCCTTTGCCTTTTCAGTTAACTTTCTTATCTGCAGAGACCCAGTTCCAAGAATCAAAGTCTTCAGATGTCTGCAGTAAGGGGGAAAACAACTTTGCTTTAGCTATGGCTGTTTTGCTGTATTCTTTGACTCTGCTCCAAGAGATAATTTGCTCATGCTTCCTTTCCCTCTGCTGTGGCATAAGTCACTAAAGTTACCTTTTCCAGTACATTTTTTCAACCTTCTACTTGATGATGACTGGGGACACTTCAGTCACACTGGCCAGACCATGCTGAGTTTTAGCTTGACAAAGTGCCGACTCTATTTGCCTGCCCACCCCCGAAATAAGAGACAAGACAACAGTGTTTGGGTTCAAATTGGGCATCATTTATTTAAATTGTTACCTATTTAACTGTCTATAACCTTAACTCAAGGGGTGTCAGGAATTTGGTGTATCCATAGTAATTTACTGGCAAAACACCTGGATTCCCTGGCCATCCAACCAGGGCAACCCGTTAAGGGAAATGAGTGCAAGGTCTGGTCCCAAGATATTGAGACCAGCCTCCTCCCATTCCAGGCCATTTAACAGCACTTCACCCATCAACTTGAACTTGGGGTGAATATTAACATAATGGCCTTCACCCCTAAAGGGGGGTGCCTTAGGTGCACACCAAGATATGGGAATTTCCCTATCTATTTTCCACTAAGCCTATTTATCCCCACCTCCTCCCCTCTAGCCCCTAAACAGTAAAGGGGGGTAGGCGGGGGAAAAAACCCTTAGCGAATGGCAGGAGAAGGGGGGGGAAATTCCTCCCTGGCTCCAACGGGCAACTGGGCCGATACTGTTTATAATTATAATTATAATTATTATTATTATGTTTATTGTGATTTTCAAAGAGATAGTAAGAATATATACATACAGGCATATATATATATTGCAATGTTCCCCACAAAGATAGAAGGTGGAAAAGGTAGGGTTGGAGTGAAAGGGGGGTATAAGGGAAGGTGGTGGAGGGGTAAGCGGGTGGGGGGGGGAAGCCAAAGGGAGGGACAAAAGGTAGGGGGGGCAGTGAGAGCATTTAAAAAAGACATCCCGAGCGTCTCCCCAGAGTAATATACATTATCAGATTACTTTAAGAATAATTGAACACATTGTTGTGACCTTGCTTATATTTCATTCAAATCGAGCAGAATTTTGCTTCCATTATTCTGCATGTAAGTCCTGAAGTCAGACCAGTTTGTCCTGTCTTTTTTGTTGTTTAATATCTGTGATAGAGAGTCCATCTGGATCATATCAAGTATTTATTGGGTTCACCAATAAATCCCTCGATACCAACCAAGATAAAATCTTCTTCATACTTAGCACCTGTGCCAGAATAACTTTGGCAAGACATTGGAAGAGAAATTCTATCCCGAATATCGAAGACCGGGCCGATACTGCTGGGTCGCTGTCCAGGAACAAAGTGAGCAACTGGGGCTGGCTTCTGGTGGAGAAAGCCATGCCCCAGTTGCAAGAGGGTTCCATCCGGAACCTCCCCCATCGCTCGTGGGAGGGAGGCAAAACTCCTTCCTCCCAGTATGCACTGGGGGGAAGGTGGCCTTGGGTTGAAAATAGAGCACCTTGAATAGATCCTATAAGGCAGTGGTTCTCAACTTCTGGGTCACCAGGTGTTTTGGCCTACAATTCCCAGAAAAATCCAGCCAGTTTAAGAGCTGTTAGGATTTCTGGGAGTTGAAGACGGACAGGTTGAGAACCACTGCTATAATGTCTGGATTGAAACACAAAATAGATCCATCAGTCCATTGCCAGGGCAGTCATTGCTCTTTTGAATTGTTGCTGTTTTGAGAGTCATTGCCTTTTTTTAAAAAAGGAAGGGGCAAATATAGGCATCATCAAAAGGACAAAGGATAATAGTAATAATACACTTTATTTACATTCTGTTCTATCTCCCCGAGGGGATTCAGAGTGGATTACAACATACACAGATAGGCAAACATTCGATGCCTTTATATTTTTGTGTGTGTCAGGAGTGACTTGAGAAACTGCAAGTTGCTTCTAGTATGAGAGAATTGGCCATCTGCAAGGACATTGCCCAGGGGACGCCTGGATGTTTTGATGTTTTACCGTCCTTGGAGGAGGCCTCTCTCATGTCCCCGCATGGGGAGCCAGAGATGACAGAGGGAGCTCATCCACACTCTCCCCAGATTCAAACCTCTGACCTGTTGGTCTTCAGTCCTTGCGCCAATGGGGGTCTCCTAATTAATTAATTAATCAATCAATCAATCAATGCCTTTAATGCATTGAAATAACAATGACACAAATACACAGAGCAAAAGTAAAGGCTTCCCTTTTCATCTCCGGCTTCTGGAGGTGGTGCTCAACTCTGGCCATGGGGAGGTGCTCTTTTTCCTTTTTCCAAGCTGAAGAGCCTGTTGTCCATAGACACCTCCTGGTCATGTCACCGGTATGGCAACATGGGCACCTTTATTACTTTCCCACTGAAGTGGTATCTATTGATCTACTAACATGTGCATGTTTTTGAACTTCTAGCTTGACAGGAGCTAGGGTTAACAGAAGGAGCTCACCCAACACATGGCTTCTAACTGCCGACCTTTAGGTCAGCAGGTTCAACAGTTTAACTCATTGCACCACTGCGGCTCTTACAAGGAATGGGTCTTTTGCCAGATTTGACGTAATGAATGGTAAACATGTGTTTACTATTCATGCTGTAGGTACTGAAGCGGTACCTATTGATCTACTCATATTTGCATGTTTTTGAACTGCTAGGTTGGCAAGAGCTGGGGCTAACAGCGGGAGCTTACTACAACCTGTGGCTTTGAACTGCCTACCTTTGGGACAGCAGATTCAACATTTCAACCCATTGCGCCGCCATGGCTCTTACAAAGATTGGGTCCTTTTGCCAGATTTGGCGTAATGAATGGTAAACGTGTGATTATGTTACAGACCAAGGGAGACGATAATTATTTGTCAGAGTAGCTGTAGCAACCCAGTTCCCTTTCGTGCCTGGGGGGCAGGGGGCAGCACCGGGGGTCCCACTTGCATTAGGGCCAGCTGCAGCTGATGAGGACATGGAGGAAGGGGATGGCGAGGTAGCTGGGCCTTCCTCTCCCACAGAGAGCTTGGCCTGGGATGATCAATGGCCTGACGGCTATGATAGCTGGGAAAGTCAAGCTGACCCTGAGAGTGCTGACTCAGATCAGTATGAGAAACCAGGTGGTTACGGGTCGCAGGAAAGGATCAGGGAAACAGTGGAGGATGAGCCCATGGAAGCCGAAAGGGAGTTCGGCTCTCACGAAGATAGCGACCCAGGTGCTGGGAGGCAAGGGCAGAGCTTTGATAGGAGACGGAGCATTGAGTCCAGCAGGAGAGATTGGCACTGCAGCCTAGAGCGCCAAAGAAGCGCTAGATCCCGTAGCACAGATTGGCGGCGCAGCCTAGAGCGTTGGGGCCACACCAAGGGAATTAAGTATAGGATCCGTGGGAAAGGATCCTCAGTAGCTCTGCCACTTCTGTTCTGAAGGGAGTGAAGCGAGCGAAGATCCACGGAGCCAGGATTCGGCTCGTGCCATGCCAAGAAGTTTCTTGGGTTTACTTTCATGAACCTTGCCTTGTTTGCCTTTGCCACGGACCAAGTCTGTTTTTGATCCGCTTTGTTTTGCAGAGCCTTGTCAAGCCTTGCCTTTGGATTTAACTACGAACTCTTTGCTTCTTTGCTATTTTGATACTTTTTATGGACAATTACCCTTTTCACCTGTTTTTATTATTCAATAAATAGTTAGCTGATTACCGTCTCTGTATGTGTGATTAAGGGCCCGGGCCGAGACCCTGCATCGTGACAGTAGCATTAGTAGCCTGCAGTATGTCTCAGCCCCTTTTACTCTCAGTGTGTTAAAAACTCAAAAAAATACACATGAGTCTGTTGCTTTAAGTGGAAAATATAGTTCTATTCACTGTAGATCAAAAACACAAAGCAAAACAGAACAATTGTTCTCACCAATATACAACAAACAATATCTCCAGTGAGTCTTCTTCTTTACACGATATGCAAACATATAGCAAAATAGTACAGTCTCTCTACTTAGTTATCAGTAGAATGTCCTTATCTTGCCATAAACAAGCAGTTTCTTTGGCACTCCAAACTGCTTCACTCTTCAGCTTCAGGACGCTGCGTAACCTCTCCCAGCAACCGCCAAAGGTTTCTTCAGCTCAAAATGAGCCATCAAGCTAAGCCAAAATGCAAAGCTCAAAGCTTGCAAACTTAGTGCCTTGATATATGCTGAAACAGATAATAACTTGTGGCAGCTGTAACAGAAAAGGTTCCGATCCTCCCTGTTACTTAGAAAAAGCCTGTTGTAAACCCCTAGTAGCAACTGTAGCCACCATGAATTGCTTCTGTACCCCAAGATAATTTACAAACATTTTCTTCCCGGCATCATCTTTAGTAGTACAGTTGACCCTCCTTATCCCTGGGTTCTGCATCGATGGATTCTTCCAGGTGAAGAAGGCATGTCAATCATTTTGACAGGCAGCAGTCACTCTTGAGAGGCATCAAATAGCTGTCAGACTTTTTTAAAAGGGGGAATTAGCCCTTCCTTTAAATACCTCAATCATGACAGTACAAAGACCAATGGTATTTTCACTTTAAGATCATTTTGTGAAAATTGGGAGTAAATTGTTTACAAACCTGCCTACAGGCTGCAGTACCGTCTTCAGTCATAAGTTAACATATTTCCCCCCCTCCCTTCCATCTTCTCTTACTACATGATTTCAGGAATGCTCCATTCTTCAGAGGGCCCTACTCAACCCTCTGAGATAACCAGGTTATGATAAACTCTGTAGTCTAAGCAGGGGATAGGAGAGATCCCAAACCAGCAGCCAGCCCAAGAAGAGCACAGGTAAGCACCCCCAAAATAAGACCACATGTCGGGCTTTAATCTGGACTTCCATGGCATTGAATCCCATTTGGGGAGATATGGCTCAGGACTTTAGAGGGAAATTATCCTTCTAAAGTTCAGATTAAGCCCTAGAACAGATTCCTGCCTCACTGAATGCCACCATCTGCTAGGCCAGAGCCTCAAGACATTTGCATCAAGACATTTGCATCAGGGGATGAGATGAGAAGGGTGTGCTTCTAGCCCTTCCACCCAAGTTGCCCCATAGATGATGTGCCTTATTCTGCCCAGGTGAGGGCACACCTTGCATCTCAAAAGTTAAAGCAGAATTCTGACTGATCCAAAGGGTTCTCCCATTAAAATGCCTTTCCTCAAAAGCTTAGGAGAACTCCCTCCCTACTTTCCTTCCCCTGGCAGGCAATTAGTTTTAATTGAAGCTGACTTTGAATGTACTTGGTGGGCCATAAGTCCTGTATATACACTGTAGTTGATACTATGGTATTGGGTGCCATTTACAAGATTTGATTTTTCAGTGGCAATGCAAACGTATGTCTTATATATACTGTACATTGTGCTATAGTATTGTAATTTAAAATAAAAAAATATATTGGGTTTCTATGAGTTATTCGGGCTATATGGCCATGTTCTAGTAGCATTCCCTCCTGATGTTTCACCTGCATCTGTGGCTGAGATCGTCAGAGGTCTGTTGGCAGTGAGGCAAGTGGAGGGTATATATGAGCCTGTGGAATGACTCGGATCTGTTTAAAGTTCATAGCAACCCAGTGATTGCGTGTGTATGGGTGATACACCTCCCCCCATATTCAAGAAGACACCGACACAAGTAGTTGGAGTGAAATATGGCCATAACTCATTTATTGATAACAGGAAGAAGGGTTGGCAGCCATGCATGGGTCCTGGATAGGGGGTCAGACAACCGCTGCTGTCCGAAGATATTTACATCTCTGGGTGCCACCGGCACACCTCCGGTTCCCGCAAGCTCGGCACCCCAGGCGTTATCCCCCCTTCCAAACCAGGGGGCGATACACCACCCTGATCCAGGGGCCATCTCACATGCCAAACACAGAGTTTGTGACAAGATAAACACCCAACAACAGCCAGATCAGCTAACAAAATACAGAGCAAGATGGACACCAAACAACAGCAAGGTAAGCTAACAAATGTGAAGCAACGCTGCATGCAGGGAGGGTGGAAAAACTGATGCAGGCCCAGTGCCTGCTGGAAGGCCTCGGGCAGCCTTAAGTAGGCTGCCCGGGTGGAAGAGAGGGCTGGCCCCAGCTGCGAGCTTGGCCAGGGTGGGGCCAGACCCACCATTGGCTAGCTGGCTCTGGTGGCAGGAAAATCTCCCACCACCCAGGGGGCTTCTGGGAGGAAGAAGCCCCCATCCTGATCCATAATGGCAGCGGCAAGGACACCCAGCGCCGCAATCCGCTCGGCCCGGTAAGTCGGGCCAAGCCATTTTCAGCCATAAAAGCCTTCAACAACACCAACACACACACAAACAAAAACAATTATCAAGTACTACTGAAACTTTTTGGTTGACTTTTGGCTCACTCTGAAGAAGCAAAGTCATAGGCCTTTAATTGGAAACTTTCAGTGATCTTTTGAAACTGATGTTTGTGGCTCAAATGATTTCCTGGAGGCATTTTTAAGCCGTCTAGGTTCCCAATATGGGAGAGGAAGCAGCATAGAAATGAAATAAATAAACAAATGCATGTGTTGTCGAAAGCTTTCATGGCCAGAATCGTTGTGAGTTTTCTGGCCTGTCTGGCCATGTTCCAGAAGCATTCTCTCCTGACCTTTCACCCATATCTATGGCAGGGATCCTCAGAGGTTGTGAGGTCTGTTGGAAATGAAGCAAGTGAGGTTTATATATCTTTGGAATGTCCAGGGTGGGAGAAAGAACTCTTGGCTGCTTGAGGGAAGTGCGAATGTTGCAAATGGCCACCTTGAGCAGTATTTAATGGCCTTGCAGCTTCAAAGCCAGGCTGGTTGCTGCCTGAGGGAATTGTTTGTTGGGAGGTGTTAGCAGGCCCTGATTGTTTTTTGTCTGGAATTCTCCTGTTTTCTGGGTGTTGCTCTTTATTTACTGTCCTGATTTTAGAGTTTTTTTTAAAAAAATACATTTTCATGGTTTCCTTCTTTCTGTTGAAATTGTCCACATGCTTGTGGATTTCAATGGCTCCTCTGTGTAGTCTGACATGGTGGTTGTTGGAGTGGTCCAGAATTTCTGTGTTCTCAAATAATATGCTGTGCCCAGCAGGTGCTCTGCTATGGCTCTATACCACTGACTCGATATAAAGCCCACTTGCCTAGTTTCCAACAGACCTCACAACATCTGAGGATGTCTCTCCCATCAGTTTATCTCTCCCCCCCCCCCCCAGGGTCCATACCTGCTACATTAACCTGTGTTTTTAAACTGTGATTTTAAACTCTTTTCTAATCTGTTTTTACATAATTGCTTCACTGGGGAGCTGTGTTTCCTTCTCCTTGGGCACTTGAGCCCTGCTTTGATTGGTCAGTGACAGTAATAAAGTGTTGTTGTTGTTGCTGTTGTTGTTTGAGGCAGGTGTGAATGTTGCAATTGACCCCCTTTTTATTTATTTATTTACTCCATTTTTATACCACCATTCTCAACTCGAGGGCAACTCATGGTGGTTTACAAAGCGGCACAATTCGATGCCCACCCGAACAATATAAAAACAGATAAAACATTTAAATATAGCTTTAAAAAAATCAATTACATATGAAAAATAATAAAACCATAAATCCTCTGCATTTCATTACCAAATCATTATCCAGTCCCGTTGTCCAGCCACTCCGAGATCAGAGTTATCAGCTACACTGCAGGAAAAGCCTGCTCAAATAACCAGGTCTTAACTTTTTTATGAAATGTTAAGAGGGTGGGGGCCGATCTAATGTCCCTGGGGAGGGAATTCCACAGCCGAGGGGCCACCGCTGAGAAGGCCCTGTCTCTCGTCCCTGCCAGCCGCATCTGTGAGGATGGCAGGACTGAGAGCAGGGCCTCGGCAGAAGATCTTAAATTTCTAGATCAGGGCTGCCCAGGAAGTCAATCGTGATCGACCAGTTGATCCCAGGACCGAAGGAGGTCGATCCCAGGATGGGACTCTTCTCAGAGGGGGGCGGGGCCAGGCCGCGTCAAGCTCTGCCCCCTCCCCCGGCTTCGGCACTCCCAGCAGCTTCTTCAGGCTTGAGGATGGCAATGCCAAGCCAATGGTGGCATAGTTAGCACAAGGCTGGCTTGGCACTGATGTCCTAAAGCCTGAAGAAGTTGCTGGGAGCTCCAAAGCCAGAGGGGAGGGGGCAGGGCTTGGCGTGGCCTGTCTCCGCCTCCCTCTGGCTTCCGCTCTACCAGCAGCTTTTCCAGGCTTGAGGATGGCAATGCCAAGTCAGCCTTGTGCTAGCTGTGTCACCACTGGCTTGGCATTGCCATCCTCAAGCCTGGAGACACTGCTGGGAGCTCCAAAGTCAGAAAAGAGGGGGCGGGGCTTGGCATGGCCTGGCTTCCCCTCCCCCCCTGGCTTCCGCTCTACCAGCTGCTTCTCCAGGCTTGAGGATGGCAATGCCAAGCCAGTGGTGGCATAGCTAGCACAAGGCTGGCTTGGCATTGCCATCTTCGAGCCTGGAGAACCTGCTGGTAGAGCGGAAGCCAGGGGGGTGGAGCCAGGCCGTGCCAAGCCCCGCCCCTCCCCTCTCCAGCCTTGAGGAGGTAGGTAGATCTTTCTGACTTGGTTTTATTATAAGTAGCTTGCATGCTGAAAAAGTGTGGGCACCCCTGTTCTAGATGGTACATAAGGAGAGATACGTTCGGACAGATAGGCAGGGCCGGAACCGTTTAGGGCTTTATAGGCTAAAGCCAGCACTTTGAATTGTGCCCGGTTGCAGACTGGCAGCCAGTGGAGCTGGCGCAGCAGAGGAGTAGTATGCTCCCGGAGCCCCACTCCTGTTAGCAATCTGGCTGCCACCTGTTGTACCATTTGAACCTTCCAAATAGTCTTCAGAGGCAACCCCACGTTGCAGTAGTCTATACAGGATGTAACCAGAGAATGTACTACCGTGGCCAAGTCCATTTTAGCACTGAATGGCCTTGCAAGTTCAAAGCCTGGCTGCTTCCTGCCTGGGGGAATCCCAGAGGGTGGGGGCTGATCTAATGTCCCTGGGGAGGGTATTCACAGCAGAGGGGCCACCGCTGAGAAGGCCCTGTCTCTCGTCCCCGCCAACCACATCTGTGAGGATGTCAGGACTGAGAGCAGGGCCTCCCCAGAAGATCTTAAATTTCTAGATGGTTTGTAAGGAGAGATACATTCGGACAGATAGGCAGCGCTGGAACCTTTTAGGGCTTTATAGGCTAAAGCCAGCACTTTGAATTGTGCTTGGTAGCAGACTAGCAGCCAGTGGAGCTGGCGCAGCAGAGGAGTAGTATGCTCCCTGAGCCCCACTCCTGTTAGTAATCTGGCTGCCGCCCTTTGTACAATTTGGAGCTTCCGAATAGTCTTCAGAGGCAACCCCACGTTGCAGTAGTCTATACGGGATGTAACCAGAGCATGTACTACCATGGCCAAGTCCATTTTAGCACTGAATGGCCTTGCAAGTTCAAAGCCTGGCTGCTTCCTGCCTGGGGGAATCCTTTGTTGGGAGGTGTTAGCTGGCCTTGAATGTTTCATGTTCCCGGAAACAATTTTCTGGGTGTTGTTCTTGATCTACGCTCTGATTTTAGAGGTTTCAAAAAAATATTGGTAGCCAGATTCTGTTCATTTTCATGGCTTCCTGATGAAATGGTCCTCATGATCCCTATATAATTGAGGAGCGTGGGGGCTTCGGGTCTGCTAAATAGAGGACAGAAGAGATCTGAGGGGGAGGAAGAAGGGCTGCAGGGGACAGAGTGCTCGTGCCTAGTCCTACCGGTGCCCCCTCCCTCTCTATCCGCGGGAGGGGGCCGAGGGCTGGGCGTGGGGCTCCCCCAGTGGGCATGTGCGGCGACGGCGCTTGCTCGGTTCTGCCAGCCGCCGGGGGAGAAGCGGGACAGAGCGAGGCCGGGGAAAGGAGCGGAGGCCGGGGGAGGACGCCAAGGCTGCCGCCCCCCACCCCTCTGCCCCCCTCCTGGGAAGCGCCCCGGGGTAGAAGGGCAGGCCGGAAGAGCGGGTGGAGCCTGGCATGGGAGGAGAAGAGCCGGCCGCTTGACTGGCTGGCTGGTGCGCACTGCAAAGCCGGCGAGGAGGCAACACGGAGACAACCCCCCTCCCTACCCATTCCTTTCCCAGCCGTCGTTGCCGTTGCTTCGGGCGCATGGCCAGACCCCTTTCCCCATCCACTGAGCCCCCCGGATTTGATGGTTCGGCCATCGGAGCAGGTAAAAGCGAGAGAGGGAGGCGGGGGGGGGGATTGGGCGAATTGTCGGGGAGTTGGGTTTGAGATGCCGCCGGGTTTTGAAAGAGGGAGGAGAGGGAGGTAAACGCTGCCCCCCCTTCAAACTGCACTGTCATTGCCGGCAAAAGGGCTTGAAGACCCCCCCCTCCCCCTCCCTGTCTTCGCCCCGGGGCATCCAATTGGTCTAACCCGTGATGGCAGTGGTGAGACGCATCTCTTCTTGCAAGGAGAGCTGTCTGCCCTTTTTGGGGGGTCCCCCAGGGAAGGGAGTTTGCTTTCCGTGGTCGATGGGGGGGGGCAGTTGGGGTTGGGGATATCCCTGGACCTTGCCTTTCAACCCCTCGGGAAACCCTTCAAGTCCTTCCAGGAAAACAAGGGGCTTGAAACCCTCCAGTGCCACAAGGCAATGGTCGCTGTCCACTTTGGAGGTGCTGAACCCTGCCTGGCTCCCCTGCCGTTTGCTTCCAGGGAGCAAAAGCCTGGGAAGGTCACCTCGAGACCTCTGGAGACTTTCGGAGGCCAAAATGGGGTGCCTTCCTCGGGGGGGGGGGGCTGTTTCCTGGAAATGGGATGCTAGTGGTGCCCATGACTAGCCCTTGTACAAGCCCAGCTTTGGGGGAAAGAACTGGAGCAGCAGCCTGCTCTTCTTCTACATCCACTGGGCCTTCATTGCCCCACACAATCCTCTTTCTTGCAGCCAGGGAAGGAAGGGGATGTGGCAACGCTGGGGTTACAACGCTGCCAAGATGCCATCCCAGCCAGGTGCCACTCCCCCCACCCGGTTTGCTTCTGGAGTCTCCCAAAGTTGGAGTTGCCAGCCTGCCACCAGGAGGAGCCAAAGAGCCCCCCTCCCCCCCTTCTTCCATCGACTACCCTTTAAATCAGGGGTGGGCAATTATTTTTTCCAAGGGGCCACGCAAGAGCCAAAAAATATTATGGAGGGCAGCACCTAAAGGCTGAACTACATTCTAATCTACATTATTTATTTATATATTTACTATATATTACACATCATTAATATTAACATATTAATATATCAAGAAATATCCATATATTATCAGTATTAATATCACAATTATTAAATTATAGTATATATAGACATTATAATATATCAAAATTATAATATAATATAACATTATTATATTATATCATTTATTATATTATTATTATAAAATTATTATAAAATAATAATAATAACCACTAAAATAAAATAAAATTCAAGAAGACAAGGTGCAAACCAAGAGAGGAAAGATCCCAAGATGGAATGGCCCAATGGCCCTAGCCCAGAGGATGGCAAAGCGGACCCAGCCGCCGCTGCTGCAGAGCAGAGCAGCAGGCAATCGGAGACTGTAGGCCTCCGCCCGCTCTCACCCCAGCCGTTCCCTAGCTGATCACCCTGCTATGGAGTGCCTGCCATCCCTGGAGGCGATCCGGGCCAGCAGGGGGAGCAGTCGGAGATCAGAAGCCGGTTATTTGACCTGGCGACCTGGAAGACGATCAAGTCTTCTGGGTTGCCAGAGCGATCAGCCCCCGCAGGTCGCCGAGTGCTCCCGCTGCAGGCCCGGATCGCCTCCAGGGATGTCAGGCACTCCAAAGCCGCTGCTCCTCCGGCCTGTCTGCTGACACAGGCCCCACAGAGCCTGCAATGGGATGGCAGCAGTGGCACCCCTTCCTCTTGGCCCTGCCCCCAACGCCCTTCTCCCCGGGCCAGACAGAATCAGCTGCCGGGCCACATCCGGCCCGCGGGCCGTAGGTTGACCACCGCAGCTTTAAATGAAGCCTCCTTCTCTTCCTCCTCCTTTCCCATCTGACATAACTTGCTTGGCTTTGCCAGAGGAATGTTGGCATCTTTTCCGCCCTGTGCCAAGATGTGTTTTTCATTCTCTGCCTCAGGGACTCGTTTTAAGCTGCAGGGTGATGTTTCGTGCTCCTCTGATTCTTTTAAGGAACTATAGATGCAGATTTTACTTCCTCTATGGGCCTTTGTAGGAGCCCCCAGTAACACAGTGGGTTAAACTACTGAGCTGCTGAACTTGCTGACCTAAAGGTTGGCGGTTTGAATCTGAAGAGCAGGGTGAGCTCCCGCTGTTAGCCCCAACTTCTGCCAACCTAGCAGTTCGAAAACATGCAAATGTGAGTAGATCAATAGGTACTGCTTTGGCTGTAAAGTAACAGTGCTCTATGCAGTCATGCCAGCCACACGACCTTGGAGATGTCTATGGACAATGCCAGCTTGTAGGCTTATATTTATTATTTATTTATTTCCAGCGTTTTTACCCCGCTCTTCTCAACCACCGAGTTGGGGGGGGGGGGGCTCAGAGCAGCCTAACAAACACAGTAAAATACAATATAAAAAAACCCAAAAACATTCAGCATTAAAATACATTAAAATACAATTAACATTAACACATCATACACATTCATTTAAGTTAAAAACAGTGTTCCATCCATAAAAAGAGCATTGAGCCAGATCCACCAACTTGCCATTAAAATCCAGTCCAAAGTGCTGCCTTGTGCTAGTGTGCAAACGCCTGGTCCCACAGCCAGGATTTCACTTTTTTTCCTTAATGCCAGGAGGGATGGTGTTGATCGTATGTCGCGTTCCACAGACGGGGAGCCACCACCGAGAAGGCCCTCTCTCTCGTCCCCACCAACCACATTTGCAAAGTTGGCGGGAGCAAGAGCAGGGCCTCCCCGGAAGATCTTAAGTTACGAGGTGGGACGTAGCGGCAGATGCATTTGGACAAGTAAGCTGGGCCAGAACCACTCAGAAATGGAGGTGTGCACCACCTTCCAGAGTCGGACTTGACCCGACTTAATGTCAAGGGGAAACCTTTACCTTTTTACAGGACTCAAGGCCACAATCTGCTCTTTTAGGAAACAAAGGAGGGAAGAAAGCATCTGGGGAGCAGGGTGAGCTCCTGCTGTTAGCCCCAGCTTCTGCCAACCTAGCAATTCAAAAACATGCAAATGTGAATTACTGCTTTGGCAGGAAGTTAACAGCACTCCATACAATCATGCCAACCACATGACCTTGGAGGTGTCTATGGACAACTCCAGCTCTTCAGCTTAGAAATGGAGATGAACACCACCCCCAGAATCAGACATGACTAGACTTAATGTCAAGGGGAAGCCTTTATCTTAGCCAATGGGCCTTTGTGTGTCTATCCTTCCACCACTATACACACATCGTTTCCTTATCCTGGCAGCAGTGGAGAAAGATAGCCCTGATATTGGTTAAAAGGTTGTTTCAGTTCAGGTTTTACTGCTGATTCAGAAGCAGCTGTCCTGGTGCTGAATCTATTTGTGCGATATGGTTCAGCACCTTGGATAGCTCAATCCAGCAACAGAATTGATTCCTTGCTCCACTCGCTTTGGAACCACTACTGCAAGGGTGAAGAAAATGTGAACCAAGACCCATAAACCTTCTTCTGAAGCCTCTGAGAGTTCTCCAAAAGCCTCTGCACACCCCCCAATATTTCATTTTGTATTATTTCCACCTCCAAATCATCTCCAGGCATACAACATTAAAAGGTAACATCTCGTGAAAGCCTCACAGAATATATCCCTACTTCCTTCTTGGCCAAAATAGCAATCAGAATTGGCATAATATCATCATCTCTAGTCACCATTTTGGCCAGAAAGAGATTTGTCTGAGTGCTTTTTGGAGGGACGGGGACCCAGTACAATCTGCCAGATCGCTTTTTTGTAGCTTGATGGGATTATGGAGCAAATATAATTCTCTGGTGATATGGAGCAGCCAATCAGACTCACCTGGGCTGCTGGCTGGTGACATGTAGGTTGTGTTTTGCTGCATATGTATTGCCAGACAAAGGGATGTGGCTGCGTGGGAACCTCTATTTCCCTGATCTATATTACCTACCAGGGGAGGGATGTACAGACTCTTCTTAGAGGTTCTTCCTCGAGCTGACTCCATAGATGCTGACCTCCTGGGACAGATGTTCAGGGGAAAGCATTCCCTTGCTATATTCTGGAATGGGCAGCCCTATAAATGTTGTTTGATTGTACCTTTTGTCACTCCGCAATGATGAAGGAACTGGGCTACATTCTCAGGTGTAACGGTACCAGAGTATCAGAATACCAAAAACAAGATTGCCTATGCCATTGTATTCTCAATTTCTGTGTATAGTCATGAAAGTTCAATAGTGAAGAAATATGATAGGAAGATTATGTGAGATATAGTGCTGGAAAACGGTTTTGTGGTTATCCTGGAGTGCCAAAAAGACAAACAAATGGGTCCTAGGGCCAATCAAGTCTGAATTCTCCCTAGAAGCCAAGATGACTAAACTGAGATACCTGTACTTTAGACATAGCTTGAGAAGACATGACTCATTAGGAAAAACAGCAATGCTTGCCACTGAAGGCAATAGGAAGGGAGGAAAGCCCATTATAGGTCGATTGACTCAATCAATTTCACCCGTTTGGAGCAGATGTTTAGGAGACAGGACCTCCATGCTATATTCTGGGATGGGCACCTCTACAAATGTTGATGATACGTGGAGGTCTCCCATTCATAGGGTCACTAAAAATCAAAGTCAGATTGATGCTCAAATCAATAACGCTCTTTACGATTGGACTACATTGGGGTTTTTTCGTGTCAGGGGTGACTTGAGAAACTGCAAGTTGCTTCTGGTGTGAGAGAATTGGCCGTCTCCAAGGATGTTGTCCTGAGAACGCCTGGATGTTTTGATGTTTTACCATTTTTGTGGGAGGCTTTACTCATGTTCCCACATGGCCCGGCACTATGTTGGTTAAGACCAGTGGTTCCCAACCTTTTTTTGACCAGGGACCACTTGACTAGTGACCACTTTGACCAGGGACCACTTTGACCAGGGACCACTTTGACCAGGGACCACTTGACGAGGGACCACTTTGACCAGGGACCACTTGACAAGGGACTACTTTAACCAGGCACCACTTGTCCTGGGACCACTTTGACCAGGGACCACTTGATGATGGACCACTTTGAGCAGGGACCACTTTGACCAGGACCACTTGACCAGGCACCACTTGACCAGGGACCACTTTGACCAGGGACCACTTGACGATGGACCACTTTGACCAGGGACCACTTTGACCAGGACTACTTGACCAGGCACCACTTGTCCAGGGACCACTTTGACCAAGGACCACTTGACGATGGACCACTTTGAGCAGGGACCACTTTGACCAGGCACTACTTTGACCAGGCACCACTTGTCCAGGGACCACTTTGACCAGGGACCAATCTCCAACATTAGTACCAAAAGGGTTATGAATCAGTTTTTGGTCAACTTTAAATTCGGTTTGGTTATTTGGGGTCCTTTTTCAGAAAATTTCACTGAATAGACCACATCAGCTCTAATTTCTGTTAGAGAACATATGCCATCCAGTAGTTGCCATCTGCTCACCCACAGAAAAATGTATTTAATAAGCACTATAAGAGAGTTTTGCGAGACCAGTCACTCTTGTTGCAATGGTGTGGTAACAGTGAGGCCGCAGACTATATTTTAGTTCTTGTGGCCCGCTGGTGGTCCATAGACCACAGGTTGGAACCACTGGCTAAGACTGATGAGAGATGCAGTCCAAAAGTATCAAGGTTTTCCCCTGACGTTAAGTTCAGTTGTGACCAAGTCCAGGGGTGGGTGCTCATTTCCATATAAATATATACACACACATACACACACAAAATACATATATACAGACTGGGCCACAATTACGTGTGGCAGGGGACGGCTAGAAATCAATAAATATTTTATCACAAAAACAAGTTTGGACGCACCTTAAAGGCTGAATGTATTTTGCTGTGGTTAAAGCATTTGTGGACTGCAGCCTGCTTCACCAGATACATGCAACGTGGACTCAGCTGGCAGACTGTAATATATACCTACTTGATTGAGTTGGTGAAATCTTGTAATCCATGGGATTACACGGATCTGTGATGCAAAAACCACCAATGGTGACAATTCCCTTCACATTGGCCATGAACAGAAAGACATTAGCTGGAGAACAGATGCCTTTGCATTGACGAGCTGATTAGCAAATGTCATGTGATGAAGGTTTGCTCTCTATTCGAGCCACAGGAGATGAAATGGAAGCTCTTGATGGATTCATGCTCATTTGTTTCATGCTGGAATATGACCTTTACATTCTTTTAAAAATGGGAGACACTGAGGTTGAGAGACAAGAGTTCATATCTTATATATGTGTGTGCTCATCTATCAAAAGGGTTTGGAGCTTTCCCCCCATGTGCTAAGTTGATGCTCGCATGTGTGGTGACACTGCACATATGGATATGGATGGGAATTCTTGACCAATATGTTTCTGTCCTAGCTGAACTCGGTATTTGGTATTTGGTATTCATGTTGTGTGTTCAGTTGCTGTTCCACACCAAGTTCATGGAATTTAGTTTCACATGCTAAGATTTATATTGTGGAAACCTCTTTCTGATGTCGCCCTTTATGGTGTTAGAGTTCTGTCCACCTATTCTTTTGTGCAATGCTTGGCTTGTTTATTCCATGTAAAATGCACCTGGCCATTGCCAACAAATAGTGCCATATATCACTTTGGAAGACGGACCTACGGTGTTGGAGATGACATTATTAGGTTCTCTAATGGCGCTGTCAGGGTAGACACGGAAATGTACTTTATAATATGCATTTCAGGAAATGCAAAAGGTCATTACTGTCTGCTTGAATTTTCCAGAGGGGTTTGTACTGAGAGAACTGGAGGAGACGTTTCTTCCATTCAGTGCGAGAGGGCTGCTGATCTGGAAGAAGATGAACAATAGGAAATGCTGTGCATGTGGTTTTGATGTGATTTTTTTTGCAGCAAACTGTGGTCTTATAGTCAATTATTGGAGTGTGACTCCCATCATTCCCAGCTGGTGGAGGAGGGTGGTTGAAATTGCAGTCTAATCACATTGAGAGGGCCACATGTTCTGTCTTGGCTTGATCCCATGCAGAGGTCTTCTTGGTTTCCATTCACTTTTGCCTTTTCCCAAAGGGTGTTGAATTTTGCCCTGAGGGCTAAGCAAGGATTCAGTCATATAGACTGCTTAGTTTCTCAACCTAGGGGACAAGACCCCTGGGGGGTTGAGAGGGGGTTCACCAAAGACCATCAGAAAACACAGTATTTTCAGTTGGTCATGAGGGTTCTGTTTGTCCCAGTTCTATCAATGCTGGGGTTCAGGATGCTCTTTGCTTGTACGTGAACTATAAATCCCAGCAACTACAGCTCCCAAGTGAGATCCGGCTTCCAACCCTGGATGGTGCAATATTTTGCCTGTCATCATCAGTCAAAAGCCTAGGAGTCACGCTTGACTCCCACCTGATGATGGAGAAGCATATCTCCACCATCAGCAGAGTAGCTTTTCACCACCTCCGGCAGGTGAGGAAGCTGGCTCCCTACTTGTCCCGCCATGACCTAGCCACAGTGGTCCAAGCCACGGTCATCTCAAGACTAGACTACTGTAATGCTCTTTACGTTGGCCTTCCTCTGTTGGTGATCCAGAAGCTCAAGCTGCTGCAGAACACTGCAGCTTGGCTGGTGGCAGGCCTTCCATCTCGCTGCCACATCACACCTGTTCTGCGCAAACTGCACTGGCTTCCAATAGAGCACCGGATCACCTTCAAAGTACTGGTTCTGACCTTCAAGGCCTTGAACGGTCTGGGGCCGGTGTACCTAAGGGACCGCCTCTCCCCATATAGTCCATCAAGACCACTGAGTCCGTGAACCTCCTGGTGGTTCTGAGCCACACAGCCCTCCACTTGACCTCAACGCGGAGGAGAGCCTTTAGTGTTATTGCTCCTGTATTATGTAACGCTCTTCCTCCTTCAGTCTGTGCGCTGCCCAATTTACTAGCCTTTCAAAAGGCTTGTAAAACCTTCCTGTTCACACAGGCATTTGGTTAGGAACAATCCTGGGGCTTCCACTTCATGGTCATAGGCCATTGCTTTAAGTAGCGAGTGTACAGTACATTACCATATGGTTTTAACTATGGATGCCATTCATGGCATCCGGCTGTGTTTTAATGTTATTGTAATATTGTGTTTTATTGTGCTTTTACTGTGTTTTTAATCATTTGTAAGTCGCCCTGAGCCAGTCGGGAGAGGCGACTAAGAAATTGAAACATCCCATTTGGATATCAGCCAGCACGCCAATTACTTAAATCAAGAAATAGTTTTCTAAGATCTACTGTTGCACCGTAGACCTGAAGGCCCCTCAGTAAACCGCTTGACACCGGCAAGGTTTAAATGCTTTATTTAGAATAAATGGATAAAGGAAAGAGGCTAGGAATATAGTCTATTGATGCCCTTCAAGCAGCAACAGATAGCAGCAAATTGTCCAAAAGGAGCAGGAAACAAGGCTACAGTCCTTTGGCAAACAGGAACAAAAGTAAGGAGAGTCTTCTTGCCCCAACGGGCTAAATCCAGGGAAAAGGGTCTTGGCAAAAGGCTTGGCAAACAAAGTCTTAGAAGCTAGAAGGTCCAAGGCCCCGTGGAGACTTGGCTTGGAGTACTGAACGTTGACGAAGGATGCTTCCATCTCTGAGACCTGGCTTAAGTAGGTTTCATACGCTTTGAAGTTACGACGTCTTCAAGACGTTGGACTGGGTTCTCATAACAGTATCTCAGCTGGGCCTGCTGAGGCCTTTCACATGGGAATGGTATGTGATTCCAATTAGCAGTAGCACCTGGGACATGGGGAGTGAATCTCTCTCTGCTTATCGGCCTGAGATGGAGCCGAGAGCTTGTCCTTGAATGAGGATTGACCTGAGAGTCTCTGCAATAGCTGCCTGGTAGAGGCTTGCCTTCTAGCCTGACAGGCCTGGCTGAAATAACATGGCCTCGGTCTGGCTTGACCAAGGAATCAGGTTGGGGACCATGCTGAGGTGTGACATCTACAGAGGCACTCGTTGGAACACCTCAGCAAGCAAGAGTCCAAAAGTGGCAGGCTAAAACCCAGAACCTCAATCAATGGCTGATACCAAATGAGAGACT
This sequence comes from Anolis apletophallus, assembly GCA_030556195.1. Taxonomy (NCBI): domain Eukaryota; kingdom Metazoa; phylum Chordata; class Lepidosauria; order Squamata; family Anolidae; genus Anolis; species Anolis apletophallus. Next base: position 19,294,206 of record JARBWK010000011.1, read on the forward strand.
CCCCCCTGGGCACACAAAAAACTAGGTGACTTGGAAGGCACTGAACAGACTGTGCTCTGGCATCACGAGATGCAGAGTCAGCCTTAAGAAATGGGGCTACAAAGAGGAATCCATGACATGCAAGTGTGGAGAAGAACAAAACCACAGACCACCTACTACAATGCAACCTGAGCCTTACCACATGCACAATGGAGGACCTTCTAATAGCAACTCCAGAAGCACCCCAAGTGGCCAGCTTCTGGTCAAAGGACATTTAGTACAATGCCAAGTTTGCAAACTTTGTGTTTTTTTCAATACAATACAACTGTGCGTTTTTTAATACAATGCAACTGCTCCTGACAGGATAAATAAATAACCAAGATTGGAGTGAGGAGCTTCTATCTTGCTGATTCATTTATACCCCAAAACCTTCTGGATAAGTCTTTTTAAGGAGCCAGTAACCGCAAACGACAGCCCTTGAATGTGCCAATGCTGCCTCAGTTGGGAAAGAGAGTCTTTGAAGGCCCTCTTTCCCAGCAGCTTCTCCTTTCTTCTCTTTCGCCTAATTATCTCAGCCATAGTTCTGGTTGGAAATAAAGAGCAAAGCTTGGGGGTTCCTTTGGGATTGATAGCTTTTTCAAAGGGCTTTTGAGTATGTGCTTTGATTTACACCCCCTTCCATTTTTCACATTTCTGAACATATCCTGGGTGGCAAAGGTCCCTCCTCCACCTCTTGACATGTGCTTTGCTGATGTGCCTGCAGGACATGAAGCAGCAGGAAAACAGCACTGGCCTTTCCCCTTTCTTTCCATGCATAGTGGAAGTCAGGTACCATGGAGAGCTCTTGGGTAGGAGAGTGTTCAGACTAAAAGACCCTCCAAAAATAGTGCAAGAGGAGAAGAATCATAGAGCCCTAGATTTGAAAGAGACCTCGTGGGCCATCCAGTCCAACCCCCTGCCAAGAAACAGGAAAATCGCATTCAAAGCACCCCTGACAGATGGCCACCCAAGCTCTGTTTAAAAGCCTCCAAAGAAAGATCCTCCACCATACTCTGAGGCAGAGAGTTCCACTGCTGAACAGCTCTCACAGTTAAGAAATTCTTCCTCATGTTCAGGTCGAATCTCCTTTTCTATAGTTTGAAGCCATTGTTCTGCCTACAGGGCAGTAGAAAAAACTTGCTCCTTCCTCCCTATGACTTCCACTCACATATTTATGCATAGCCCTCATCATGTCTCCTCTCAGCCTTCTCTTCTGCAAGCTAGACATGCCCAGTGGTATACTGATGAACGCCAGAAGTCTGTTGAACTATCAAAATCTGCTTTTAAGGCTCTCAGTAAGATCTATGAATCCAACACCAAAGCCGCTAAGAAAGCATACCATACCTCGTTGATAATCGTCACGAGATCCCGCCCAGCACAGATATTTAAAATGCTAAGTCAACTATCATGGCAGAAATGTTCCAAAAGTTCTTCGTAGAGAAGATCATGTCGCTACGGCAACAACTACCACGTGCTACCGACAACATGAGCAAATCAGAGAGCTCATGGCCAGTAGACAGAATCCTTCTGGATCAATTTGAACCCCTGGATAAGGAATCTACTGACAAGATCTTGGCCATGGCAAGACCTACCACCTGCTCTCCAGATCCGTACCCTTCCTGGCTGGTTAAGGATTGTCTGGAAGGCCTGCGAGACCCCCTGATGTACAAAATCAACAGCTCCTTGGAGCAGGAAGTTTTCCCAGAGAGTCTGAAGAAGGCAATAGTTTGTCCTCTTCTAAAGAAGTCGGGTTTGGACCCATCGATTCCGTCAAACTATCGTCCAGTTTCAAATTACCGTTCCTGGGCAAGATGATCGAATGAGCAGTGGTGGACCAACTTCAACAGTTCTTAGACAACATGAGCAGACTGGACCCCTTCTAATCCGGGTTCCGCCCAGGTCATGGGACGGAAACCATCTTGGTGGCCATCTCTGATGACATCCGTCACCAACTCGATCAGGGTGGATCACTGCTGTTGGTGCTTCTCGACCTCACCGCAGCATTCGATACAGTGGACCACGACTTGCTACTACAACGTCTAGCTGCTCTTGGAGTCCAAGGAGTGGCCCTTAAATGGTTTGAGTAATTCATCAGGGGCCGTAGCCAAAAAGTAGAATGGGAAGGCCAGGTATCTGAAACATGTTCCCTCCAATGCAGAGTACCACAAGGAGCTATCCTCTCCCCAGTACTGTTTAACCACTGGCTGAGTTGGCGAGCAGTTTTGCCAACTCAGTATGCCGTTACCAGTATGGCGACGATACTCAGCTCCTTTTGCATCTAGAACCTGGGAGAACAACAATTCCTGATAACTTCTCCTTGTGTTTGGGAGCTGTGACAGGCTGGCTGCGCATGAGCAGACTCAAAGTGAACCCTGCCAAAACTGAAATCCTATGGCCTGGTCGGCCCCTAGAACTGGCCTGCCCTCTGCCTATCTTTGAAGGTGAACCATTAGCCTGGTCTGCCACAGTGGAGAGCCTCGGTGTCCTGCTGGATTCCCGGTTGACAATGGAAGCTCAGATTTCTACCATCAGTAAGAAGGGCTTTTTCTATCTCTGCCAGGTGAAGCAGCTTGTCTCCTACTCTCCAACAGAAGCCCTTGCAACGGTAATCCATGCCACAGTTATCGCAAGGCTGGATTATTGTTATGCATTGTATGCTGGTACTCCTCTCTCAGTGACATGGAAGATCCAGGTGGTTCAAAACGCAGCTGCCAGACTACTCACTCAGACACCAATGAGACATCATATAGCTCCAGTACTACAACACCTCCACTGGCTCCCAATAGAACATCGGGCTACCTATAAGACACTGGTTCTGACCTTTAGGGCCATTCATGGTCAAGGCCCGAAATACCTTAGAGAGTGTCTTTCACATATTTGCCATCAGAGACTACCAAGATCAGCTCAAGAAAACCTTTTGTCTCTTCCCGGTCCCAGGTAGGCTCGCCTGGACTCCATGAGGCGCAGGGCCTTTTCGGTTCTTGCCCCAACCTTGTGGAACTCCTTACCTCCATACATTATTAATTTTATTTTATTTATTTATTTGTTCAGTCTTATATTCCGCCCTTCCCGGCCGGCTCGGGGCAGTTCACATACATATTAAAATGCACTGCAGAGCAGTGGTACATCATAAAAACAACAGGAAATAAAAGTTGCAAATAATGCAACAACAGTATAGTAGACAGTTACAATGTCCAGGGGCTTCAATCAAAAGCAAGCCTGAGCAGTTTTGAGCAGACCGCAAATCAGAGCTATACCTGATTTGCGGTCATTCTCCCAAGCTCTCAAAACTTGGCTCTTCGTCAAAGCTTTTAAACTGTGATTTATTGTTGATATGTTTGTTGTTTTATTGTTGTGTAAGTCGCTTGGAGCACTCCGGTGGAGAGCGACTCATCAAATAACAAATTGAAATGAAATGAAATTAAGTTCCTTAAGCCGCTCCTCATAGGGTTTGTTCTCCAGAAGGCATGCTTCCTATGTGCTGCAGTAGGACATGATCAGCTATACCAAGAGAATGTTCAATATGGAAGTAGCAAAGGAAGAGTGGGTTGGGCAAAAAGAGGGCATTGCACCAAGTAAGGATTTTTCCTCTCCCCAATGATTATTTTTCTACAGCCCCGCCCCCAATTTTTCAAAACTGCAGGAACTTAAACTTCCATTGAGAATTTGGCAATATAGTGCACACATCCAAAGAAAATGGGCAGGCAAAGTGACCAAGGAAAGCAAACACAGCTAATAGAAGACTTCTAAGTGTGAACGATTTTCAGTGTCTTATTTTCTTCATGGATGAAAACCTGTGTATTGAATAAAACATTCACTGTGGGGAAGGGCAATATCCTCATTTCCTACAGAGTCCCTAGTAAGGATGTGAGCAATGGATGCACCTTTGGAAGGAGACATTAACCGAGCTCCTGCATGATCTGGCATTGTTTACAGTTCTGCCAGATAGAAGGCAGTCCTATATTTTTCTCTTCACATGGATAATTTACCTTTACATTCCCTATCCCTAGATACAGTCATCTAGTAGCCAAGAGAGATTGGCAAGCAGCCAAGAAAACTCCAGCTATATTCCTACAGCTTCATGCATGACAAATGAAAGCATTAAGGAAGTTCAGGGATTCCTCTAGAGATCCCTAACACTGTTTCCAAAATTTTGGCCATCTTGTTATTTTAAACTTCAGTGCCCAGAATTTCTGACTATTGGTCAATAAGTTAGTAGACTTGTGCGTAGAATTGGTTTCTCCTGTTTCCTCTGTTTCCTTCAGTAGCTTTGGTACTTCAGGAGCCCAGAATGCTAATGGCCTCCCGGTACAAAAACCTGTCTGACATGAAAGCAAGCAGAAGCCAATCTCAGCTCCTCCTCTGCTTTTTGCCATCACAGTTTGATCTGTTTTAACAATCCTTCAGCAAACAAAAAGAAAACCCTCATTCCCCGAAAACTACTATCAGTAACCTTTTCTCTTCTAGGAGGTCATCACTCTTCCATACATGGAAGTGGGAAGCCTCCTTAAAATGTCTTGGTGTGTAGAGTGTGTAGCTGCTGGTGTGGTGCAGGCCTGGGATAGTGTGCAGCGCCTGCAGCACCTCTCCTCTAGAGTAGACAGATTTAAGAACAATAAGCCCCCTTAAAGCGTGTTTGCCTGCAGCCGGGTGCCTCTCCTCTAGAGTAAGAAACAGCTTTAAGAACTGGCCTCCTTTAAATCCCTTGGAAAGAGTGCATGGCTGCAGACGTGGTGCAGGCCTGGGAAAGAAAGCACAGAGGCACCTGCCTATAGCACCTCTTCTCAAGAGCACACAGCTTTAAGAACAAGAAGCCTTTTAAAGTGCACACTTGCCTGCAGCCAGGCATGTAGCCAGAAGGGGGGGGAGCTTAGGGGGCTTCAGCCGCCACCCCGAAATTCTCAGGGTGGTCCGCGAGAAGGCCTTACTGGTACATTATTTAAACTGTTATGTTTATTCATATCATGATCTGATCACCATGCTCATTATATCCCACATTCATGGGGTTATTGGGATAACAATACAAAAGGTTTGCTAGGGTAGTCCCTCTCTTACTCAGACTCAGCCCTCCCCGAATCAAAATCCTGGCTACGGCCCTGCCTGCAGCTGAGCGCTTCTCCTTCAGTGTAAGAAACAGCGTTAAGAACTTGCCTCCTTTAAATGCCTTGGAAAGAGTGCATGGCTGCAGACGTGGTGCAGGCCTGGGAAAGAAAGCTCAGAGGCGCCTGCCTATAGCACCTCTCCTCTAGAGCAGTGTTTCCCAACCTTTTTTGATCTGCGGCACACTTTTAACATCAAAAAAATCTGGGGGCACACCACCAACCAAAATTACACATTTTGACACTCTATCTCTGTAAACTACGGCTGTGTGATTGTGGCCTGCTGGGAGCAGCTGCTGGGAGTGCCGAAGCTGGGGAGGGGGTGGAGCCAGGCTGTGCCATGCCCCACCCCCTACCCCCGGCTTCACCTCTCCCAGCAGCTGCTCCACCCTTGAGGGGGCAGTGCCAAGCCAGCGGTGCCAGAGCCAGCACAATGCTGGCTTGGCACTGTCCCCTCAAGGCTGGAGCAGCTGCTGGGAGTGCCGAAGCCGGGGGAGGGGGCAGAGCCAGGCCGCGCCATGCCCCGCCCCCTCCCTCAGCTTCAGCTCTCCTACAGAGGAGGAGCATGAGCGGTGGACAGGCTTCAGTGGGCGGGGCTCCTCCATGAGGCTTTAGCGAGTGAGGGGCGAGAGTCATGGTGGGAGTCATGGCGGATTGGAGGCTGGCTGGGGAAATGGCTGAAGGAGGCGGTGCCCCGGCCCCTTCTTCTTTTTCTTCGCCACTGCCCGGCCCTTCCTCCTCCTCCCCCAAGCAGCAGGAGTTCGGCAGGAGGGGGGGAGGAAGGGGGGCAGAGAGCTTTTTTCGTGGCACAGCAGGAGGTCCGTCATGGCACACTAGTGTGCCACGGCACACTGGTTGAGAAAGACTGCTCTAGAGCACACAGCTTTAAGAACAAGAAGCCCCCTTAAAGTGCATGCTTGCCTGCAGTTGAGTGCTTCTCTAGAACAGTGTTTCCCAACCTTTTTTGAGCCGCGGCACACTTTTAACATTAAAAAAATCCAGGGGCACACCACCAACCAAAATGACACAAAATGACACTCTAACACAGTAAAGAATGGCTGGGGATGGTGGCCTGATGGGAGCAGCTGCTGGGAGTGCCGAAGCTGGGGAGGGGGCGGAGCCAGGCTGTGCCATGCCCCACCCCCTCCCCCCGGCTTCAGCTCTCCCACAGCTTCTCCAGCCTTGAGGGGGCAATGCCAACACAGCAGTGGCAGAGCCAGCTGGCCTGGCACTGTCCCCTCAAGGCTGGAGAAGCTGTTGGAGAGCTGAAGCCGGGGAGAGGGCGGAGCCAGGCCGTGCCATGCCCCGCCCTCTCCCCCAGTTTCAGTTCTCCCACAGAGGAGAAGCATGAGCGGTGGACGGGCTTCAGTAGGCGGGGCGCCGCCTCCGCGGGGCTGCAGTGAGCGCGGGTGAGAGTCGTGGCGGGAGCCATGGCGGATTGGAGGCTGGTTAGGGAAACAGCTGAAGGAGGCGGCGCCCCGGCCCCTTCTTCTTTTTCTTCGCCGCCACTCGGCCTTCCTGCTCCTCTCCCAAGCAGCAGGAGTTCGGCAGGAGGAGGGGGAAAGGAAGGGGGGCAGAGAGTTTTTCTCGTGGCACACCTGATGATCGCTCACGGCACACTAGTGTGCCACGGCACACTGGTTGAGAAACACTGCTCTAGAATAAGAAACAGCTTTAAGAAATGGCTTGGCCAGACTTACCGGGCCGAGCACATTGCAGTGCAGGGTGTCCTCACCGCCATTTTGGCCCAAGGGAAGGGGCTTCTTCTCCCCAGAAGCCCCTTGGGTGGTGGGAGAGTTTCCCGCCACCAGTGCCAGCTGGCCAATGGTGGGCCTGGCACTGCCTCTCTTGCCCCGTCAGCGGGCTGGCCCTCCTTTCCATCCGGGCAGCCTACGTAAGGCTGCACGAGGCTCCTCAACAAACACTGGGCCTGTTCCTGTTTTTATCCATCCCACCCACCCTGCTTGTATTCATTGTTTGTATCTTTTTACTTTTCATGCTGTGTATTCATTGTCCGTATCTTGTTAACTTTTTTTGCTGTTGCTTGTGTTCATTGTCGCAACTCTGTGTTTGGCGTGTTCATCATCACAACTCTGTTTGGCGTGTGGCATGGGCTCTGGATCCGGCTGGCTTATTGCCCCTTGGTGGAAGGGGGGATAATGCCCTAGCCCCTGGAGTGCCAAATTTTCATGGATGGTGGCATCCAGACATGCAAGCGTCTTCGGACAACAGCGGTTTGTCCATTCCCGGATCCAGGATCCATGCATGTCTGCCAACCCTTGTTCCTGTTATCAATAAATGAGTTGCGGCCATTTTTATTCCATTAAATCGTGTCTGTGTTTTATTGGATATTAGGTGGGAGGTGTATCACCCATGCACACGCAACTTGCCTCCTTTAAATGCTTTGGAAAGAGTGCATGTGGCGTTCCGGCCCAGGAGAGAAAGTATGGGCACCTGCCTGCAGCACGTCTTCTCTAGAGTAGAAACAGCTTAAATGCCTAATATGATGGGAAGAGGAGCCTGGGAAGCCCCTTTGCCATAATGGGCTGACAGAAAATTGATCTTTCAGCAACCCAGAGCAAAAACTGATATCTGCCATCCCAAATTTGGGAGGTTCCCAAAAAACGGATCGGGGCTTCCCACTGAAAGCTGGGACATCAAAACAGATGAAGGATTACCCGGATTGCACAAGCCATAAATTAGGTCTTCTGGGAGTTGAAATCCAAAACACCTGGAGGAACACATTTGGGAATCATTGTCAGAGAAGATGATGTTGTTGTATCTGCCTGTAGAAACGTAACTGGACAATGCCTGGCGGCCTTTGTCTCTCCCAGCAACGAAATGATCATGCGTTATGCCTACAAATGTCACCAACAGGACGCTAGCAATACAGAGTTATAGTGACAAGTAGCCACTCCTAATCTCCTTCTCCATATATTTTTGTCACCTTCCTTGTTTATAGCTGCCACCCGATCGGGTGATAAGCAAACAGCATAGTTTAATTCTGCGCTCTGTGATTAATTAACCTTTCTGTGGGTTTTAATGTGGTGCTGTTCAAAAGCCCTTTTAGCATCCAAATGCCTTTTAGCATTTCTCTTTGTTCTAGTTTATGTCCCTTTCTTTGGGTCTCCTTCTTGGGCAATGTTCCTGTTTTCTGAAAGGATCTTTCATTTTCTTTTTTCCAACAGCTACCTTGACATTGCTCATTAACCATGCTTGTTATCTCTTGGACACTGTGCCGTGTTCCTTGGCCTGGCGTATTCATTTAAACTGAGTTAATTGCCACTTCTTTGCGCATCCCAGCTTGACTCAAGGTGAAGGGAAGGACCAGCATTCTGCTGGGCCTGCAAATGATGGAGAATACATCCTTCCATAAGATTAAAATCCTTCAACCAACCATTTATCTCGTGGAGGATTTATTCCAAATTGCTTCCAAGGGAAACAGAGGCATCTATCTCTCAAAAGAATCCCACAACTAGAATGGGCAAAAACTGGCTTCATAAGTCCAGCCTTCCATCCTCATAGAAGCAAAGCTGAGTTACCAATGGGAAGCTTGTTCTGAGGATGGAAGGACGACCGGACTCCGTACCCTCTTGTTCCCATCAGTGCCTTGAGGCCGTCACTGGATGGCTGTGTGCCAGTAGATTGCAGGTGAATCCAGCAAAGACGGAGATACTGTGGCTGGGGCATCCAGTTGGTGGGGCGGTCCAGCTGCCTACCCTGGATGGTGAGGTCTTATGCCCGTCATCTTCTGTAAAGAGCCTTGGGGTCACTTTAGACCCTTTGCTGATGATGGAAGCTCAAATTTCCAGCGTCAGCAAAACGGCTTTCTTCCATCTGCGGCAGGCTAGGCGGCTGGCTCCCTACTTATCCAGAGACGACCTGGCCATGGTGATCCAAGCTACGGTCAGCTCGAGACTGGACTACTGTAACGCCCTTTACATATGCCCTTGTCCTTGATCCGGAAACTTGAGCTCATCCAGAATGCCGCTGCACGACTTCTTACTGGATCTCCGGTGAGAGGTCACATAACCTTCAAGGCCTTGCATGGTCTGGGGCCGTTGTATTTGAGGGACCGTCTTACCACCTATCAACCCCGGAGATCACTCCGCTCCGAACACCTGAACCTCCTCAAGGTACCTAGTGTTAAATCTATCCGCCTAGCGTCCACTTGGCATAGAGCCTTTTTGGTGGTGGCACCAGCAATCCAGAACACCCTCCCAAATGAAGTCCAGGCCTTGCAAGACCTACCATCATTCCGCAAGGCCTGCAAGACTTATCTCTTTCCGTTAGCATTTGACTGCTAAATTGTGTAACTATTTCTGATTGTAGTATGTTTTTATGTAACTGTAAGCCGCTCCGAGCCCTCGGGGAGTGGTGGCATACAAGTTCAAATAATAAATAAATAAATAAATAAGCTTGCTAACAGTGCACCTGCCATCTTAAGTTCCCCTACATTTGATATATAAGGGCAGGCTACAAGTGTTTCTGGAGATAATGTATGGCCATCATAACTAGAAGAGATTGAAAGCTTTATCTTCCTTGAATTATTCTCCTCCACTGAGAAAGCCATTGTAGTTGTTGCCCATCATCATGAGGCCATTCACACTACAGAATTGACAGCACTTTTGCTGCCATGGCTCCATCTTATGGGATCCTGGACTTCGTAGTCTGTTGTGGCACTAGAGTAGCATTTCTCAACCTGGGGATCAAGACCCCTGGGAGTTTCAGAGGGATCACCAAAGACCACCAGATAACATATATTTCTGATGATCTTAGGAAACCCTTTGGCAGGATAGGCTGAAGATCTCTCCGCCACTCCTTCTCTTCCTTTTTGGAAAAAAGATGGTGAATCCTCTCACCAAAAGCCCTCCTCTGCTGTGATTGGCCAGCCTCTCAGCCAAGGGGAGGGCTGCTTCTGAGACTCCAAGTGGGAAGGGGGAAGCGCATGGCAGCATGGTGTGCATGTGCAGGCAAGGGAAAACATGCAAAGCTGAAGGGAGGCTAATGTTAGCAAGTGCCTTCGAGGCATGGGGGTTCTGTGTGGGAAGTTTGGCACAATTCTATCATTGGTGAGGTTCAAAATGCTCTTTGATTGTAGGTGAACTATACATCCCAGCAACTACAACTCCCAAATGTCAAGGTCTATTTTCCCCAAACAGTGTTTATATTTGGGCATATTGAGTATCCATGCCAAGTTTGGTCCAGATCCATAATTGCTTGAGTCCACACTACTCTCTGGATGTAGGTGAACTACAACTTCAAAACTCAAGGTCAATGCCAACCAAACCCTTCCAGAATTTTCTGTTGGTCATGGGAGTTATGTGTGCCAAGTTTGGTTCAATTCCATCATTGGTGGAGTTCGGAATAGTCTTTGATTGTAGGAGAACTATAAATCCAGCAACTACAAGGCCCAAATGACAAAATCAACCCAACCCCACCAGTATTCAAATTTAGGCGTATCAGATATTTGTGCCAAATTTGGTCCAGTGAACGAAAATACATCCTGCATATCAGATATTTACATTACGGTTCATAACAGTAGCAAAGCTACAGTTATGAAGTAGCACTGAAAATAATGTTATAGTCGGGGATCACCACAACATGAGGAACTGCATTAAGGGGTTGCGCCATTAGGAAGGTTGAGAACCACTGCACTAGAGCTCTCTGGCAGAGAAGGGTAAATCTATCTATCTCTGTATATAATAAAAGTCAGTGTTTCGGTGGGAGGAATATGTGGCAGCGTTTCGATTGGCTGACACTTCCGGATTATTTGCATAAATGGCTGTGACTGGCCAGCCACCCAACATTCCAACACAGCACAGAGAGGAAAGGAAAGGGCCTGAGGCAGGCAGAAATGGCTGGAGTTGATGTTAGCCAGTTACAGTTTTTTCTGTTGGAAATGGAATGTTCAGTACCTTCACCAACACTGCATCCCCTATACATAGAGGGAAAATGAAAGGCCTCAGGCAGTCAGCCACTGCGGCCCACATCAATGATGGATCAGGACCAAACTTGCCAAACAGGGGCCCAATGGCCCACTTCACAACCTGGTGTGATTTAGGGCAGAATGGGCCACGAATGATGGGATTTGCAGTACCTTCACCTCATTCATTTCCCAAACAACACTGCAGCCGCTATACATACAGGAAAAATGAAAGGCCTCAGGCAGTAGCCAAAGCAATGACTGATCAGGACCAAACTTGGCAAACAGGGGCCCAATGGCCCACTTCACAACCTGGTGTGGTTTAGGGCACACTGTAGCCCCTATACATCACAGACCACGCCCAAAATTGAAAGCAAGGCTTCCCATTTGCCTGACTAGGCCTCAGCTCATGGGAATTGTTGGCTTCCTCAACATAGATTTTCCTGACTAGGCCCCCAACAATGGCAGAACAAGACCAAACTTGGCACACAGCAGGTGCACCCTACATCCTGGTGCAGTTTGAGGGAGGATGGACCATGGATGATGGGACTTGCAGTACTTCAATTCACTTCCTTAGAGCACTGTGGCCCACACCAATGATGAACTATGTCACACAATGCCTTCCTCAAATAACCCGGGCACCGCCGGGTCCCCAAGCTAGTATCTTATAAAACTACAAATCCCAGAATTCCATAGCATTGAGTACTGATGGGTGTCAAACTGCTATAATCCTGCAGATGCACCCTATGTCTCCATCGAGAATTGGACAGTTTTGACATGAGAGGAACAACTTCTGATTTGCATGTTCAGCAGCTGATATACCTTGCATCTTCCAGCTGCCCTGAGTGGTCATAATTTTCCTACTATATCCTTGTATTATGCCCCAGTTGGCCAGAAATGGCACACCTTTTAGCAGCAGCCCCCACCTTGAGCTCATTTACATATCTGGGTTATTTCTGCACAGAGATTTGTACATAAGTTGGATGCAACCCATCCCAGAGAGACACGCAGAATTGCTTTCTTCCCCTCTTCCATGTATTTCATTGATCCCTATGGGCCCATTGCTGGTTTGCAAAAGGTGCACTATAGTTTGCAAGAGAACTTTTTTCCACCTGAATGATACATTGGGCTCAGCGCCACCTTGCCAGTCCTGCCTCCTTGCTGGGCTCTGTTTGTTTGCTTTCCTGCCTAGTTTAGGAACCCGTCATGCAGAAACCTCTGAACCTGGATATGTTAATGCTGCTCTTTCATGCTTAAAACGAATGCTTAAACCAGAGAGCGCAGCATTAGAAACAACCCAAATGTTTACATAGCTGGCTTTTAATCTCTTCCTTGTCTTTTGGGACTTTGAAGACTTGGCTTTCTCGGCCAGGCTGAAAAAGTGCTTGAGATTTGGGAGGGGTTTTTTTTTGTTGCCAATCTTGAAAGGTCCATACCCTCCAGCACTTCAAATATGAATACTTCCCATCATCATGTCGTGAAATTGCCTTTCATCCTCCAATATTTGCAATTACTTGTAATTTCGATTGAACATTTCGTCCCCTCCAACATGTCGCAGATGGAAACAGGGACATGATGTGGTCAAAGAACAGCAGAATGTGGTCAAGTTATTTCACGAGGAAAGGTGAGCAAAGGACCTGAGGCTGCAGCAGATTGTTTATTTATTTCATTTATATTTCACCCTTCTCACCCCGCAGGAGACTCAGGGCGGATCACAATGCACATATACAGGCAAACATTCAATGCCATTGACATACAACATATACAGACAGACATAGAGGCAATTTAACATTCCAGAAATCAGTTAAATTTAGCCTCCCCACAAAGTGGTACCTAAATTTCCTACGTAACAGATGCACCTGTCTTTCAGGTTGCAAAGGTCGACAACGAGCTACACAAATTGGTCGAGAGCTCACCCCGACCCGGGCAGGCCTCAAACTCATGACCTTCTGGTCAGTAGAGATCTTTCTGCAGCTGACACCCAGCCAGCTGCGCCACATTCCCGGTTTACTTTTGCCTGAGCCATCTGGGAAAGGCAAGATTCTTCATTCTCTTCTCTCTCTCTCTCATCCTCAGTTAATTTAGTGCAAATGCCAAGATGACTAAACTGAGATGATTGTACTCTGGAGCTATCATAAAAAGACATGACTCACTAGAAAAGACAATAATGTTAGTAAAGACAGAAGTCAGGAGGAAAAGAAGAAGGCTGCATTACAGATGGATAGATTAAATCAAGGAAGCTGCAGTTGCCCAGAGTCTGCAAGATCTGAACAAGGATAAGGACAGAGGGATTTAGGCTCCTTTTACACTGCCATATAAAATCCAGATTATCTGCTTTGAAATGGATTATATGGCAGTGTAGACTCAGATAATTCAGTTAAAAACAGATAATTTGGATTATTTGCTTTGATAATCTGGATCAGTGTTTCCCAACCAGTGTGCCATGGCACACTAGTGTGCCGTGAGCGATCATCAGGTGTGCCGTGGGAAATTGGCACTCTCCCCCCTCCTAGCACCCCCCTCACAGGTTTCTAAGAAACAAATTGAGCCTCTCCACTTGGAAATATGGTGGGGTTTTTTTGCTATTTTACTTGATTTTTTGAGAGTTGCCTCCCCCAAGGAACTGTTTATAACAGCTTCATGACATCCATAGTTAATTGGAAGCAAGTTTCACTCAGGGTGGAATTTCACAAAGGTCTGGAGAACAAGCTCTATGAGGAGCGGCTTGAAGAGCTGGGCATGTTTAGCCTGAAGAAGAGAAGGCTGAGAGAAGACATGATAGCCATGTGTAAATATGTGAGAGGAAGTCATATATATGTTGTGTTCATCGAAACAGGCCCAGGTTTCATACTGAATGTATAAATACATTTTAAAACATATTAACTATATGTATGACTGTGTTAGAGTGTCATTTTGTGTAATTTTGGTTAATGGTGTGCCCCAGGATTTTGTAAATGTAAAAAATGTGCCACGGCTCAAAAAAGGTTGAAAAACACTGTTCTGGATCACCTGATTTTATAATCTGGATTACATCATAGTGAAGAAGGCCCCTAAGGCCCCTTCTACACTGTGATATAAAATCCAGATTATATTCTTTGAACTGGATTATATGGCAGTGTAGACACATATTCCAGTTCAAAGTAGATAATGTGGATTATCTGATGTGACAATCTGGATTATATGGCAGTGTAGAAGAGCCTTCCACCACATCTACACTGCCATAGAAAATTCAGATTATCTGCTTTGAACTGGATTATATGGTAGTATAGACTCTTATAATGTGGAATATCTGCTTTGATAATTTGTATTATGTGGCAGTGCAGATCCAGCCTTAGATGTCTGACATTTTTAAGGGTTGCAATGAGTCAAAGTTGACTTGATGGCAGTTAGCACCAACAAAATTACTTCTGTGCTTTGCAGCAATTGAAGTAAGCTGCTCCTCAGTTTGCACAATGGGGCAAGGCGGCAGAAGATAATGAATCTGGGACATTTTAAAAGTAAGCCTGGTTGATCAAGGAAAAAAATGGTTCAAAAGTCATTGAGGGGGTAGGGGGGAGTGGCGATTCGATTCTCAAATAATTTCTGAAATTTTCTGGAAAAATGTTTCGAAATTTCTGAAATTTCGGAATCGCTTCGTTAATGGCGTCCACGATTGCGCAATGTGCAAAAACCTGCACCCCCCCCCCCCCCCTCAGACTGACGCAGGAGGGAAGAAATCCACTTCCAAACTGGGTTAAATATGGCTCTTGACCCAGGTCCTTCTCGCGGGAGAGGAAGAAATCTGTGAGAAGGACCTGGGGCAGGAGCCGTGTTTAACCCAGTTTGGAAACAGATTTCTTCCCTCCCGCATCGGACTGATGCAGGAGGGAAGAAATCCGCTTCCAAACTGGGTTAAACACGGCTCTCGCCCCAGGTTCTCACGGGAGGGAAAGGAAAGGAAGGGAATCCATCCACATTGGTTTGAAAAGCTGAATAATTTCCAACTCACTTACTGATTGCGTGTGCAAGCGTGACACACCTCACGCCAAGGAAAACATGCAGACACAGTTGGTTGGATAAAATTGGCCACAACTCAATTTATTGAAAAATAGGAACATAGGGTTGGTGGCCACGCATGGATCCTGGATCAGGGACGGACACCCCCCACAAAAGTCCATAGGCGTTTGCAAGCCTGGGGTGCGAGCGGCCCAATGCCATCCACGGAAACTCAGCACCCCAGGGGGCCTGGGCGTTATCCCCCTTACAACCAAGGGGCGATAAGCCAGCCTGATCCAGGGGCCATGCCACACGCCACACGCCGAACACGGAGTTGCGACAAGGAACATAACAAAACGTAAAACCAAGAACAGAGCAACAATAAGTGCAGAGTAATTAATAGGAGATAAGACTTTTGAAAATGAAAACCAACAGAAACTTTTTGTGTATCTGGTCACGACGGCACGGATAGCAAAATGAAGCAAAATCCCAGAAAGAACAATGGTTGGAGAAAGTGGGAAATCAAGGGAATGGACGAATTAACATACTGGCTTCGCCAGAATAATGGCCAGGGAAACAAGACTGGTCTGTGATTAATGAATATATAAAACTAATGAAAATAGAGTGAAACATTCTGTCAAAAACTATACTTAAAAATATAAGGAAGAGCAATATTAGGATGCCCAATGCTGAAGAAGTAATACAACAATGTAACATGATAAAGTATGGCTGCCCAGAAGTCAAAATTACCCCTTATTCCCTCCATTTCCCCTTCCCTTTTGTATTCGTGTATGGTATATTTGTATGTTTTGGCTGAAAATTTAATAAAAACCAGTTTAAAAAAAGTGCAGAGGACAAGCAATGCAATGAGTAGGGAGGGTGGGAGGGAAAGCAAGACCCCTCATTGGGGCTGAGCTGCCCAGGCGTGTGGGGCGGAAGAACCGGAGCCCCACCACCCCGGAGGCTTCTGGGGGGGAGGGAAGACCCCCTGAGGCAAAGAAGATGGTGCGGGGTCAATGCTACCCCGCAACTAGCTTGACCAGTAAGTCGGTCAAGCCCATTCTGGCAGAAAAAGCTTCCAAATGGCAAGGATACTTCTAGGTTCCCAAATCGCTTTGAAATGGCTTCAAAAAAGAATTTGATCCAAATTTACTCTGAATTAAGAAGATTCCAAACGAACCTAACCAGGCCTATTTAAAAGGTGCTGAAAAGTGGGATGGCAAAGGATTAATCATAATCAGTGCTGTCCCTGTCAAATGGGGCAATTTGATTCTTCCATCCTTTTTTTATGGCAGAGTCTGGAAAGAAGAATTCCTTGTGTGCTGCTTCTGGGGCTACTTGAGGTGAACAAGGTTGCTTTTCTCCCTCCCTCCCCGTCTCTTTCAATGCCAATTTCTCTCTCTCTCTGCTTCCTTGCTTTGACCATGTGCGCTTTTAATGGCAGCATACTCCAAACATACCTAATTCTGATTGATTCCTGCCTGCGATTAGCCCATTTCCTCTGGCTTCTGCTTCCCTGAATGCTGCATTCATCTTGTATACTCATTAGCTTGGGGAAAGCGAGGGTCTGGCTGGAGTGGGAGGTTGCATGAGGGCATGCAGCCAGTCAGTTGAACAGAACGGGGCCAGCCTGCCAGCCCTGCAAACAAGGCACTCCAATGCCTGGGGGTGATTCAGGGGATAGGGAGAATTTTCTTTTTTTAAAAAAATAGTGTGACTCTTCTTTCCAGAAATTCCTGAGATCCTCTTCATCAGTGATCCTAATGAAGCCAAACATATGCCAACTTGTACCTGCTCTCTTTTATTAGCTTCAGGGTCAGCCTCCCATTGATGTGCATGCATCGACCATATGCTGCTGAAACTTCAGGAAGCCTACTTTCTTTGCTCCAGAAAGGTGAAGCTAAATCACATTTCGAGAAAGGGGAAAGGCTTAAGTGGTGCTTTCAAACTGAAGCACAGTGTTTTGGTGATTTTTGGGGTCCCTATTGCAGCAATGTAACTTTCTGATTACATTGCCCCCAATGGCGCAGTGGGTTAAACCTGAGCTGCAGAGCTTGTTGACCGAAAGATTGCAGGTTCGAATCTGTCGAGCAGTGTGAGATTCCGCTGCCAGCTATAGATTGTGCCAACCTAGCAGTTTGAAAACATGAAAATGTGAGTAGATCAATAGGTACTGCTCCAGTGGGAAGGTAACGTCGCTCCATGCAGTCATGCTGGCCACATGAACTTGGAGGTGTCTACGGACAATGCCGGCTCTTTGGCATAGGAATGGAGATGAGCACCACCCCCAGATTTGGACACAACTGGACTTAATGTCAGGGGAAAACCTTTACCATTACCTATTTTTCTGATTCTTCCTGAAATGTCCTTCTTTTGCCCCCAAAATGCCTGTTTTGGGACAAAAACCAATTGAAAATGGCTGCTGCAAGCGGTGTTGAGCTGTGGGGCTGGAGAACAGGGACACAACTTATTTATTTATTTATTTTGGGATTTTACCCCGCTCTTCTCAACCCCCAAGGGGGACTCAGAGTGGCTTGCAGTACGGCACAATTCGATGCCCACATAATCTGTATACCTTTATAAAACGGAATGTTTGTATGTGTGTATGTGTGTATGTGTGTATGCGGAGGGCGGAAGGGCGGATATGTGGCAGCTATTTGCATAAAGTCCTTTGATTGGACAGCCTCGCCACTCCAAAATTCTAAGGCACCAGACAGAGGGCATTGATAGCCACTGATTAGCCAGCATCCCAGAATCCAGGTCTCTACATTCAAACAACAGGATTTCTTCCCACTGAGGGGAAAAAAGCCAGCATCCCAGAATCCAGGCCTCTACATTCAAACAACAGGATTTCTTCCCACTGAGGGGAAAAAAGCCAGCATCCCAGAATCCAGGCCTCTACATTCAAACAACAGGAATTCTTCCCACTGAGGGGAAAAAAGCCAGCATCCCAGAATCCAGGCCTCTACATTCAAACAACAGGAATTCTTCCCACTGAGGGGAAAAAAGCCAGCATCCCAGAATCCAGGCCTCTACATTCAAACAACAGGATTTCTTCCCACTGAGGGGGAAAAAGCCAGCATCCCAGAATCCAGGCCTCTACATTCAAACAACAGGATTTCTTCCCACTGAGGGGAAAAAGCCAGCATCCCAGAATCCAGGCCTCTACATTCAAACAACAGGAATTCTTCCCACTGAGGGAAAAAGCCAGCATCCCAGAATCCAGGCCTCTACATTCAAACAACAGGATTTCTTCCCACTGAGGGGAAAAAGCCAGCATCCCAGAATCCAGGCCTCTACATTCAAACAACAGGATTTCTTCCCACTGAGGGGAAAAAAGCCAGCATCCCAGAATCCAGGCCTCTACATTCAAACAACAGGATTTCTTCCCACTGAGGGGAAAAAATGCACCATCAACATTCCCTCCCCACTTGGCTCTGTGAAAACAAAATGGATTCCTGTATTCTCCTCCCCCCTCAGCTTTTAGAAAACGGCTGCCTGCCATGCACCCTTTTAAAGTTACAAATAGCAGGCCATAACATTACAGGCCCCAAAATAGAGTTTAGGGCAGGATGGCCGACGAATGATGGGATTTACATCCCAATTCACTTCCCAGAAAACATTGTAGCCCCTACAAATCCCCTTCTCCCAGATAGGCCCAAAAGAGGCATCCATCTTCCCTCTTCAACACAGTGTCAGAGAAAGGCAGCTTCTGACAGGATCTTTAGAACAGGCACTGTCACTCTACAAGGTAAGGCCCTACTTCACTCAAAAGACACAAGAGAAAAAATAAATACCTTTCTATAATGCCTTTTAATGCTTATATAAATAATTCTGGCCCAAAGCCCCCTCACCCAGCCTCTTTGGACCTTACTGCTAATTCCATGCAGGCCTTTTCCATTTTTTTAACTCCTTTCTTTTTTACACCGGTATACTTTCACAGGCCAGGGCGGATATGTGGCAGCCACTTTCACAGGCCACAGCGACCAGCGCGGGTGATGGACCTGCACCAAACTTGGTACACATAACCCCCCCTATGACATGACCCATGTATTATGGGATTTGTAGTACTTTCCAAGACTTTGGTTCCCACAGACCACTGAGGCCACCAAAAAGGACCAATACAGACCACACTCAGCACACACAGCCCCCATGACCCACTCTACGTCCTGGTGCAGTTCGGAGGAGGGTGGGCCATGGATGATGGGACTTGAAGTGCCTCTACTCACTTCCCAAATCCGCTGCAACCCTCATCCAATCACTGATCGAGACCAAACTTGCCATACATAACCCCCATGACTGCCTTCACGTCCTGGTGAGGTTTGGGGGAGGACTGACAATGGATGATGGGATTTGTAGTACTTTTACACCCCTGTGTTCCCACAGACCACTGTGGCCCCCAACAAACACCGAGAAAGTCCACACTTGGCACACAGAGCCCCAGTGACCCACTCTACATCCTACTGAAGTTTGGAGGGGGACAGAACATGGATGATGGGACTTGCAGTACCTTCCCTCACTTCCCAATCCTGCTACAAACCTAATCCAATGACTGATCAACACCAAATCTGGCACACAGAGCCCTCATGACCCACTCTACAGCCTGGTGCAGTTTACTGTGAGACGGACCACGGATGATGGGACTTGAAGTACCTTCACTCACTTCCGAAAAACAATACATCCCTCATCCATTCACCAATACAGACCAAACTTAGCACACAGAGCCCCCATGACCCAATCTACATCCTACTACACTTTGGGGGACGGGACACACAGAGATGATGGGACTTGCACTACCTTCAGTAATTTCATGATACCACTGCAACTCCCAATAATGATGGATCAAGACTAAACTTGGCACACAGAGCCCCCATGACCCACTCTACATCCTGCTGCGCTTCTCAAATAACCCGGGCAGGGCCGGGTCCCCAAGCTAGTAACAATATAAACCCCAAAACACTTCAACAATTAAAATACATTAAAAATACATTAAAGTACAACTACATTAGCACCATACACATTCACTCTGGATTAAAACAATGTTCAGTCCATAAAAACATTGGCCATAATCACCCACTTTCATTAAAAACCAATCTAAAATGCTGCCTTGTGCTGGTGTACGAATGCCTGGTCCCA
The DNA here is from genome assembly GCA_030556195.1 of Anolis apletophallus. Classification (NCBI taxonomy): domain Eukaryota; kingdom Metazoa; phylum Chordata; class Lepidosauria; order Squamata; family Anolidae; genus Anolis; species Anolis apletophallus. The sequence goes on from JARBWK010000011.1 coordinate 19,314,360, forward strand.
CAGCCAGGATTTTACTTTTTCCTGAAGGCCAGGAGGGATGTGGTGGATCGTACATCAATAGGAAGCGCATTCCACAGGTGGGGAGCCACCACCGAGAAGGCCCTCTCCCTCGTCCCCACCAGCCTCATCTGAGACGTAGGCGGGAGCGAGAGCAGGGCCTCCCCGGATGATCTTAGATTACGAGGTGGGACATAGCGGCTGATGCGTTCGGACAAGTAAGCTCGGCCAGAACCATATAGAGCTTTAAAGGTCAAAACCAGCACTTTGAATTGAGCCTGAATTGACAGGCAGCCAGTGGAGCTGACACAACAGGGGGTGGTATGCTCCTGTATGTAGCTCCCGTTAGCAATCTGGCTGCCGCCCGCTGGACTAATTGCAATTTCCGAACTGTCTTCAAAGGCAGCCCCACGTAGAGCGCGTTGCAGTAATCTATTCGGGATGTGACCAGAGCGTGGACGACCGTAGCCAGATCAGACTTCCCAAGGTACGGGCGCAGCTGGCGACGAGTCTTAACTGTGCAAAAGCTCCCCGGCCACCGCTGAGACCTGGGGTACCAGGCTCAGCGATGAATCCAGGATCACTCCCAAGCTGCGAACCTGCGTCTTCAGGGGGAGTGTAACCCCATCCAAAACAGGCTGTAACCCTATGCCCTGTTCGGCCTTGCAACTGACCAGGAGGACCTCTGTCTTGTCTGGATTTAGTTTCAATTTGCTAGCCCTCATCTAGTCCGACACAGCGGCCAGGCACGGTTCAAGGTCTGGACAGCCTCCTTGGTGACCGGTGAGAAGGAGTGACAGATCTGGACGTCATCTGCGTACAGATAACACCTTACTCCGAAACTCTGAATGATCTCTCCCAGCGGTTTCATGTAGATGTTAAATAACATCGGGGACAGAACTGAAACCTGAGGGACTCCACAGGACAATGGCTGTGGAGCCGAACAGGTGTCACCCAATGACACCTTCTGGGTACGACCTTCCAGGAAGGATTGGAGCCACTGCAGAGCAGTACCGCCAAGCCTCATGTCTGCAAGGCGACCCAGAAGGATACCGTGGTCAACGGTATCGAAAGCCGCTGAGAGGTCCAGCAGAACCAACAGGGACATACTCCCCCTGTCGAGTTCCCGGTGTAGATCATCTACCAAGGCGACCAAGGCTGTTTCAGTACCATGTCCCGGCCTAAACCCAGACTGTGCCGGATCAAGATAATCAGAGTCTGCCAAGAACCCCTGGAGGTGCGAAGCCACCACACGTTCCATGACTTTGCCCAAATAGGGGAGATTGGAAACTGGCCGATAGTTCACAAATTGAGTGGGGTCCAGTGATGGTTTTTTCAACAGCGGTTTTATAACAGCTTGCTTTAAGCTGGCTGGAATTTTGCCCTCCTGTAAGGAGGCATTAACCACCACCTTCACCCACTCTGCCAAACCCCCTCTGGCTTCCTTGATCAGCCAGGATGGGCAGGGGTCTAGGATGCATGTGGTGGGCCTCGCTCCAAGGATCTTGTCCACATCCTCGAGCTGAACCAATTGAAACGAATCCATTAAAACCGGACAAGCAGATGCTCGTGTCACATCCTCAGAGACTGCCGTTAAAGTGGTATCGAAATCGAACAGATCAGCGCCACTTTATCCACGAAGGCCTTAGCAAATTCTTCACAGCGTACCACTGAGCCATCAGGGATCTCGCACTGTGGTGGATTTAAAAGACCCCTAACGACTCGGAACAGTTCCGCTGGACGGTTCTTTGCGGTGGCCACCTTGGCCGATAGATGTTTTTTGTGCGGCTTTTGTTGCTGCGTCATAAGTCCTCAAAAAGGGGACCAGGCGCGACGAGCTGATCTGCTCCGCTTCCGACGCCACACGCACTCTAGCCTCCCTCTTTTTCACTTCATTGCTGCCAGCTCCTCAGTAAACCAAGGAGCTGGTTTAGCTCGGTTACTCGAGAGGGTGCATTCTGGAGCGATCGTATCAATAGCCCTTGTCATCTCCCTGTCCCAGAGAGAAACAAGAGCCTCGACAGGGTCACTTACCGAGGAGGCGGGAAAATCCCCAAGAGCCGTCAGGAATCCATTCGGATCCATAAGTCTACTGGGGCGGACCATTCTAATAGGTCCACCACCCCTGCGGAGGTGGAAAGGCACAGTGAGTCTAAACCTGATCAGGTGGTGGTCGGTCCATGGCAAAGGAATGATGGTCAGTTCCTCCACTCCGCCACCTTCATCCCATCCCTGGCAGAAAACCAGATCTAACGTGTGTCCTGCACTATGGGTGGGACCTGATATTAGCTGGGACAGGCCCATGGTTGCCATGGCGGCCATGAAGTCCTGAGCCGCTCCTGATAGAGTGGTCTCGGCATGGACGTTGAAGTCTCCCAGCACGATGAGCCACTGAGACTCCACGGCCAGGCCTGAGACCACTCCAGCTAGCTCAGGTAAGGAGACTGTAGTGCAGCGGGGTGGTCGGTACACCAGCAGAATCCCTATCTTGACCCAATCACCAATCCTCAGGCCGACACATTCGAATGTGGTTGACTGTGGGATGGGACACCTGGTCAAGGGGATGGAATCCTTATAGACCACTGTGACTCCCCCTCCCCGCCCTCCCGGTCTTGCTTGGTGCTGTACGGAATAACCCGGTGGGCAGAGCTGGGAGAGATTAACCCCCCCAGCCTCATCCAACCAGGTCTCCGTTATACAACTTGGTCTCTATGTTCCATTATATTCACTCCTGCATTAGGCCATGTGTGGCGAGGGGGGGTGGTTACACCTTGGCTGCCACCAAGTACTGTGGTGACGGCTCGCCTTAGGCTCAAGGCTGGACAAAATACGGGGTATTTTTATATGTGGAGGCTGGAGAGGTTCCACTTCTTTAACGCTGCCACAATTTAAACTCAGGGAGGATTTAAAACACTGAGAGGCAGGACTTGATGAACAAGAAATAACAGAGTTTATTTGAACAACTTGTGAGAGGTCACAGGCACTTTGCGTAATGATTACAATGAAGCGATGGAGTGTGTGGTTACTTAAAAACAACTGGCACAATTCTTAAAACAATGTTACTATTAAACTCAGCACCACAGATAATACTGCTGATAATTATCTGCTACCTATAACTACCTGACTCTGCCTATTCTCAGCTAGAGTCCTACAAAACCCAGCAAATTGCTGCTACCTCACTCAGGAGCTAAACTCACTCTGACCTTCTCTGTCAGATTCTGACCATCAACTCCCTCTCCAGAGTTCCGAGCCTCCCTCTGCCTAACTGCTCCTCCAACTGTCAGTTTTTAAATTCTAACTGACAATCTTCCCCTGGTGCATGGCCCAACTGCCTACTGGCTCCCTAAGGTTCCATATCCCCTTTTCCTAGGTGAACTCAGCCTAACCTAGGATCCCTAACCTTACAATGGCCGTTCCTCCAAAACAGACCATTTACTGGCCACCCACCAAAATGGCTTTTCCTCCTGGGCTTCTCCTGGCCCAAAAATATAGGCAATTCGTCACACCATGCAAAGCTATCTTACTGTGTGCATAACATTAAACCTTGGAAATGGCTTCTATTTTCTCTTAGTATGTTGTGTGTCGTTTTCTAATTCCAAACAAAGCATTGTTTTGCATTTTTCATCTCTCTGTATGTACTACAAAAGCACAGTACGGAGCCTGGCTGTTTGGAGGAGGGATTTGGAGGTCCTGCTGTGTTGCAAGTTGGATCTGAAAGAGAATCAGAAGTTTGAACATCTGATAGCCAGTTACAAAATGGATCTTGGCCAGCAGTGAGGCTTTGTTTATATTCCTGGCTGTCCTTGGGCCCAAACCCGCCTTTGTTGTTCCTTCTGGAAAGAGTGACCACTGGGAATACAGCTGTGCCATGTTTAGAATAAAATAAGGGTTGAGTCAGTTGAACTGTCTATAACTTTTCTGGAGTCAGTGAACTGCTGTTTCGGGTGCCTTTCTTGGTAGGATTCTCTTTCTCAAGCTCAGATCAGTATGAATGGAAAGACTGCATGCCCTCCAACGTTTCACATGTGTAGCCAAGTAAATCAGAACGTGATCAAAAAGGCAAACATTATTAATTAGAAAGAATAGATACGCTTGGGGTGGCTGTAGCAGATTGCTTTTGCCTGAGTCTGCAGTCAAGATTTCATCCGCTCCTTTTCCTTCTACTGAGGGGCCTTCCACACAGCCCTATATCCCAGAATATCAAGGCAAAAAATCCCACAATATCTGCTTAGAACTGGGATATCTGAGTCTACATTCAGATAATGTGGGTTTTTTGCCTTGATATTCTGGGATATTGGGCTTGGCCGACTTACCGGCCGAGTGGGTTGAGGGGCAGCGTTGGCCTTGCGCCATCTTGGTTCTGTAGAGGGGGCTTCTTCTCCACAGAAGCCCCTGGGGTGGCGGGAAGGGTTCCCGCCACCAACGCCGGCCGGCCGGCCAATGAAGGGGCTGGCCCCGCCCCGCCCCCTCCTTGCTTCCGGCTGGCCTGCACTTCCGCCTGGGCAGCTTACTTAGGCTGCCCAGGACTGCCAGGCCACATGCAGAGCCAGTCCTGTTTTTCCTCCCACCCTCCCTACTTCTTGCATTGCTTGTTGGTATCCTTTTTGTTTCTCTGCACTTCATTGTTGCTTTATTCATGGTTAAGTGTTTTTAAGTTCTTTGTCGCAACTCCGTGTTTGGCATGTGGCCCCTGTGGCCCCTGGATCAGGCTGGCTTATCGCCCCTTGGTTGTAAGGGGGATAATGCCCAGGCCCCCTGGGGTGCCGAGTTTCCATGGACAGGCATTGGGCCGCTCGCACCCCAGGCTTGCAAACACCTATGGACATTTGTGGGGGCTGTTCTACCCATGCGTGGCCGCCAATCCTTTGTTCCTGTTTTCAATAAATGAGTTGTGACCATTTTCATCCAACCACTTGTGTCTGTGTTATTGTTCTTGGCGCGAGGTGTGTCACCCTTGCACATGCAAAGGGTTGATATTGAACACGAATTTTGGGAATCTTTGCCTTGAAGACAGAAACCAATCAGACCCGCCAAAAAGGATCCATTTATTTCATTCCAGCATTGTGTGGAACGGCCCTGAGATAATTGAGCGCAGACTACACTTTGAGTTGTGTTTGAAGCAACTGAGGCAAGCCGAGGACAAAGAGGGAAGGTTGGAGGAGGAGAGAGAAACTAGAGGCCCTTCCAGACAGTACCTTTATACCAGTAGCTTGGACACTTGCAACCTTGGGCAGATGCCGTTTCCTGGAAACGCAGAAGCAATCACTACAAAAGGCAAAAAAATTGTGAGATTTCCAGGTGGGGGGAATATCATGGTTTTGAGCTGAATATCTGCATCTTAGAATGTCTGTATGTCCCTGCAATTGAGAATCATGGGGTTTTTTAAAATCGAGGTTTGTTCCCAGGTTTTAGATGTTTGTTCCTGATTATTTGGTTTCTACAAAGAAGGTGACACTAGAGTAGAAGGCAAAATTTTTGTTTGTGTGCCAGAAACTTTATAAAATGTGTGTGGGGAGGGGACACATTTTCACTGGCCAGCACAAAGTTGTGGCGTCCTAGTCAGTATTGTACAACTTTTCAAAAGAAGAGCAATCAGGAACAGCCATGTATAAATGAGGAAGATCAGCCAGGCACACAAATTTGTCTGGAAAAATAGCCAGTCTCTAAAAACTGTCAATAATGACAAAAATCTGTTCCTGGCTTGAAAATGCATGTTCCTGTTTGATTGTGCAGTGCTGTAAAAGTGGTCCTACCCAAAAAATTTGTTTGTGTGGCAGATACTTCATGTAACGTCTGGAGGACACCGTTTCTCTGGCCAGGACAGTGATTCACTGCAGTGATTCTCCGCATATCCGCATCTTGAGGTTTTATTTCCCCCCAAAAAATATCACTGAAGTCAGCCATCTTGGGAGTCTCTAAATTTTTCAACAAAGCATCAAGTCTGTGAACTTCTTCTGAAGTCCCAGGATTTTTCCCTGTGATTTAGTGTTGTCTAGAAGCACCTTAGGACATTTTTTAAACTAATGGAAAGAGTGAGGAAGCAGAGGATTAATTGGACTGATCTCTGTCAATTCTTGGCAGCTTGTGGGCATGAGATCAGTCCTGCCAAGAAGAACCAACCCCCCCCCTGCAAAGCTGGGGAGGGGAAGTGGCTTTGCCACCTTCCTCTGGATGAGGAGCTCTACCTTGGCGACACCTTTTCATCCAGAGGAGGTGAAGATGTTGCCCAGAGGAGGTGAAGACTTCAACTGAAGATGTCGACCCACCCACCCTTAACAGTGTAGCAGTTCGGTTGCCTAAAAGGCTGGGTAGGAATTGTTTCCTTCTCATGTTCTGGGAGGGTTTTTCGCCTACCCTATACTGTTTATTATGGCAGATTGGGAGTTGAGGTCAGTTAAATAGGTGATAGCAAAAACTGTAAGGGACTGACATATCCAGTGTACACCAAAGGCACCTAATTTTTGTATGTAGGCCGGAAGCGAAATCCCTCGGCCAGGGTTCAAACAACCCAGATGAGGGATGACGTTAATGGCCTAACAATAGGAGGTGCTTGACCACAATTCATTGGGTCAAACTCTCAGCTACGTTTCCCTTTAGGTCATCCAGGTTTAATTTTGACAGAGACCTGGTGTTTCACCAGGGGTAGGTCGGGAAGGACCACTACCTGGCATTTAGCTCTCACCAAATTCACTACACATCTTAGTTAGGGTCTAGTTCAGGGGTGCTCATTAGGTAGCTCAGGAGCTACTAGTAGATCTTTGTCCCTCTTCCAGGTGATCTTCGGGCCTCACCAGCCGGATGGGGCACTCCTGCCATGCGCGCGCACACCCTGGGCGCACGCGCGCTCCTGCTGCTGGCTTTTGCTTTCGCAGTGCTTCTTTCGCCTGTGGGGCATTGCAGGAAGAAGGAAGCATGAGGTGGGGCCTCTGGAGGGAACACCCTGCCTCTTTCTCTTCCAGAAGCAGCTGTGCAGCCTCCGTTGCCGGCGAGACAGGCAGGGTGGAGTGCTCTCTCTGGATGCCCCGCCTCGTGCTTTCTCCTTCCTGCAATGCCCCGCAGGTGGAAGAAGCGCTGCGCGGGTGGAGAACAGCAGCAGGAGCACACGCGGTGGCAGGTAGATCTTTTGGACTTGGTTGCTTTAAGAGTAGCTTGCATGCTGAAAAAGTGTGAGCACCCCTGGTCTAGTTGATAGTTACAAATCTGAACTTGGTAACAGTCAATAAAGTTGCCCTAATTTGATCCCAATCCTGTGTGGGGACTCCTTATTTGGGTAGGCTGGATGGCAAAAGGGTGAGTGTGGCTGGTGAGGAGCAAAGCACAGAAATGGGCACAGAAACCAGTCTACCCAACTGAAAAATCAATACATGGAAGGGAAGAAGAGTTAGAGCTAGCCTAAGTCCTTGACTAATAGATCAGAAAGCTCTTTGGTGGCCTCTTTTTGTTACTGTTCAGGTTTTGTTTAAAATTCTCCCAAGGCACCTGCGCCCTGTCCCTTCAGCTGATGGAGGGCTCTGATTGTGGGTCTCCATGAATAACTGAGCAAATGATCAGGAGACTGCAAGAACGATTGGTCCGGAAACGCTGGCTGCAGCCATGCTCTCTGTGCTCCTTTGGCCCTGCTGTTCCATCGGATTCTCTTTCTGTTTTCTCAGTGGGGAGCCTTGCTTCATTTGAAGCCTCTCTTTTGATGAGAGCAGCTCCCTACAGCTCACGCCGGGGCAGGGCTTGCAGTCCATTGCTTTACGTGCTGAGAGTCAGCGATGGCACAGAAGTCAAAACCGCTGGCTCCTGGCCAGCATGCTTCTGAGCATCCAGGGATGCAGTTGGGATGTGCCTAATCTTCCCTGTTTTCATTCTAATATTTGTGCCTTTTGGATACTTCCTCATTTGTCGAAAAATAAGCTGCTCTTGCATCTTCCTTCTCCAAACTATAGGAAGGAAGGAAATACAAGGGATAGCAGAAAGGGAAGACACCATTTGCTGCTTTAATTTCTTGGCAGTGACTCTGGAAGCTCCTACTCAGTGGTGGCGTTTTCTTCAGAAAAAGCAATTTTGGGAGTATGGAGCCTGCTGGCAACATGTGCTTTCCTTTTTCTCATGGATTGTAATATTTCATATGGAGAGATCTGGGCTGGTGTTGTGTTAGGGAAATACACAGGCTTGGATCGTGCTATACATGCAAGGTGAATAATTTGCAGAGAATGCAATAAACATATCCTGCTGACAGTAGTAGAAGCAAAATTGCACCTACAGCAATATTGTGCATTGTGGTTATGGACTGCTCATTGAGGTGTCATGTGGTACTTGTCGCTGCACATTGTATGTTATGCATTGAAGTGAGACATTGCATTTCAGACTTCAGTTACACATTGCACATCGTGATTGTGCATTTCACATTGTGGTTGCACATGGAAAATTGGCACTTGATTATTCTATATGTGAGTTGCAAAGGGCCAGTGAGACATATCTCCATGTACAGATATTTACACTGTGCAGCAGTTTGCTTTTGCATGAATCTTCAGGGAAGGGCAAGATAATAGTCTATCCCCGTCCCACCTATAAACTCTGTTGCGTGTGCAAGCATGACACATCTCGCGCCAAGAACATGCAGACACAGTTGGTTGGATAAAATTGGCCACAACTCAATTTATTGAAAAAAACAGGAACATAGGGTTGGCGGCCATGAATGGATCCTGGATCAGGGCGGACAGCCCCCACGAAAGTCCATAGGTGTTTACAAGCCTGGGGTGCGAGCGGCCCAATGCCATCTATGGAGACTCAGCATCCCAGGGGGCCTGGGCATTATCCCCCTTACAACCAAGGGGCGATAAGCCAGCCTGATCCAGGGGCCATGCCACACGCCAGACGCTGAACACGGAGTTGCGACAAAGAACATAACAAAACATAAAACCAAGAACAGAGCAGCAATAAAGTGCAGATTAACAAAATTACAACAACAAGCAATGCAATGAGTAGGGAGGGTGGGAGGAAAAACTAGACTGCCTCCGCACGTGGCAAGGCAGTTCCCAGGCAGCCCTAAGTAGGCTGCCTAGGCGGAAGTGAGTGCCGGCCGGAAGCAAGGAGAGGGCGGGGCGGGGCGGAGCCCCCTCCCGTAGGTTTCTGGGGGGAAGAAGCCCCCCTGAGGCAAAGAAGATGGCGCAAGGGCAACGCTGCCCCACAACCAGCTTGACTGGTAAGGCAGTCAAGCCCATTGTTCAGTGCAACCTACAGCTTTTGCTGTCTAGGCCACCCTATAGCCTCTTCCAGATGGAAGAAAAAGGATATAAATCCTGTTCTTTTCCAGCTAAGGATCTCAGAGCTGTTTTTCAAATTGTGGGAGTGAAGTAGAATGGGCCAATACTGGAAATCAGTTCAGTAGGAATTATGACTACAGGACCCCCATATCTTGGGGTGAAAGATACGTTCATAAACTGCAGTTACCTGAAACTGTAAATACAACCAAGCACCATTATATTACCCAACTTATGATCCCAGGATATCTCTGAATCACTCTAGAAGACCTAGAAATTCACAGAGATATCTTCTCTAGAAACTTACTAGGTCCTCAAGAGTAACTCTAGGCATGTACCTAGAAATCTCACGAGAAGGCCTTACTGGATATCTTCATGATCTGATCACCATGCTCATTATAACATTACTATTGGGTCCTACAAAAGGTTTGCTAGGGTAGACTCTCCACCCAGTCTCAGGAACCAAAAGCCCCCAAATCAAAATACGGCCCTGCTCTTATTTATTTATTTATCGTGTCAGAAGAGAATTGAGGGTACAGTTAAAAACATAGTTAAAAACTTGATATTCTATTAAATGTCCTTTGACCAGAAGCTGGCCATTTGGAGTGTCTCTGGTGTCACTGTGAGAAGGCCCTCCACTGTGCATGTGGCAGGACTCAGAATGCATTGTAGTAAGTGGTCTGTGATTTGCTCTTCTCCACACACGCATGTTGTGAATTCCACTTTGTAGCCCCATTTCTTAAGGTTAGTTCAGCATGTTGTTGTGCTAGATTGGAGCCTATTCATCACCTTCCAAGTCACCCAGTCTTCAGTGTGCCCAGGAGGAAGTCTCTCATTCGGTATCAGCCACTGATTAAAGTTCTGAGTTTTAGCCTGCCACTTTTGGACTCTTGCTTGCTGAGGTGTTCCTGCAAGTGTCTCTGTAGATCTTAGAAAGCTATTTCTTGATTTAAGGCATTGGCATGCTGGCTGATATCTGAACAGAGGATGGGCCGGAGATGTCACTGCCTTGGTTCTTTCATTGTTGGCTGCTACTTCCTGACAGATGTCAGGTAGTGCAATACTGACTAAGCAGTATAATTTCTCTATTGGTGTAGGGCATATAAATCCTGTGATAATGTGGTATGTCTCATCAAGAACCACATCCACTGTCTGAGCATGGTGAGATGTGTTCCACACTGGGCATGTATACACAGCAGCAGAGAAGCAAAGTGCAAGGGCAGATGGCTTTACTGTGTCTGGTTATGATCCCCAGGTTGTGCCAGTCAGCTTTCATATGAAACTATTTCTTGATAGTCAAACAGTGGTTCTTGTAAGTCAGAGCATGGTCCAGGGTAACTCCCAGGTATTCCTTAGTATTCCTCAGAGCTCAAGATGCTTGTCTGTCCTTAAGGTAAAAAGCACATGTCTGCATTTTAGATGGACTAGGAATCTGCTGGGGAAGCATAGAATTGCATGGAAAATCCTAAAAATTCCTAAAACCATTTCCTCCCAGGTGTGATCAGTGTAGTTATTGGGATTTATAGTTCACTTACAATCAAAGAGCATTCTGAACCCCACCAAGCATAGAATTGGGCCAAACTTCCCACAAAGAACCCCCATGCCTTGAAGGTACTTGCTTGTACGAGCCTGTCTCCAGCCTTGTGTGCTTTCCATCGCCCACACATGCGCACCACTTTCCCATGCGCTGAGCACGCCTGCTCTCCCCTCCCCACTTGAAGTCTCAGCTGTCCCCTTGGCTGAGAAGCCAGTCAGTCGCAGCAGGAGGAGAGCTTTTGGTGGGAGGATTCTGTTTCCAAAAAGGAAGAGAAGGACAGGTGGCGAGTTCTTCAGCCTTCCTCGCCAAAGGGGTTCCTATGACCATCAGAAATATATGTTTTCTGATATGGCTTCCACAGTTACAGGGGTCTTACTCTACTTTTTTCATGTCATGAGCAACTTGAGAAACTGCAAGTCACTTCTGGTGTGAGAGAATTGGCTGCCTGCAAGGATGTTGCCCAGGGGATGCGCAGATATTTGATGTTTTACCATCATTGTTGGAGGCTTCTCTCATGTCCCCACATGGGGAGCTGGAGCTGACAGAGGGAGCTCAACCCCCTCTCCACTGATTCGAACCACTGACCTGTTGGTCAGCAGTCCTGCTGGCATAAGGGTTTAACCCATTGCACCACCAGGGGCTCCTTACTCTACTGGCAGATATGTTTTACAAAGCAGCAACTATACAACACATTGCATTAAAACAACCTCGTCATCATCCCCTCCACCCATCATCTTCCAATTGAAGCTGGTAGTGATGAAAGCAATTGCAAAATAATGATAATCCAGTACAATTATGATTAATAATTCCCGAGGTTGGGGAGGGGGAGAGTGATGAAAAACATTGGAGTCTTGGTGAGTCTTGAGTAGCCCTGCCTGCCTCATCCATTTCATGTTTCCAGCACCTTGGAGCAAAATGTGGGGCAGAAGGCTTGGATATGTGTGACAAGAAAGCAGCCCAGATGAGGTCAGGCTGCGGCTGAGAGGCCATCTCACTGAGTCATGGCAGCCCCACTTTCTGGAGGGTGATCCCCTTCTGAAATCCATGGCTCCTTCTCCTCCTGCTCCTTGCCATCTTGCTTTTCAGGAAAAGAACGCGCTGTTCTTCTGCGGCTCTGGCATCTTTGTGCAAATCACCGCTTTCTTGGCAAATGTTCAGGAAAAAGCCATTTCCCCCTCTGACTGTGTTTTCAGCGCTTCCCTTGCCCACAGCAATTAGGAGCCATTTCTGGGTTAGAAAATTGCAGGGTCTTTACGTTCCGCTCAGAATAGATTTTTCTCAGAGCGGAGGCTGAGACTGTGTGTTGTCTTTACCTTTTGAGGAATCCTGCTCCTCCCACAAGCCGCATCCCTCGTGTTGCTATTTGGAGAGCATCCTTCCTCCAGTGCCTCAGCTGAAGAAGGCACTCTGCCCCCTTCCCCATATCACTCCTTTATCTCCCACTTCTTGCTTTTTGTTGTCCTGAATGTGATCCAAAGAGACCCACACATGCTTCAGCAAAGATGTCTACCAGAGCATCCACGCATCAGATCAATGTTTGACAAAGAGTAAACACCGTACGAGTCCCAGGACCGTATCACGTTGGGATATAATCCATTTACATCATATGCATCCCATATTATTTTTGGACTGGATGCATACCATATTGAGACGGGATGCACAATGTCCTCATCACACCTGACTGTTATGATTCTTATGGCTCCTCCTGATCCATTCAAAACACTCCCTCCATCACTCTATGACAATGTTTCTCAACCTTCGTAATGCTGCGACCCCTTAATACAGTTCCTCATGATGTGGAGACCTCCAACCATAACATAATTTTTGTTGCTACTTCGTAACTGTAATTTGGCTACTGTTATGAATCGTAATGTAAATATCTGATATGCAGGATGTATTTTCATTCACTCGACTAAATTTGGCACAAATTCCCAATATGCCCAAATTTGAATACTGGGGTTTTTTTGGGAGGGGGTGGGGGTGGACAGAAGACTGATTTTGTCATTTGGGAGTTGCAGTTGCTGGGATTTACAGTTAACCTACAATCAACGAGCATTCAGAACTCCATCAACTATGGAATTAAACCAAACTTGGCATAAAGAACTCCCATGACCAACAGAAAATATTGGGAGATTTTGGTGGGCATTGACCTTGAGTTTTGGAGTTGTAGTTCGTCTACAATCAGAGACCACTGTAGACTCAAATAAAGATGGATCCGGACCAAACTTGGCACAAATACTCAATATGGCCAAATGTGAACAATGGTGGAGTTTGAGTAAAATAGACGTTGACATTTGAGAGTTGTAGTTGCTGGGATTTATAGTACACCTACAAACAAAGAGCATTCTGAACCCCACCAATAGAATTGAGCCAAGCTTACCACACAGAACCCCCATGACCAACAGAAAATACTGTGTTTTCTGATGGCCTTTGGTGACCCCTCTAACACTCCCTCATTACCCCCTTTATGGGACCCAACCCCCAGGTTGAGAAACACTGTTCTAAGACCTTTTAAAAGGTATTTTGCTGATGAAATGAATAGATATTTTCCTATCACACACACAAATAGTGCTTCAGAAATGGAAGAATCTGTAGTATGGTAGAAATCTGTCTGCAAATAATCAATTTCTGCAATGTTTTGCAGATGGATTCGAATGGAATATTGATGGGATAGGCAAACATCATGTGATGTTTGAAAGCATTCTCAATCTCAGAAATGGAGCATTTCCTAATGTGATAAGGCCCCCAGAAATCAATCCCTCTGCCATCCTTCTTGGAAATGGGCCTGATATTTTATGTTTGCTCATGACTGGTGTGAAACATCCTAGAATTGGGACACTTTCTATAGATTGCATTTTGTGATGACATGAGAGAGGGCCATTTTGGTAGTTGCTTTTAAGCAATGGACCTCTGAGTCCCTCAATGAGGGAGAAAGGGCGGAGTATTAAAAAAAAGCAAATAAAAATTAAATAGATGGAACTATGTCCAATGTGGAGCTAAGCTGCCTTTCTCTTTGCTCCACTTTTGTTGGCAAATACAAGTAATTCTTGAGTTAGAAATGGCTTATAGTTAAGAACGGAGCTAAGACAACAGGAAATGAAATAAATCTTGAAAGAATTAACATGGGGGGAAAGGTTTCTCAGCTGATGCTTTATCACCAATCCTTGTTTCCACAACAAGCCAAATTTTCCAAAATGCAATTATCCCAAGGGCAGAAATTGAAGTGAAATATTCTGAACAAGAGCATAGACAGCAAAACAAACACCACAGGGGTGTTAACTTTTCCCTGTGCTATCCAAAGCTAAACGATATATATTTTGGTCTGGAGTTATACTTAAAATATATATCTTTTAGCTTTGGATAGCACAAGGAAGAGTTTAAAATAATAATGGAGTTAATAGATTACTGCAACGCACTCTACGTGGGGCTGCCTTTGAAGACAGTTCGGAAATTACAACTAATCCAACGGGCGGCAGCCAAATTACTAACTGGAGCTACATACAGGGAGCATACCACCCCCCTGTTGTGTCAACTCCACTGGCTGCCTATCCACTTCCGAGCTCAATTCAAAGTGCTGGTCTTGACCTTTAAAGCTCTATATGGTTCTGGCCCAGCTTACTTGTCCGAACGCATCTGCTGCTACGTCCCACCTCGTAATTTAAGAACATCCGGGGAGGCCCTGCTCTCGCTCCCACCAACTTCTCAAATGCGGCTGGTGGGGACAAGGGAGAGGGCCTTCTCGGTGGTGGCTCCCCGTTTGTGGAATGCGCTTCCTAGCGACATACGATCGATTCCATCCCTCCTGATATTCAGGAAAAAAGTAAAAGCCTGGCTTTGGGACCAGGCATTTGCACACTAGCACAAGGCAGCATTTTAGACTGGATTTTAATGGAAAGTTGATGAACAGGGCTCAATGCTTTTTATGGACGGAACATTGTTTTTCTTAACTTAGATGAATGTGTATGATATGTTGATGTAATTGTATTTTAATTTATTTTAATGTGTAATGTTTTTGGGGGGTTTATACTGTGTTTTATTGTGTTTTACTGTGTTGGCATCAAATTGTGCCTTTTTGGAAGCCACTCTGAGTCCCCGCTCGGGGGTTGAGAAGAGCGTGGTAAAATGCCGGAAATAAATAAATAAATAAATACTTAAAAGAGCCTCCGGTAGTACAGTGGGTTAAACTGCTGAGTTGCTGAACTTGCTGGCAGAAAGGTCGGTGGTTCAAATCCGGGGAGCGAGGGGAGCGCCCACTGTTAGCCCCAGCTTCTGCCAACCCAGCCGTTCGAAAACAGGCAAATTTGAGCACATCAATAGGTACCACTCTGGCAGGGAAGGTAACAGTGCTCCATACAGTCGTGCTGGCCACATGACCTTGGACAACGCCAGCTCTTTGGCTTAGAAATTGAGATAAGCACCAACCCCCAGAGTCGAACACGAGCAGACTTAATGTCAGGGGGAAATCTTTACCTTTACTATAATTTTAAAAAATGTACCTGTTCTGAGTTACAAACAAATTCAACTTAAGAACAAACCTACAGAGCCTATCTTGTTTGCAACTTGGAGACGGTATGTAATCTCTTTATTTCCATTGTGAAAAAAAGAGTGTTTAATGGGCTTTTATTTTTTCTGCTTCATCTGTTATTGTTTGAAGTGTTTTGAGAATGTTAAATGAAGGGCAGTTTTAACTTGATAGGCAACTATTGTTTTATTTACAAGTTTTTTTATTTATTTATTGTTTTATTTATCGTATATTGATTGATTGATTTGATTGATCAATTGCTATTAATGATTAATTTTGGGCATACAGTACCTTATCCATAGATTTGATAACAGCAGTTTCACTTACTCCTGCTCTTAAAATTATCTCCCTTGGAAGGAGTTGTGGGTCTAGCTCAGTGGTTCCCAACCCTTTTTATTTACCAGGAACCACTTTGACCAGGGACCACTCTCCAATATTGGTACCAAAAGGGTCACAAATTTGTTTTTGATCAAATTTAGATTCGGTTTGGTTATTTGCCATGCTGAATCAGAAAATTGCATTGGATAGACCACATGAGCTCTAGTTTCTGATTATAGAATATATATCATCTGGTAGTCACCATCTGCTTGCCCACAGAAAACCAACCATATTTAATAATCTAGAGCTCGTGTGGTAGTAGTAATCTTTTGTGTGTAGTCAGCCCAGGGGCGGATCTTAATGGAGGCAAATTAAGCGGCCGCCTCAGGGCACCACATGGGCTAGGGGCACATTCAGCCGCAGCTGCCATTGCTGCGGGCGTGACTCCAGGTGGATGGTGACGCAAAACGCACTCCACAAGGCCGAAAAGGAGGACCTTTTGCAGCCGGGGTGGAGCGTCCCGCCTCCGGCTCCAAAACGCCCTCCTTTACGGCCTCCTGTAGGGCCACTTGGTGTCGCGCCCCCGTGAATGGCGCATGTGCCGAACTAGCTGGCCTGGTGCATGCGCACACCGGTGAGCATGCGCGAAGCTGGCCCTGCGCATGCACAGAACTAGCTGACCTGTGCACACCGGTGCACCACCGGGGTGCGGAGAGTGAGGGGGCGCCAAAAGGTTTGCGTACCATTTGAAATTACCTTTGTCCGGCCCTGAGTCAGCCTCTCCCCTTCTGACATCCCAATTTCCTCTGCACTATAAGAGGGTTTTGTGAGACCAGCCACTATCGTTGCTACATGGTTTCCAGACAACAGTGTAGTAATGGTGAGGCTGCGGACCATATTTTCGTTCTTGTAGACCACTGGTGGTCCATAGACCACAGGTTGGGAACCACTTGTCTAGATTCTCCAGTGCAATTCTATGGCATTCTTCCAGCTGAGCATGTCATAGAGGTCCACAAATGGAAGTGGCCTTCCTGTGCTAATCTATGGCATACTTTTGGCCAAATATAATCAAAATATAAGATTCACTATTATTGACAGTTTCATGTATTCATAGTTGGATTTGGAAATATCTCCTGAAGTTTCAGGTGGTGTATTATATTCTATTTTAATCTGTATTGTGAGCCACCTTGAGTCTTGCATTGGGAAGCAAAAAGGCTATAAATAGAGTTAAATAGATGAATAGATAGATAGATGGCACTGAGCATTGTATCACACTCTTCTACCTCCTACCTGCTTGCTATAGAAACCACTACACTCTCTGTGAGGGGTTTGTGAATAGATTTTCTATAGGATTTTGGAGTTTCAGGTTTGGACCTTAGCCAGCAATTCCACCATGGGATGGATGAGGAAGATCAGGTTGGAAGGAAACCAAAAAGGTTCTGGGTGGAGTCATATACCCCATCCACCTCTTTGATACCCTTAACCTTTAGGTATGCTTTAGATATGATTTTTCTATGGCAGAAGATTGGATTAATGTCCCTTAGGATGCCTTCCAACTCACTGAAACTGAGAATTTTGAGGAGTGGTTGTGGTTGTGGTTTTGTGGTCCTTTCTATAGGCCCTACATTTTCCAGGATGCATTCTTCTTCAACAGTCTGGCTCAAGATCAGGAAAGGAGTATGGCAGGGCTGTATACTCTCACCCAACCTATTCAACCTGTATTTATTTATTTGTTTATTTAAAACTTTTATACCCCGGCCTTCTCACCTCCGAAGAGGGACTCAGACTGGCAAACGGCAAGTATTCAATGCTAACATTTAAAATCTAAAAGCATCATAAATTTACAATAAAATTTACAATAAAATACAATACAATAAATACATTTAAAAAGCCTTTCGCCAAAGTAAAATCAAGTTCATCCATATATTTGGTCCGTATCAAGTGGTTGGCGACTTTAGTCGCTTTGCGATCTCCTCCTTCATTCTGCAAAGGCCTCATCGCACAGCCACATTTTCACTCGCTTCCTAAAAGTCAGGAGGGAGGGGGCAGATCTAATTTCATTTGAGAGGGAATTCCACAGCTGGGGGTCCACCACAGAAAAGGTCCTGTCCCTCGTCCCCACCAGACGCACCTGCGAAGGTGGTGGGACCGAGAGCAGGGCCTCTCCAGTCAATCTTAGCACTCTTGATGGTTCATAGGGGAGAATACGTTTGGACAGGTAAACTGGGCCAGAACCGTATAGGGTTTTGTAGGTCAACACCAGCACTTTGAATTGTGCTCAGAATGCAGAACACATTATGCAACATGTGGGACTTGATGAATCCACAGCTAGATTAAAAATTGCTGGATGAATCATTAACAACCTTAGATATGCAGATGATACCACTTTGATGGCTGAAAGCGAGGAACTGAGGAGCCTTATAACCAATGTGAAAGAACAAAATTCAAAAGCTGAGGAGCCTTATAACCAAGGAAGAAGAAGAAAGTGTAAAAACCAAGAATATGGCAACTAGACTGATTGATAACTGGCAGATGGAGGGAAACGTGGAAACAGTGACACCTAGACTTTGTATTTCTAGGTGTGAAGATTACAGCAGATTCAGACTCCAGCCAGGAAATCAGAAGATGTTTACTACTTGGGAGGAGAGCAATGATCAATCTCAATAAAATAGTGAGGAGTAAAGACATCACACCGACAACAAAGATCTGCATAGTTAAAGCAATGGTGTTCCCCATGGGTCAGGGCCGTAGCCAGGATTTTGATTCGGGGGGGGGGGCTGAGTTTGGTTGGGGGGGGGGCTGAGACTGGGTGGAAGAGGGTCTACCCTAGCAAACCTTTTGTATTGTTATCCCAATAACCCGATTAATGTGGGATATAATGAGCATGGTGATCAGATCATGATATGAATAAACATAACAGTTTAAATAATGTACCAGTAAGGCCTTTTCGCGGACCACCCTGAGAATTTCGGGGGGGGGGGGCTGAAGCCCCCTTAGCTCCCCCTGGCTACATGCCTGCCATGGGTAACCTATGGATGTGAGAATGGGACCATAAGGAAGGCTATGTTAAGGAAGATATATGCTTTTGAACTGTGGTATTGGAGGAAAATTCTGAGAGTGCTTTGGACCACAAGAAGATCCAACCAGTTCCTACTCCAGTTAATAATGTCGGTCTACTCACTGGAGGGAAGGATATTAGAGGCAAAGAGGAAATACTTTGGCCACATCATGAGAAGACAAGAAAGCTTGGAGAAGTCAATGATGCTGGGGGAAATGGAAGAAAAAAGGAAGAGGGGCCGACCAAGGGCAAGATGGATGGATGGATGGTATCCTTTAAGTGACTGGCTTGGCCTTGAAGGATCTGGGGGTGGCAATGGCCGACAGAGAGTGCTGGCATGGGCTGGTCCAGGAGGTTACAAAAACTCAGAATGGACTGAAAGAATAAATAACATCTTCAAAAGTTTTATGGGAAGCTCAAGAAGTGGTTGGCTTAAAAAAAAGGCAGTGATTGACCTATTGCATTTTCCCTTTCCTACTGGAACCGACTACTAATATTTTGCTTTGCTCACATTCACTCTCTCTCTTTTTTCTGTGGCTGCAAAGCTTAAGATAAAAATATAGCATGTCTGAGAGCTCCTCTTGTGGAGGAGGGGAAGAGTTTCTCTTGGCATCAAGCGAAATGCAAATTTGGATGCATCCTACAGCTTTCTGGAAAGGTGTTTTTGCCCTGTGTATCTCTCCCCACTTTCCTTCTATTCAACAATATATGAACTATTAAGAATGAGTAATTTTCCCTCTAATATGACTGTTGGGTAACCTAGATCTTCTTCCTACAGATCCATGCTCATTGTTCCAGCTGCCTCTTGAAAAAGGTGGATATTAATCACTGCTTGTAGATATCACCCCCATGCGCTAGTGGCCATGCTAGCCACCTACTAATTAACTTGAGTCCTTCAAGCCTGAAACCTAGAACCTTGATGTTGAAAGATAGCTTCTGCCACCGGCTAATTGGTTGGTTCCAATGAAAGAGGGCTTGAAGCCTCTACCCCCCCCCCCCCCCGCTCCTACATCAGTGTTTCTCAACCTTCCTAATGCTGTGACCCCTTAATAGAGTTCTTCATGTTCTGGTGACCCCCACTCATAACATTATTGCTACTTCATAAATGTAATTTTACTACTGCTATGAATCGTAATGTCAATATCTGAAATGTAAGGTGGATTTTCATTCACTGGACCAAATTTGGCACAAATACCTGATACGCCCAAATTTGAATATTGGTGGGGTTGGGGGTATTGATTTTGTCATTTGGGAGTTGTAGTTGCTGGGATTTATAGTTCACCTACAATCAAAGAGCATTTTGGATTCCACCAACGATGGAATCGAACCAAACTTGGCACACAGAACTACCCTGACCAACAGAAAATACTGGAAGGGTTTGGTGGTCATTGACATTGAGTTTTGGAATTGTAGTTCACTGACATCTAGAGAGCACTGTGGACTCAAACTATGAAAGATCTGGACAAGACTTAGCATGAATACTCAATATGCCCAAATGTAAACACTGGCGGAGTTTGGGGAAAATACACCTTGACATTTGGGAATTGTTGTTACTGGGATTTATAGTTCACCTACAATCAAAGAGCATTCTGAACCCCACCAACCATAGAATTGGGCCAAACTTCCCACAAAGAACCCCATGCCTTGAAGGTACTCGCTGGTACGAGCCTGTTTCTAGCCTTGTGCACTCTCCCTCACCTATACATGCGCACCACTCTGCCATGCGCTGAGCACGCCTGCTCTCCCCTCCCCACTTGAAGTCTCAGGCGTCCGCTTGGCTGAGAAGCCAGTCAATAGAAACTAGGAGTGAGTTGCACAAACTCGCACAACACCTAGTTGTGGTTCCACGTTGCTGGTTCCGCGTCTGTCGTGAGTAAATCCAATAAAATAGGCAAAGGACCCAAAGTTATTCAGAAACTTTCCATGTGGCAAATTAAAGCCATCTAAATATAACATATAATAAGCTAGTGGCTATGTTTGTGGCCTTATTATATGTTATATTTTATAGATGCTGGATACTGTTACCTGAGGTTTCCACTTGCTGATGTATTGCGTCCTCAAGACTCCAACACCTATCTTATAACACCTTGAGGCCTTGATAAAGATCCCTAGAGGATCGAAACGTGTGAGGAGTCCTAAGTATGAACATCCCCGTCGGCCTACTGAATCGGTGTTCACTGGAGGTTGGGATACTTACCCTTATATGGATCTGTTGGATACGACACTCTCAAATTTACCTTTTATTGGAATTACAACCTTTGTTTACCTCAATATTTTCTTCTATATTTAGATGGCTTTAATTTGCCACATGGAAAGTTTCTGAATAACTTTGGGTCCTTTGCCTATTTTATTGGATTTACTCACAACAGACGCGGAACCAGCAACGCTGGGAGGATTTCCCCTCATTATAAACTTTCCCGCACATCCCAGTCTGAACTTTGATTACCTTGTATTCTTACCCTGAAAACCCTGTCTTGGACTATATTGGACTTTGGACTATGCATTAGGAACTGTAATACACTGAAATGTCTTTGATTCCACCATATCGCCAATAACGGGACTTTTCTGGAACTTTTGGGATACGTGAGTACGGTACCATATTTCTATGTTAATGGTTACCGATAGGCTTCTATAGGACTGATATTGATAAATGCATTTTGGCTTAATTATCGTGGATATTTTCTGTATTGGCTTGCCCTAGGTGTTGTGTGAGAAGCCAGTCAGTCACAGAAGGAGGAGGGCTTTTGGTGGGAGGATTCTGTTTCCAAAAAGGAAGAGAAGGACAGGTGGTGAGATCTTCAGCCTTCCTTGCCAAAGGGGTTCCTATGACCATTAGAAATATATGTTTTCTGATGGTCTTTGGTGACCCCTCTGTAACCCCCTCATAATCCTTCATGGGGTCTCGACCCCAAGGTTGAGAAACGCTGTCCTAGATCTACCACTCCTTCCTTACTCTGCTTTTCCGGTTCTGGGGCTTTATTACGAGAAGTTTGTGGCTCTTGCTTTGCAGTGCCTCTGAAGATGATCTTAAATGACATGCTCCCTTTTTTGCGGGGCTGTCTGACCTTTTCCGCTCCAGAATGGTGAAGGGATGGGCAACAAAAATGAAGCACATGGGCAGCTCAGAGGCAGCAGGGGTCCATGCAAGGAGGCTGAACGTGATCGATAAATGACTCTGCCAACTCATTCTTGTTGGCAGGTGCTGTCTACAGCCTGGCACAGCCCCCAGGATGCTTCTCGCAAAGACCTCGGCTAATTGACCAGAGAAGTTTGAATGTCAATTCTGCAGTGTTGCGAGCACAAAGGTCTTATCTGTAGATAGGAAGATACCAAGAGCTTCTTCTAAAACGAACCTGCCAATCGCAAGCCTTTCGTTCCCAAATGAAGAACTTTCTGTTTGATTCATGTGGAGAAATGACATTCTCACTCCAAGGTCTTGTTGTTTGGATTTGGGCGTTGCTCTCCTGGTGTTTTCTGCTTCTTGCAAAAGCTCCTGCCTGTCTGTTCCTGAGATGCTCCATGACCTTGCTTCAAAGCAATGTGGGTTTGTGGTTCTCAGTGGGAAGAAGCAGCCAATTGGCTCAGGCTGAGGTCAGGGCAGAGAGGTATCGTTTCTGGAGATTTTGGAACAATAGGGGGGAAAGTCATTTGGATAGTCTTTGAAAAAAATGAAAACATCAACGTAGGTAAAACAGAGAAAATTACTTTGTCTCCACTAATTCTCCAGAGTGTCAAGCAGCTATAACACATTTGTTTCTATAAAAAGAACTGAGAAAAGGAAATCAAGAATGACAATGATCTGATACAGTACATAGTATTATATAAAGTTCTCCCTCTTGCATAGCTTTAGAAATTAGTTTAGGTGACAAATATATCTTCAAGCTCTTATTCACCATGATATATCTATATTTATTTATTTATTTATATATCTATTCCAGGCATGGGCAAACTTCGACACTCCAGATGTTTTGGACTTCAACACCCACAATTCCTAACAGCCTACCGGCTGTTAGGAATTGTGGGAGTTGAAGTCCAAAACACCTGAGGGCTGAAGTTTGCCCATGCCTGACCTATACTGATATCTATTTCTATATAGATACAGATATCAATATTTTCATCAATATACTTGCAGTTACTCGAGTCTAATGGGCCATCAAATCTAATGGACATTTCCTCTGTTGCGTCAGCTCCACTGGCTGCCAGTTTGCTACCAGGCACAATTCAAAGTGCTGGCTTAAGCCTTTAAAGCCCTAAACAGTTCTGGTCCAACTTACATGTCTGAACGCATCTCTCCCTATGAACCTTCAAGATGCTTAAGATCATCCGGAGAGGCCCTGCTCTCGGTCCCGCCTGCTTTGCAGGCGCAATTGGTGGGGACGAGAGACAGGGCCTTTTCAGTGGTGGCTCCTCGGCTTTGGAACGCCCTTCCTTATGACATCAGATCAGCACCCTCCCTCCTGACATTTCACAAGAAGGTCAAGACCTGGATGTTTGACCGGGCATTTGCAGATGTAGTATGATTATCAGATTGAGACCTATGGAACGACGACGATGCAATTGGAAACTGATTTAATAATGAGACGCTGATATTGTGTTTTTAACATTAAGTGCTAATTTGTATATGATGGAATTGTGTTGATAACTGTTGATATGTTTGTCTTGGGCAGTTTTTGACATTTGTACACCGCCTCGAGTCGCCTTTGGGCTGAGAGAGGCGGTCAGAAGCAAAGCAAATAAATAAATAAATAAATAAATAAATAAATAAATGTTCAAAAACCTGAATCCAAAAACAGTATTTTCAGGAGAATGTAATGCACTTTGGCAAAAGGTGCATTTTTTGGTCATTTGGCCAACAAAGTGTGCATTACAGTGGCTGCATGTTTATACTTCCTTCTTTAAATACAACACCAATGCTGTCAGCAATGGAAAAGAAAACCTTGGGGTGCAACTATGCTGTAGAACAGGCCTGGGCAAACTTCGACCCTCCAGGTGTTTTGGACTTCAGCACCCACAATTCCTAACAGCTGGTAGTGTGTTAGGAATTGTAGGAGTTGTAGTCCAAAACATGTGGAGGGCTGAAGTTTGCCCATGCCTGCTATAGAATGAATCCACTATATATGTATCTTGGCTTCTCTTCATAAACGATGATTCAGGAAGTACTCATCCCACACTTTTTACAAGCGCGTTGATGAATCGGAGGTTGGATGTGTCCTTCGAGCCTGTGCAATGGACCTTTCTGGTGGAGCGCAGCGTGCACAGAACTGGCCTCACCCTTTAAACCAAAGGTTAATCTGTCAGGACCTAGCAAGCTGGGATGGTGGCAGCGAGGTCCTCGGGTCATAGGTTTGGTTTGAGTTTCCTTCTCTTAGATGGATGACCTTACAGGGTTAAACGAGCACCATCTGCTCAGGTTTGAAATCAGAGTTTTCCTTCTCTAGGATGGTTGCCAAAAGGTGAGAGAGCCCATCCTGCTCTTTGATGCTCTTTGTCAGACACTTTGGTTGTGACCTGTCTGGCATGGGAGGCCCTACCGGTGGCTATTATGCCACTGCCAGCATAGCTCACAACTTCATTACGGTACGCAAGCCTCTCCCCCACAACAAGGGGGCGCCAACGCAGAGGACTATATATGTAATTTATTTATTAAAATAAGCATACCATGTAAATATTTGCTGCATACAATGTTGTATTTTCAGGCTGTTGATAATTCATTAACATTTCTCACATATTATCTTTAATTAAGGACCCTCTGACTTCTGATTGGGTAGGACAGATAGGAGCGTCATAGGTTCTAAGTTAATATCAGTTTCCCCTTTGCCTGCGGCCTTATAGGATCCCCTGTGAGTATTTTTACATCTAATTTAGCTTTTTTTTTTTTTGAGGTGTTGGATCACTGGCTTCCATTCTTTAACAAAATTCTCTAGTTGATCTTCTCTTAAGAATACAGTTATTTTATCCATTATCAGCAATTCAGTTATGTATTTTCCCCATCCTTCTATATGCGGTACCTCTGTGGTTTACCAGTGTCTGGCATATACTATTCTCTCTGCCACTGTCATGTAGAGAATAACATTTTTCCAAATTTCTTTTCTAATTCTTTATTTGGCATGTTCCAAAGATTCATTTCTGGTGTCATTGCAAAGTTCGTATTTAGCATCCGTCCAAGATACGAGTAAATATATTATAGAGAAGTGAGGTACCGTATATACTCGAGTATAAGCCGACCCGAATATAAGCCGAGGCACCCAATTTTGCCACAAAAATCTGGGAAAACTTATTGGCTCGAGTATAAGCCGAGGGTGGGAAATGCAGCCGCTACAGGTAAATTTCAAAATGAAAATAGATACCAATAAAATTACATTAATTGCGGCATCAGGAGGTTAAATGTTTTTGAATATTTACATAAAACTGAAGTTTAAGATAAGACTCCCCAACTCTGATTAAACCATTATTCTAACCTTCTTCAATGTAAATGTGCTTAAGTATCCTTCCAATAATAATAAGGAGAGGAAAATCATAAATGTTATAATAATAATAATAGAGTAAAATAAGGGAAACATAATAATAGTAATAATAGAGTAAAATAATAAATGTAATAATAACAATAAAGTAAAATAATAAATGTAATAATAATAATAAATAGAGTAAAATAATAAATGTAAAATAATAAAAACAATAACAACAACAAAAGAGTAATATAATAAATAACCTTGACTTGAGTATAAGCTTAGGTGTACTTTTTCAGCCTTCAGAAAAGGATGAAAAACTAGGCTTATACTCGAGTATATACAGTATTTCAATCCCGACGCTGCCACCAATTATAAAGACGAGGGTGTTTTAAAACCGTGGCAGGGCAGACCTTTCCTTAGATTTTCCCACCACTGCCAAACCACAGTGTAAAGTAACGTGTGGATTTAAACCTCTTTAAAGAAACTCTCACTGGCAACCACCACACTTAAAAGACACAGTTAGCCCTTGTGGCTTGAATAGGCTTGAATGTGCTGGATAAGCACACAGGCTTTTTTACTCTGAGGTAACATTGAGGTGATTCTTCTTAATTACACGCTGCCACCATTTATATTCTTTGACTTCTTGCTGGAAACTGCTTTCAAACTTCTTTAACAGAGGCTCACGGGAGGCAGTGATTCTGACTAAAACAATGAATGTTTATTTATGAGTACTTGAACAAACCTGGCTTTAAGCTTAACTGTTTCAGATACTGGTACAAAGCATATGATTTCTTTTAAAAGTACAAAATTTAGTTGTAGATTGCACTCCTAACTCCCCCCAAACTTACTGACAGGATATCTTCTCTGAAAGTAATTCCTAACTCCACATACAGACAGTCCTATACGTTGGGATCTGTCTCTCTCCACACCCCAGCTATTTCTTCCCAATAGCTGTAAACTCACAGCTAGCTAACTCTGCTGTCTAACTGACCACTACAGGCTTCAATTACTCTTCTCTTCTTCCCTTTTTTATCTAACTCCTTCTCCTTTGACACCGACAGGTTTTAAAACACCTCTACTTCAAGGTTTTTGTCTCTTCCTCATCTTAGCTCCACCCACTCTCTCCCAGCCAATCCTAACACTTCTCATTTCCCTCCAAGCTGATACTAGGCATGCCCCCTTCCAGGAAATAAGAATCTAAGATGGATGCCCCCTGGCACTGTCAAAGATAAATCCATCAGCAGAGCCATGTTGGAACTACAAATAGTCCTTTTATTAGTTAATAAAACAAAACAGTGCGTGGCTCACACAGCATAAATCATGGCGACTGGAGCGTGTCCTTATCTACAAAAGTTTACATTCCAGAGGTCAAAACATCCGGGACCTTTTGCTTTTGTCACAGACATAAGCTTTTCTTCCCAAGTTAACCCTGTAATTACCTAACCAAAAACACAGCTCAGAAAATAGACACCTTTTACAGAAAGCATTTTAAACTCACCTCTGTCATACATCTTAGCACTGACAGGCACTCCTCCAAAATGGCTGCCAAACTTTTTGGGCCTACTCCTTCAGGCTTTTCCTAGCCTGCCAGCTAGGGAATTCATTACATGTATCTGTTTCCAATAGTTGTTTGCTTTATTGCATGTCCACCACATGTTCGCCAGGGGGTGGGAGTGGGGTAGGGGTATATATTTTTGCATCCCATCCCACCACAGAAATGTTTAGAATGTGATTTTCCTGCTTCTTGGCAGGGGGTTGGACTGGATGGCCCACACGGTCTCTTCCAATGTGCCTTTTTCGTTTCCACTTTTCCAGCATTTGTCAGTAGAGTTGTACATTTTTGCTAGTCTCTCTAGAGGGAGATACCATTGCAGGTGCATTTTGTAGACATGTTCTTTTAGGTTTTGACATGCGGTGTATTACATTCTTCTCTTCCATGTCTTTTCCCATTGGGCCATTTTTATCTCTTGACCTATATTTTGAGCCCACCTAACCATAGAGTCCTTTACTACTTCCGTATGCCAAGTCAGTACATTTGTGTACACATACACACACATTTATTTATTTATCACATTTCTATACCGCCCCTCTCAGCCCGAAGGTGACTCAGGGTGGTTTACACAAGGCAGTCGATGCCCTCCAATCAAAACACGAGCCAAACAAACCAAACAATAACCATATAACACAACAATTAGCAATTAAAACATACAATTACAGTCTCAGCATCATGTTGAAATCATTTTCCGTCACATCATTGCCATAGCCACATCAAACCATATTTTCACAGTCTGAAATCCCATAGTTCTTATCTGTTCTTTGAATTTCTCATGCAACTGTCTGCATAAGAGCCGACTGCATTAAGGTCCATTTGGTTCAATTCTTCAAGAGTCTTCATTTGTATATTTTCTGAATGAATGAATTCACTTCAATTGCCTTGGTTCAATGCTATGGGGTCATGGAGACTGCCAAAGAATGCTGATGCCTCACCAAACTACAAATCCCAGCTTTGCATAGCACAGACCCAGGCAATCAAATAAGAGATGGTAGCCCTCAAGGAAGAGCTCCAGGTGCTTCTGAAATAGCTTCCCCTTTTGTTTGGGTTGAGCACTAAGATTACCATATGATGCAAGTCTAATGTGCACCCTGATTTTGGGAAGGTGAACATTAGATTAGATGAAATACCATTTCAATATACTGTAGATAATAGATAAATAATATTTTGAAGGTATCTTCCCAAATTCATGTATTTTCCATTTTTTGTGCAAAAAATATTTTTCTGGTGGGATGGGATACAAAAATATTACCCCCCCCCCAAAAAATCCCTCTCTAGGTCAGTACATGGCTTATAGGAGTCAGAGGAAAATCTGCCATGTTAGAAGTCAGAAAGAGCTTGGGAAGCAGTTTAGAGAGTTCTGTGTGTTTAGTCTGAAAGGGAAGATTAAGCAGTAACATGATAGCCCATGTTTAAATGTTTGAAAGGATGCCATTGAAGATGAAGCAAGCTTGTTTTCTGTTGCTCCAGACTGAGACTAGGGCATGGAGCAATGGTTTCAAACCACAGGGAAAGAGATTCCATCTAAACATCTCTCGGCATTACTTCGCAAATGAAGATTCAGGAAGGACTCATCCCACGCTTTTTACAAGCGCGTTGATGACTTAAAAGGCCAATCTGAGATAGGTAAGTATGGTTGCAGAAAGCACAGCAGAAAGTCTCCTTGGGTGATGTTGTTTCCAAGTTGCAGTTCTTTCTGCATTGTCGTTTCTCTTTGAGACCCGTTCAATGTGTCTTCTCGAAAGAGGCCACAGCATTGTGGATAGTGCATCTCCATGCCTCCTGATGTGAGGCCAGGGTGGACCATTGTTGGTGATCAATTTGGCCGAGCCTGAGATGTTGTTTCAGGGAGTCCTTATATCTCTTTTTGGGGGCGCCTCTCTTGCGCTGACCCGTGGCGAGTTCACCATAGAGTAGTATCTTTGGGAGGCGGTGGTCCTCCATCCTAGAGACGTGCCCTGCCCAGCGCAGCTGTGTTCTCAATAGCATGGCCTCAATGTTGGTGATCCCTGCTTGCTCAAGGACAGCAACGTTTGTCACATAGTCGGTCCAGTGTATATTTAGGATTGTGCGAAGACAGCGCTGATGAAAGCGTTCGAGGAGTCGTAGGTGTTGGCGATAGGTGACCCATGGTACAGACCCACAGAGGAGAATAGACAGTATGATAGCTCTGTACACACTGATTTTGGTACTTTGCCTCAGGTTCTTGTTGCTCCAGACTCTTTTGTGAAGCCTTCCAAATGCACTATACGCACTACCTAAACATCAGGGAGAAGTTATTGATGGCAAGAACTGTTTGACAATGGAATGTGCTGCCTTGGAATACGGTAGAGTCTTCATCTTTGAAGACTTTGAAGCCAAGGCTGGATGGCTATCTGTTGAGAGTGCTTTGATTGTGTAGTCCTGTATGGCAGAAGATTGGACTGGATTGCCCTTCTGTGATTTGTGCCATTGAGAACTGACTTGTGCCACTTCTATACTGCCCTATATCTCAGGATCTGATTCCAGCTTATCTGCTTTGAATTGGATTATACGAGTCTACACTGCCAGATGATCTGGTATAAGAACATGATCTGGGATCAGATCCTGGGATATAGGGTAGTGTAAATCGAGCTTTGGTTGGGGTAATCACTGCTGGAGCTCATTGTTCACAGAGTGGCCAAGGAGCTTGCTCACACTGTATTGTCCCACTGATCTCTTTGGGGATGCAAATAGAAGATCCTACTATGGCTCACTCTGCAAAACCTTTTCCTTCCCTGGTTCCATTGTTGTGCCTTGCTTGGAAGATTTTCTATTTCATGACGGGTTGCCTTCATTAATTCTATCTGCATTACACTAAAAGCTCAAGGGAAGTGAATTGCTCCAGCTTTTACTTGCATATTCCATGAAGAGATGGAAAAAAAGCATTCATGTATTATGCCATAATCTTATAACATAATACATAAACAAACTGCTGCATAATATACTTTGCCTTTCAAACGGAAATAGCATTTTGCTCTATATTTCTTAGAAGGATGCAATTCCCAACAGGAGATCCATGGTGAGAAAAACCTATTATGGCTTTGCTGACAAAATCTGGTGTCCTTTTTTTTGGGAGAAATGCTGGACCACTCTGACAACCACCATGTCAGACTACACAGAGAAGCCATTGAAATCCACAAGCAATTTCAACAAAAAAGAGGAAACCGTGATAATGAAAAAAATCTGGCTACCAGTATTTTAAAAACCTGTAAAATCAGGACAGTAAATAAAGATGAAAACTAAAAAAGGGGGTATTTATGACATGAAACAATCATGGCCAGCTAACACACCCAACAAAAGATTCCCCCAGGCAGGAATCAGCCAATTGGAACATTCACACTTGCCTCAAACAGACAAGAGTTCTTTCTCCCACCCTGGACATTCCACAGATAGATAGGTAGTAGGCATGGTTTCGAATCCAAAAATGGCGATTCTAAAATCAAATGGGGGCGGGGGATTTTTTTTTGATTAGTAAACGAATGAATTCCAAAAAATTTCCCAAAAAATTTCTAAAATGTAACTTAAGTACTAACGAATTTCGTTAGTAATTCGTATGCCAGAGCATGCGCATTTCAGATGAGTTTTATTTACAACTCCCAGAAATCCTAACAGCTGGTAAATTGGCTGGGATTTCTGGGAGTTGTAGGCCAAAACTTGAATAAACCACACTGAATTCTAGATGGGACTCTCCAAATAGGAAGGAGGGAGGGAAGGAGGAAGGGAGAGAGGGGGGTATTCTATTCTTGGAAGCAGCAAAAAAAAGGGAGGAGGGCCCCCTCGCTCCTCGCTGCCTCTCTCTCACCCCGATCCTGAGGGAGCGAGGGGCCCAAGTTTGCCCAGGCTGAGAGGAAAAGGAAGAGGCCTGAGGCTGTGAGGAATGGTGGGAGTTGAAGTCCAAAACACGTACCTGGAGGGCTGAAGTTGGCCCCTGCGATGGGGCATGGCAGCAGAGCAACGGGGAAGAGAAGCATCTGAGAGAGCGCAGGGAGAGAGAGGAGGAGAAGCGCGCGCGTGTGTGTGTGTGAAGCTGGCCCCTGCGATGGGGCATGGCAGCAGAGCAACGGGGAAGAGAAGGGGGGGAAGCGTGGAGGACTACACTTTCCAGAATGCATTGCCTACCTAGCAGCAGCGTCACTTCCAGTTCCCCATAGAAATGCGGGAAAAAGAAGAAGCTGAATGAAGGCGGGAAGGAAATGAGGGGGATAAGACAGGGAGAAGTGAGTACGTAGTACAATAATTAATTAATTAATAATTAAGAATTTATTATGATCATAACGCAAATTGTTGGCCTCAAGGACCGTAAAAGGAAGTCTACTTCCGGGTCGCGGCAGCGATCCGTAAAAGCTCAAAAGTCCCATTACATACGAATCTCTTACGAATCCTTTTAATTTCCGTTTCATTTTTCTCATGCCTAATAGGTAGATAGATAGATAGATAGATAGATAGAGATAGACAGATAGACAGACGGACAGACAGACAGATAGATCCCACTTACCTAGTTTCCAGCAGACCCCTCAACCTCTGTGGATGTCTGCCATAGATGTGGGCAAAACGTCAGGAGAGAATGCTTTTGGAACATGGCCATACAGCCCAAAAAACTCACAGCCACCCAGTGATTCTGGCCATTAAAGCCTTTTGACAACACATACTCTCCAACATTTCACAGTTAGAACCAGCACACATGCAACATTAAGGCCAAGCGACACCAGAGTCCGGTCAAGGGGGCAAAAAGCTATTTATAAGGAAAAACAGACAAGCAAGAGAGGATGCAGCCATTTACAGTACTTTTGAATGGGCCTCCCTGCTGAGTTAATGGAGTGTAAACAATGTTTGCATTGTGAGCCCAGTTTGCAGCAATGGAAATAACTCAGGGACAAAATAAGGAAGTAATAGAAGGGAAGAGAAACTGAAGTAGCTGAAAAACCAGGAGAACAGATGATTACTTAGGGCTGTATCCCTACCAAACTGGGATAGTTGGAAGATGTGCCGACCAACTCCTGCTCTCATATCCAAGAAGTTGAAAAAGGAGGTTGGCCGCCCTTTGTCATGGATTATCCGCAATAGCATGCAGGCCTCCTTCATTAATTCTCGGCCGACTTCTGCCTGCAGAGCAGCGAGAGACCACCCACTGCGAATCGTGACAGTAAACTGGGGTTGTAATAAGCGAGGTGGAGTGGAAAATTACTATTTGGGTTAAGTGCCAGTCTTGATCCATACGCCACCACGTTTGACAGGAGGAGAATAAGTGAGAGAGGAAGCAACAGCTGGATATACTTTGGAGGTCCCAGCTGAGATCAGGATAAATTTGGCCCAGGTATGATCCCAGTTCTGTATGGTCCTAGTTCATGCAATACTGGTGAAGTTGCCAGCCTGAAAACGGAAGAGGGTTCTTGTTCCTTTAATTATTGTGCTGAAAAGGGGGTTTCAGAGGTGTTGGGTTTTCTGTTGGTCATGGGGGTCCTATATGGGAAGTTTGGCCCACTTCTCTTGTTGGTGGGGTTCAGAATGCTCTTTGATTGTAGGTGAACTATAAATCCCAGCAACTACAACTCCCAAATGTCAAGGTCTATTTTCCCCAAACTCCACCTGTGTTCACATTTGGGCATATTGAGTATTCGTGCCAAGTTTGGTCCAGATCCATCATTCTTTGAGTCCACAATACTCTCTGTATGTAGGTGAACTACAACTCCAAACCTCAAGGTCAATGTCCACCAAACCCTTCCAGGGTTTTCCGATGGTCATGGGAGTTCTGTGTGCCAAATTTAGTTCAATTCCATCATTGGTGGAGTTCAGAATGCTCTTTGATTGTAGGCGAACTAGAAATCCCAACTACAACTTCCAAATGACAAAATCGACCTCCAAATCCCACCAGTATTCAAATTAGGGCTGTAGCAAAATTACATTTATGATGTAGCAACGAAAATAATGTTATGGTTGGGAGTCATCGCAACATGTGGAACTGTTTTAAGGGGTCGTGGCAATAGGAAGGTTGGTGAGCACTGCTCTATGAGATATCTGTGCAAGCTTTTCCCTGTAATATTCCTAATCTCGGCATTACTTCGCGAACAAAGATTCTTGGGAAGGACTCATCCCACGCTTTTTACAAGCGCATTGATGACTAAAAAGGCCAATCAGAGATAGGCAAGTTCGGTTGCAGAAAGCACAGCAGAAAGTCTCCTTGGGTGATGTTGTTTCCAAGTTGCGGTTTTTTCTGCTTTGTCGTTTCACTTCAAGACCCATTCGGCGTGTCTTCTCGAAAGAGGCCGCAGCATTGTGGATAGTGCGTCTCCATGCCTCCCGATGTGAGGCCAGGGTGGACCATTGTTGGTGATCAATCTGGCTGAGCCTGAGATGTTGTTTCAGGGAGTCCTTATATCTCTTTTTGGGGGTGCCTCTCTTGCGCTGACCCATGGCGAGTTCACCATAGAGTAGTATCTTTGGGAGGCGGTGGTCCTCCATCCTAGAGACGTGCCCTGCCCAGGGCAGCTGTATTCTCAACAGCATGGACAGCAACATTAGTCATATAGTCGGTCCAGTGTATATTTAGGATTGTGCGAAGACAGCGCTGATGAAAGCATTCAAGGAGTTGTAGGTGTTGGCGATAGGTGACCCATGTTTCAGACCCATAGAGGAGAATAGACAGTACGATAGCTCTGTACACACTGATTTTGGTGCTTTGCCTCAGGTGCTTGTTGCTTCAGACTCTTTTGCGAAGCCTTCTGAATGCACTATATGCCTTTGCTAATCTGTGATCTATCTCTTTATCAATCTTGGCATCTGAAGAGATGATGCTTCCCAGGTAGGTGAACTGCTGGACGGACTTAAGCACAGATTTGCCTATGCTGACGTGGGGATGATGGTGTTCTTCCTGTGGTGCGGGCTGGTAGAGGACTTCCGTTTTCTTCAGGCTGACTTCCAGCCCAAACAGCTCTGCAGCTGCTGCAAAGCAGGATGTTAGGCGCTGCAGGGCTGCTTCTGAATGGGCGACAAGGGCAGCATCGTCTGCAAAAAGCAGCTCACAGACTAGATAGTTTAGAGTCTTAGTGTGAGCCCTCAGACGGCTTAAGTTGAAATATTCCAGCACCCCAAGAAAGGAACTAAGCTGGCAAAAGCTGAGGGGCCTTTGGTTTGTTCCAGATTTTTTGAACAGGGAAAACCAGCGTGTTTTCTCTCCTTCTTCTCCCCTCATTTACTAGTTCAGTCTTATTTATGGCCTTGTGAATGGGGCTGGGGAAAAAATAAACCTTTTTGTTGTTGTTGAAGGCATTTGGTGTGTCATTTTCGTTGCTGTTTGAATTGATGGCTGCTCTGGGGTTATCCTAAATATTTTGATCAATGTTATATTGTTTTCTGTCTGTCTTTTTGTGTACGTGCGTTACATTGTAAGTGAGAACATTGTTACAGATGGGTAAATTGTTCACTTGCTGTGAGACGTTAGTAGATAAGATGAAGCTACAGTTTCTTTGAGGAAAATAAGGGTGGGTGGGTTTGGAACCAGACGAGTGCGCCCGAACACTCAATTAAGCTATAGTGTGTGAGTTTGTGTACGTATATGTGCCTGTCGACCTCTAGAGACCTCATGAATTTCATTAAGTTTTTTTAAGGCAAGGAATACTCAGAGATGGTTTTGTCAATTCTTTCCTTTCAAATAGAGTTTTCTGCTGTAGTACTGACAAATAAAACCATCAGTAAAGTAGAGAAGAATGAGGATTCATCCAGGGGAAAAGCGTTTTCTAGGGCAGTGTTTTCCAACCTTTTTTGAGCCGCGGCACATTTTTTACATTTACAAAATCCTGGGGCACACCACCAACCAAAATGACACAAAATGACACTCTAACACAGTAATACATATAGTTAATATGTTTTTAAATGTATTTATTCACTCAGTGTGAAACCTGGGCCTGTTTCGATGAACACAACATAGATATCCTGACAGGAATGGCAGGAAGACACAAACTTCCCACACAGAACTCCCATAACCAAGAGAAAATACTATAAGAGTTTGGTGGGCATTGACCTTGGGTTTTGGAGTTGTAGTTCACCTATATCCAGAGAGCACTGCGGACTCAAACAATGTTGGATCAGGACCAAACTTGGCATGAATACTCAACATGCCCAAATGCGAACACAGATGGAGTTTGGGGAAAATAGACCTTGACATTTGGGAGTTACAGTTTCTGGGATTTATAGTTAACACACAAACAAAGAGCATACTGAACTCTTGCAACAATTGAATTGAACTGAACTTGGCATATTGAACTCTCATTACCATAGAACTGAAAGGGTTTGCTTGGGAATTGACCTTGAGTTTGGAAGTTGTAGTTCACCTACACCCAGAGAGCACTGTGGACTGAAATAATGATGGATCTGGACCACACTTGAAATGAATACTCAATATGCCCAAATATGTACACAGATGGAGTTCAGGGGAAATGGACCTTGCCATTTGGAAGTTGTAGTTGCTGGGATTTATAGTTCCCCTACAATCAAAGAGCATTCTGAACCCCAGCAATGATAGAACTGGGCCAAACTTCCCACACAGAACCCCCAGGTGGCTCCCTTCCTGAATAGCTCTCTCCCTCTTCCACACCAGAAGGGAAGGCACTCACTCGGTCCGCGGTTGCCTTTCCTGCGGTATGAAAGAAGAAGCCGGTGGGCCTGCCTCAGACTGTGCTTCTCACTTTCGCTTCCGTTCCCTGCCCTCCCTCGATTGGAGGCAGGCTGGGGAAATGGCCAAAGGAGGCGGCATCCCAGCCCCTTCTTCTTCGCTGCCGCCCAGCCCTTCCTCCTCCTCCCCCAAGCAGCAGCAGCAGCAGCAAGAGGGGAAGAGGGGGAAGAGAGGGGGAAGAGAGCACACTAGTGTGCCA
Organism: Anolis apletophallus; assembly: GCA_030556195.1. Classification (NCBI taxonomy): domain Eukaryota; kingdom Metazoa; phylum Chordata; class Lepidosauria; order Squamata; family Anolidae; genus Anolis; species Anolis apletophallus. The sequence goes on from JARBWK010000011.1 coordinate 19,349,932, forward strand.
CAGAACAGTGGTTGGGAAACACTGTTCTAGGGCAGTGGTTCCCAAACTTTTTGGCCTACAGCCTCCTTTCCAGAAAATGTTTTACTCACCACCCCCCTAGAAATTAATTTTTTTAAAAAATGTAATAGCAATTAAACAGAAAGATATATGTATTAATGCAGTGGTTCTCAACCTTTCTAATGCCGTGACCCCTAAATAAGGTTCCTCATGTTGTGGTGACCCCATCCATATTTTCGTTGATACTTCATAAATAATTTTGCTACTCTTCGAAAATTTTAAGGCAAATATCTAATATGCAGGATGTATTTTCATTGTTACAAATTGAACATAATTAAAGCATAGTGATTAATCACAAAAACAATATGTTTGGGGAAGTATGAACAACGGATGATGGGATCTGCAGTACCTTCGACCAATTCAGCTCTGATTTCCCATGAATGACAGACCTGGACCAAACTTGGCACACAGAACCCCCATGACCAACAGAAAATACTGGAGGGTTTGGGAGGAATTGACAGTGATTTAGGGGAGATGTAGTTCACCTACATTTGGAGAGCACTCTGAACCCAAACAACCCTGGATCCTCAATATGTCCAAATTTGAATACTGGTGGGGTTGGGGGGGGGATTGATTTCGTCATTTGGGAGTTGTAGCTGCTGGGATTTATAGTTCATCTACAATCAAAGAGCATTCTGAACTCCCAACAGCAATGGAATTGAGCCTAACTTGAGCAATAGAGAATACTGGACCTTGGAAATTAGGGACCCATTGGATTAGAAGGGGTGATACAGGACTGCACTGTGGGTGGAGTTGAGGAGAGGAAGGGGGGGACGCTGTGGTTTCCAAGCAGTACATGAGAAAAAAGTTCTTGGAATCATCACGGGGAACAAGTTAAACATGAGCCAACAATGTCATGCGGCAGCTAAAAAAACCAATGCAATTTTGGCCTGCATAAATAGGAGTCTAGTGCCTAGATCCAGGGAAGCCATGCTACCTCTCTATTCCGCCTTGGTCAGACCACATCTGGAACCACACTGTGTCCAGTTCTGGGCACCAGAGTTTGTTTGTGATGGGGTGAATATATTCTCCATTTTCCTATTAAATGGAATGGAATGAAATGCTATGGTAAGAAGATGATTTCCCCTGCTTTCTGCCCCTAATGGGATGAGGTCCTGAGGAACATGGAGGACATGTTTGGAAGCTTTCCTGGCCCCCTTAAGATCATTTGGGGAAATGGACGGTTTTTGAAAAATCTTGCAAAAATGTTTTGACACCTCATGGGTTTCAGGGACCATAATAATAAGAAGAATAAGAATAAGAATAATGGCTTTTCTTCGCAAACAAAGATTCAGGAAGGACTCATCTCATGCTTTCTACAAGCGCATTGATGATTCGGAGGTTGGATGTGTCCTTCGAGCCTGTGCAATGGATTTTTCTGGTGGAGCACAGCGTGCACAGAACTGGCCTCACCCTTTAAACCAAAGGTTTGGCTGCCAGGGCCTAGCAAGCTGGGACGGTGGCAGCGAGGTCCTCGGGTCTTAGGTTTGGTTCAAGTTTCCTTCTCTAGATGGTTGACCTTACAGGGTTAAACAAGCACCATCTGCCTGGGTTTGAAATCAGAGTTTTCCTTCTCCTAGGATGGTTGCCAAAGGCTAGGGAGCCCATCCTGCCCTTTGACACTCTTTGTCAGACCCTTCGGTTGTGACCTGTCTGGCATAAGAGGCATTACCGGTGGCTATTATGCCACCGCCAGCATAGCTCACAACTTCATTAGGGTACGCAAGCCTCTCCCCCACAACAAGGAGGTGCCAACGGAGAGGAATAATAATGATGATTATGATGATCTCAGCTAAAAGGTCTCAGCCAGCACTTGGAAACAATAAACATTGACAAAATCACAATCTGTCATCTGTAAAAGGCCACCTTACTTGGATCTGCGCGCATCATTCAAAAATACATCACACAGTCCTAGACACTTGGGAAGCGTTTGACTTGTGATTCTGTTATACGAAATCCAGCATATAGATCTTGTTTGCTGTGACATACTGTGTTTTTATCTCAGTAATATAATAATAATTATTATTATTATTTATATAAAGAAAAATGTAATGTTAGTTTGTGGGATTAACATAACTGAAAACCCACTGGACAAATTGACACAAAATTTGGACACTACACCCTTACCAGACCAATGAGTGACCATCAGTCATACCCCCCAAAAAAACAGTGGAAAGGACTTAAAAGCTAAAAGACAATACAGTGCACATTTCCAATTTCCTATTCCTGGACTGCAACTCCCAGCAATCCTCCAGATAGATAAGCTAGATAGATTAGATAAAGATAGGTGGGTAGATAGATCGATTAGAAGGACTGCTGGGAGTTGCAGCCCAAGAATAGGTAGAGAAGGAAGAGGGGAGAGAAAGGAAAGGGGAAAGATAAAGAGAGGGGAAGGAAGGAAAGAGGTAGAGAAAGAAGGAAGGAGAGAAGGAAAGAAAAAAGAGAAGGAAGGAAGGAGAGAAAGAAAGGAGAGAAAAGGGGGAGGGGAGGCTGGCCACACAGCAATGCATGGTTAGTACAGCTAATTATTATTATTTATATACTTTTAGCCCACCTTTCTTCCATGAATGGGACTCAAAAATGGCCCTGTCGGTTGCAACCAGCCAATTGACAGTACTTGATTCACCATTTTATTGAACCAGGGTTGTGGAAATTGCTGTCTTTCAGTTATATGAAGCCCCAATCTCCATTTCTTTAGTCTCCTCAAAGCATCTCTAGAGACCCCAAAACCTTCCACCTCCCAATTTAAACAAAAACGCCTTGATTATTTTTCCCTTGAAAATACTCCCCAATCACCCCCCCCCCCAAATATGAAGTTTGTGACATTCATGCCCCAGCTCTCTTCAAATCTACCTCCCGAGCCAATATATGAGAAACTAGCTGAATCCGGCCACGTGCTGCTGCTGTGGCTTTTTCTCTTTCCTGTGTCCCAGTCTATATATGTGTGTTTTGTGTGTGTGTGTATGTATATATATGGATTTGTGTCTATGTGTGTGTGTGTGTGTATATGTGTGTGTACTTATGTATATGTGTATATGTATATGCATGTATATGTGTGTACTTATGTATATGTGTGTTTTTGTATATGTATATGCGTTGTGCCGTTAAAGTTCCCCTTTCATCCTGGGAAGACGGAAAATGCGTGTATATGTGTAGATGTGTGTAAGTACAGATGTGTGCATGTGTGCATGTCTATATGTACATACGTGTGTGCATGTGGTGAAGACCAACAGTAACATCCCTTCCTACCAGGCATGTAGCCAGGGGGGGCTAAGGGGGCTTCAGCCCCCGAAATTCTCAGGGTGGTCCGCGAAAAGGCCTTACTGGTACATTATTTAAACTGTTATGTTTATTCATATCATGATCTGATCACCATGCTCATTATATCCCACATTAATGGGGTTATTGGGATAACAATACAAAAGGTTTGCTAGGGTAGACCCTCTTCCACCCAGTCTCAGCCCCCCCTGAACCAAACTCCCCCCCGAATCAAAATCCTGGCTACGGCCCTGCTTCCTGCCTTTTATGCTTCCTTTCTTCCCTCTCCCCCTCATCCCTCAGCTTTTCTCTTCTCTCTGTCCTCCTGCCTCTTCTCTCTTCCTCCCTACCACCAACATTCCGACACTCTAAACTGCCAGAGGGGGTGACTCCCAGCCTCTACATTCTGAGGGAGTATTTGCATAATGCCTCTAATTGGCCAGCACCACCAACATTCTGACACTCTAAACTGCCAGAGGGGGGTGGCATGGGGGATCATGGGAGTTGTAGTCCAAATGGTTTTTTGTATTTTTGGGTCATGTTGTTTAATTTTTTATTTTTGGGGGGTGGTAAACATACCTCGTGGGGTTTTGTGTGTATGTGGGCTGATTTGGTGTGTCTGCCTTGTGTGGTTTTGCTGTGTATAGGCTACTTAGGATGATAGCTCTCTTTTTATATATATAGATGATGATAGGAAGTGACAATGCATAATCTCTAATGTGCCCTGGATTTATGGATGCGGCTCATGGAAGGCATGCATCCCCACCCCCCAGTGTTCATCAATGATTTTATGTGGGTAAGTACATAGGTGGGAATAGGTGACCCATGGAAAACCTGTAGGGAGCTCTGGAAGAGCTAAAATTTTGCAATACAACACCTTGAGGCTCTGAAGAATGACTCTCTCTATGTTAGAGAATTGGTTTTCCTGAGAGTGTTCTTTCGCAGCATAAAATGTACGCCTAGAGTCATTCCCAATACATAGAACACAAGCCAGCTATAAGAACAGCACATACAAAAATATAACAACTGTTCAGTAAACATTTCAGGGGAGGAAAGAAAAATCATTCAATAAACACAGTGTCCACATTTCAATAAATAATGAAGTCCAACTTCTAAACCATTAGCGGCAGCTGCAAATTGCTCAAGTGTAAAAATACCATGGTGTCAGTGTAGAGATTAAACACAGCAGTTGCAATAATATGAAATGCATAAGTACCGAGCCCAAATTATATTTAAAAAATACACGTTATATGAAAAACATAGCTATTATTCTCCCTCCTGCTTTGCCTTCCAAATGAGATTCCAGACACTCGAAAGATATGAGCCTCCCCAAGGTAAAGGCCTTTGCCTTTTAAAAAATTGTTGGCCAAGATCCTAGAGCTGTGTTTAGTTATGTATATAGTACAACCTAATCCTATAGCTACTGATCTGTAGGATCAGTATCTGTGGTTTTGTTTACCCAGTCAGTCATCTTCTAGGTCTTCCAAGCAATTCTATGGTTGTTCAATAAAGTTAAAGGTTTCCCTGACATTTGCGTGTGCAAGCGTGACACACCTCGCACCAAGAACAACATACAGAGACAGTGGTTGGATAAAAATGGCCACAACTCATTTATTGAAAACAGGAACAAAGGGTTAGACAGCCCCCACAAATGCCACGCTGGGGTGCGAGGGTCCTGGATTAGGGGTAGACAGCCTAAAATCAAATGGGGGGATTTTTTTTTGATTAGTATATTAAAGACTTACAAAAAATGTCCAAAGTTGTATGCAAGCCTAAGCACAGGCAAATCGAGGGGCAACATTTCCCTTGGTGCAGGAGAGCATTAATATATTATTATTATTAGTATTATTATTATTATTAAATAAAAATAGTCAATGCCTGTCCACGTAAACTAGAAACTGGCCTCGGCACCCCAGGGGGCCTGGGCGTTATCCCCTAACAACCAAGGGGCGATAAGCCAACCTGATCCAGGGGCCAAGCCAAATGCCACCCGCCGAACACGGAGTTGCGACAAATAACATAACAAAATATAACGCACAGAGCAGGGTGCAGTACAGAACAGATAAACAAACAGAGCACAACCAACAATGCAATGAGTAGGGAGGGTGGGAGGCAAAACCAGCCTGCCTCTGATATAATATCATTCAAATATAATATCATTATACTATAGTACTATTATAATCATTCCCCTTATGGGGAGCTTGTTAAGTAATATGAGATTGATTATATTCTATTTATACTTATTGCTTGTATATATATTGTTTCAGATCGGACCCTATGCATATGAATATTGTTTAAATTGGTCCACGGTCCAGAAGAAGCTATTGGAGAAACGGATAGCGCATTATTATTTCATATATCCGTCGACCGTTTTGGAAGTAGACACCACCCTTTTCTACAAGGATTATAAACACAGTGGACACTGTCCCTTTAAATTTTTGTTTGGCTGCTACTTCCAGGACCTAACTTCACTGTTACCGATGAGGTTGCTGTAATGCTTATTCATAGTATTGCATAGCCCATATTGTTGGGAATTTTGAAATTTACTTTATTACTTTGGAAAATATACATTTGCTGATATCAACACTTGAGACTCTTTTGTGTTTGTTTGGATTGCTGCCCAAGACACTCCCGCTTGTCTTTTTTGCATCTGAATGAGGCCAGGCAGTCCCGGGCAGCTAAAGAGATCTGCCTGAGCGGAAGTCCGAGCCGGCCGGAAACAGGAAGGGGGCGGGGCGGAGCCAGCCCCCTCATTGGCCGGCTGGCCTAGATGGCAGGAAGCCTTCCTGCCATCCGGGGGGCTTCTGGGAGAAAGAAGCTCCCCTGAGGCAACAAGATGGCGGGAGGGCAACGTTGCTCCGCAACCAGCGTGGCCGGTAAGTCGGCCACGCCCATAAGTCTAGTCGTGTCCGACTCTGGGGGTTGGTGCTCATCTCCATTTGTAAGCCAAAGAGCTGGTGTTGTCCGCAGGGAGCGTCGTTACCTTCCCGCCAAGGCAGTACCTATTGATTTACTCACATTTGCATGTTTTCGAACTGCTAGGTTGGCAGAAGCTGGGCCTAACAGCAGGAGCTCACCCCGCTCCCCAGATTCGAACCACCAACTTTTCGGTCAGCAAGTTCAGCAGCTCAGCTGTTTAACCCGCTGTGCCACCAGGGGGCCCTATGGTTGTTCAATAGGGTTTTGCATATTCATCCAAAGTCCTGGAATGTATCCCTCACTGCTATGGGGATCATACTGTACTAAACTAAGTAATATTCCCTGACCCTAGCCCCAATTCTGTTTTATAGGCAAAAGTGACTGAGCAATAGGGATTTGTTCTCCTATTGATCAAGACACAGCATACTGATGTTTTCACCACCTCCCCCCAATCAGGCCCGGATTACCCATAAGGCCACCCTAGGCCATGGCCTAGGGGCACAAGCCAAGGGGGGTGCAGTTCACAAGGACCAAAAAAATGTTGAAACAAAACCACAACGCACGGCATGGAGATGACTCTCTCTCTCTCTCAGGGGGGGGGGCACTGCGAGCAGGTGGGGAGGAGGGAATGGTGCCCCCTTTTGTTATCACCCCCGCCTCTTTGTCAAGGAAGGAGGGTGCAAGGAGGAGGAGGAGGGAAGCCCCCGGGGCCGCTGCTGGGCATGCGCAGTACTCAGGAACATGGCGGAGGAGGCAGAGACGCTCGTGCCCTCCTGCTGCGCATGCCCGGCAGCGGCCCCAGGGGCTGCCTCCTTCCTCTGCCTTCCTGACTCCTTCTCAAGGCGCCCAACCCTTCCTTGACTCAAGGAAGGAGGGCACGCCACGAGGAGGTGGAGGGAAGCCCCACCCCTGGGGCCGCTGTCTCAAGGAAGGAGGGCGCACGGCGCCGTGAGGATGAGGAGGCGGAGGTAAGCCCCACCCCCAGGGCCACTACCTCAAGGAAGGAGGGTGCGTGGCGCCGCGAGGAGGAGGAGGTGGGGGTGCGGTAGAGGTTGGTTTGGGGGTGTAATTCCAAAGTGTGGCCTAGGACGCCAAAAGGGGTTAATCCGGGCCTGCCTCCAATTGGAAGAAGGATCCCTGTTGCAGTTCCTCTTGCACTTGAAATGGTGGGGGAAAGAGGATGGAAACATCAGTCCCTGTATCCTGAATGATAGAAGAGGCAGCTAGCACTTGCAGTGGCTGATTCCTCAGTCAAGCGGAATCAGGGGACCTTTACAATTGTGGCAGTAATGCAATGATCATGAATATGAAGAGACCGTGAATACGAATGAGTTATGGATGTGTAACTCTCGCTTATACATCCGTAACTACTACAATAGTGAATTCCAGCCATTGCTCATTATAGGGATGTATCGCTCAGCCTTTGGTTGAGTTCCCAGAGTAGCTTGTAAAATAAATATAAAACCTTTAAAAATACATTGTTAGAGCGGCCGAACAGCAAGCAAAATGAAAGAGACACACACAGGGAAAATCAAATTAGAAGATATTCTTGGCCTGATACTGTAGTGAAGCTGGGATAGGTGCCAAGGGAGCTGTCCTGTGGAGCCCAATCCAAAATCTCTTGAGACCACTGACAAGTTCCCACTGTTTATGAGTCACAGGGCCTCTGACCAAATTGCTGGCAAGACTGATGACCAACAGGTTGGAGGTTCAAATCCAGCACCTTGGAGAGCTCTTTCAAAGGCAATAAATTAGAGCAGGGGTCAGGAACCTATGGCTCACGAGCCATATGTGGCTCTTTCAAGGATTCCATCTGGCTCTCCGCCTGTCCCTCACATGCCAGCTCTCAGCTGCGCGCGCGGCCTTCGCTCCCCTTCGCCTCAAATTCCACCTCTTGCCCAGAGCTTCCTGTGTTGTTGAGGAGGAGAGACTCGACCTGCCTCCTGCGCTTGCCGGGACTGATGTGAAGCTTCCGGTGTCAGGTGGGGGCGGATCCTGGCTGGCCCCCTGCACTCCCCTGCCTCGGGCCCAGTGGGCTGCCTGCATGGGCTCGCTGCGTGTCCTGAGGCCTGCTCCAGGCTTCTTGCAGAGCCTCTGGTGTGGGGCAGGGGAGGGAGATGGCCCGCCTTTCATGCTCGCCGGGGCTATGCCTGCCACCCTCCACCACCTCACCGCCGGCTGGGGCCTGGAGCGGGCCGGCCTCACGACATTCCCGCAGCCCCCCCCCCCCCAGTTCAGGGCAGGGGAGAGCTTTGGCAAGATAGGAGGCCCCAACTCTTTCCCTTCAGTTACCAAAATTAATTAATTATATGGCTCTCGCTGAAATAAATATTTCAAAATATTTTGCTTTTATGGCTCTGAGTCAAAAAGGTTCCCGACCCCTGAATTAGAGCCTTTGGAGAGCATTCCCTCTATCATCTCCATCTCCGGCTCGCCATGCAGGGACATGAGAGAAGCCCCCCTACAACAAGGATGTTAAAACATTAAAAACATCTGGGCACCCTGCTGGGCAATGTCCTTGCAGACAGCCAATTCTGCAGTTTCTCAAGGCGCTCCTGACACACTCACATACAAAACCCTGACTGGTCAATGGTGGTTCAGACTAGCCATGAAAGTGCATTTGGGTGATCAAAGATTAGGAAACCAAAAACCGGCTTAGGGAGCTGTGTATGTTTAGCTTGGAGAAAAGAAGGCTGAGAGAGAGGACATGATGACTATATTTAAATATTTGAAAGGATGTCCCATTGAGGAGAAGGCAACCTTATTTTCTGTTGCTCTGGAGACTAGGACATAATAGAGAAATAAATTCAAAGTGCAGGGGGGGAAAAGATTCCACCTAAACAGTAGGAAGAATTTCCTATGACAAGGCTACTTGACAGTGAACTATGCTGCCTTAGATCATGGTGGAGTCTCCTTCTCTGTGACTTTTAAGCAGTGGCTGGATGGCCATCTGTCAGAGGTGCTTCAATTCTGTGTACCTACTTGGCAGGGGGTTGGACTGAATGGTCATTGCAGTCTCTAAATGGGGGAAGAGATGGGGACAGCTTCTGAGTATTTGCTCAAAACCTCCCCATGATCCATCTTATCTGACTGTATGTCATCAATGCCTCGAAGCTGTGACTGGATGGCTGCGTGCCAGCCGGTTGAAGGTGAATCCATCGAAGACGGAGATCCTATGGCTGGGTCGTCCTGGATTGAGTGGATGCCGGCTGCCTACCCTGGACAGCGAGCCTTTAAGCCCATCATCTTCAGTAAAGAGCCTGGGGGTCCAATTGGACCCGCTGCTATCGATGGAGATGCAAATCTCCACGGTATGCAGGACCGCGTTTTTCCATTTACGACAGGCTAGGCGGCTGGCTCCCTACTTGTCCAAAGACGACTTGGCTACAGTGATCCAGGCGATGGTCATCTCGAGACTGGATTACTGTAATGCCCTCTACATTGGCCTTCCCTTGTCTGCAATCCGGAAACTCAAGCTGATGCAGAATGCTGTGGCTCGACTGCTGGTGGGAGCATCTGCATGAGAGCACATTACACCTATTCTGCAGCAACTGCACTGGCTACCAATAGAGTACCGGATTGTTTTCAAGGTGCTGGTATTGACCTTTAAGGCCTTGTATGGTCTAGCGCCAGTGTACCTGAGGGACCGCCTTACCCCATATGTTCCCCCGAGATCACTACGCTCGGAAGAGCAAAATCTCTTAGTAGTTCCATCTATCCATTCCTGCCGCCAGTCAACAACTAGAATGAGAGCCTTTTCTGTAGTGGCACCATCACTATGGAACTCAATGCCAGATGAAGTTCGTGCCATTAAGGAATTGGCCCCGTTTCGGAGAGCCTGCAAGACATCCCTTTTTAGGCAGGCCTTCAACCTAACTGGCACTTGATTAAAGCTGTCCAAAGTCGCTTAAAATTTTAAGTAGATTGTTTGTTTTTATGCTTTGTTTTTATGCTCTGTTTTAATATTGCTGTATTAAATCGAGATGTTGCTGTTTTATTATGTGTTTTATGTAAACCGCCCCGAGCCTGCTGGAAGGAGCGGTATATAAAAATGAGCAATAATTAAATAAATAAATGTCTTTCCCTCCTTCTCTCCATCGTTTGTTGTGGCTGAGTCCCAAGTGGGAATTCATTCAATCTGTGAGGCTTAGAGTACTAGAACTTCCAGCATTTCCTTGCCAGCTGGGTGACTCAGCTGCACAGCTTTGGTTGTGGCAAGAACTGGTGACTGATGAGCGGGGTGATCCAATGGGGAGGTGCGCGGGTGGCTGGCAAAGGGGCCCATTGGCTGCTTGCCTTGTCATGGCTCCCAGTTCCTTGTGCTCTCTCTGTGGAAGTGGCTCAGTCAAGAACTTGGCAGAATCCAACTTGGTTCCGGTGTCTCTTGCCATTGGTAATAAGGGGCAATTTTTGCAAAAGACTTACTACAAGATAATTTCAGAAAGCCATATATTATTTGATGGTATGAATGGGTTGTTTTTTTGTCATTATTTACTGCCCCTGACTTCACCCTAATGGCAGCATGGTTTGCAAATTCTGCAGAATCCGGGCATCCTTGGCTAGGTATTTTGCCCACTAATTAGTGTATCTGTGGGTAAATTTCTTCTTCTTCCTGAAGAAGGAATTTGGTACCTTTTCTGTAACACTTGCAAACATTCAACTGCGTGTCTTCTATCCAAATCTTCTGTGCTTTGGAATGGGATGGGCTTTTCCCAGTGCTCAGCTGGGACACCATGTTTATCATCTCTCCATCTGTAGCTGTCTGTCTTGCTTTTAATCCCAAGACGAGGATTCAAGTTGGCACGCAGCGAGATGAACTCAAAAAGATAATAGATAAAAGCACACAAATTATACTAAAACACAATGAAATGTATTGTATGACTGAAACACAAGTAGATTCAAAGCATTTATAAAAGCATGGCGATAAGGAAAGTGCAGGCTGAATGAAAAAGACTTTGCAGGTAAAAGGACAGCAGGTAGCGGTGGGTGGATAGAGGCAGGGCCGGCCCCTACCATTCCGCCGACTATGCGGCCGCGTAGGGCGATGGGACCTGGGAGGGGCCGCTGTGCCTCCGCAACCAGCCACGCCGCTGGGTGGAGGCATGCTCGGGAGCTAGTGCTGCCCGTGCCGCGCCTCCGCCGCGGCACGGGCAGCACTAGATTTTCGCGCGCATGCGCTGTGCATGGAGCTGTAGAGCTCCGTAGGCTCAAGTAAAGCTCCGTAGGCACTGTGCAGTGCCTACGGAGTTCACTTGAGCTCTGTAGACACAGCGCATGTGCATGCGCGTGCATGTGCAATACATACGGAGCTCACTTGAGGTCCGTAGACACAGCGCATGCGCGCAAAAATCTCCGCGCACATGCGCTGTGTCTACAGAGCTCAAGTGAACTCCGTAGGCACAGCGCATGCGCGTGGAGATTTTCGCGCGCATGCGCAGTGCCTACGGAACTCAAGTGGAACTCCGTGGGCACTGGGCATGCGTGCAAAACCTCCGCGCATGCCCAGAAGCACCTGTAGGCGCAGCGCTGCAGCAGCATAGAGATACGGGAGGTGCGCTTGGGAGTCGCCGGGGGGGCGCCAAAATAATGTTCGCTTACCCCCCCCCCGGGAGAGCTCGGACCGCCCCTGGATAGAGGTGAGCTTCCATTGGGAAGTTGGTTCACACTGTTGACCCACAGCACTGCTGCTCTTATTTATTGCCTTTCAAAGAGCTCTCCAAGGTGCTGAACGCTAGTCCTAAACAGGCCCTGAAACTTGGAGAGTTTGTTTAGCCAAGGCCTGGAATTGATGGACCATTCCACTGGCATGGAAATCCTTCATGACACCAGATATCTTCTGGGACTTGAACCTAGTGTTCCAGACTAGAGTAGGCATGATCAGGAACCCAGAAAGCTGTGCAACATAATCACTCCCCCGACGTTCTGGAAACCAGTGCTGACCTTGTGTGTGTGTGTGTCAGGAGTGACTTGAGAAACTGCAAGTCACTTCTGGTGTGAGAGAATTGGCTGTCTGCAAGACCATTTGTGGGGACGCCCAGATGTTCTGATGTTTTACCATCCTTATGGGAGGTTTCTCTCATGTCTCCGCCTGGGAAGCTGGAGCTAACAGAGAGAGCTCATCCGCTCTCTCCCTGGATTTGAACCTCTAACCTTCAATCCTCCTGGAACAAGAGTTTAACCTATTGCATCACCGGAGGCTCCTAGTGCTGAACTATTGCAGATGTTATATTAAATGTGAACACAGGTGGACTTTGGGGAAAATAGACCTTGACATTTGAGAGTTGTAGTTGCTGGGATTTATAGTTCACCTACAATCAAAGAGCATTCTGAACCCCACCAACAAGAGAAGTGGGCCAAACTTCCCATATAGGAAGTTAATAATAGAAATATTATTTCATGACCAACATACAGTAAATAATATCATGTGACTCCTGGTGACCTTTTGGGTTGGTTTTTGGAGTGCATTCTTTCTTTTTTTGGGAGAGGGAACCACCTGAAAAAGATTTTTTGAGTATTTTGGATATTTTTAATGTGGGTTCTGATTTGATAGAAAATAGCATGTGTAGTGTGTATATCTATCTCTGGGTAGGGAGGAGCTGGTGTCTTGGAGATAGGCCAGCTGGGGCCGTGGAGACTGCAATGGATCTCTCACAGCTGCAAGTGACCTGGTAAATGTATGATGCTCATTCCTACTATGGTGCACATGTTCCTTGCAGTGGGAGCTTTGGCTGCTTCATCCATGTGTTCCTTTTCCTACTAAAATGTGTGTTTGTATGTGTTGGGAATGTAATTCTTCATGAATTTTATTCTTGAAGAAAGCAGTAAGTAGTTTAACACTTTCTTCCTGCTGCAGGAAAGTATTGGAAAAGCCACCAATTTTTGAATCCTATTTGAAGTTTGGGTGCCATTTCATGAAAAATTCACACACAATTTGTCTGCGTGCAACAGTGGTTCTCAACCTTCCTAATGCCGCAACCCTTTAATACAGTTACTCATGTTGTGGTGACCCGCAACCATAACATTATTTTTGTTGCTATTTCAAAACTGACGTTTTGCTACTGTTATGAATCGTAATGTCAATATCTGATATGCAGGATGTATTTTCCTTCACTGGACCACATTTGGTACTAATACCCAATACGCCCAAATTTGAATACTGGTAGGGTGTGTGTGTGTGTGGGGGGGTGCTTTTGTCATTTGGAAGTTGTAGTTGCTGGATTTATAGTTCACTTACAATCAAAGAGCATTCCGAACTCCGCCAATGATAGAATTGAACCAAACCTGGCACACAGAACTCCCATGACCATCAGAAAACCCTGGAAGGGTTTGGTGGGCATTGACCTTGAGGTTTGGAGTTGTAGTTCACCGACATCCAGAGAGCACTGTGGACTCAAATAATGATGGATCTGGACCAAACTTGGCACGAATACTCAATACTCCCAAATTTGAACACAGGTGAACTTTGGGGAAAATAGACCTTGATATTTGAGAGTTGTCGTTGCTGGGATTTATAGTTCACCTACAATCAAAGAGCATTCTGAACCTCACCAACAAGAGAAGTGGGCTAAACTTCCCATATAGGACCCCCATGACCAACAGAAAATACTGTGTTTTCTGATGGTCTTTGGTGACCCCTCTGACACCCCCTCACAACCTCCCCCAGGGATCCCGAACCCCAGGTTGAAAAACGCTGGTGTACAGGATCATGTTTCCTGTGCAGAAAATGTTGTCCGCGGACACCCATGCTATATAAAACCCTCATTTCTGTCTCGTAGAAAACATCATTTTATGGAAGAAACATCATTTTCTGTTCAGAAGAAAATATTACTTCAAAGAAGCATAATTTAAAGAACATTAAGGATACAACTTGCAAATGTTTGCACATATTAAGTCCCAAAGTATTAAGAGTCTTGTCAGTTTGCGATCCTCTTCATTACAGTTCCCGACACTCACAAGACCTGCTTTTGACCATTGTTTTGTATATTTTTGAATACTCTTTCCATAGTTTCTTTCTCTGCATGGTGTGTGTATTGACATACTGACATACACACACACACACACAGTCACACAGATACATTCTGGCCTTCTTTTCTCTCACTGTTTTAATTTCTGGCATCTGAAGCATGAGAAGACTTGGGTTCCCATCTGGACATGAAATAAGTGCTTCCAAAGCTTTGTTTACTCAGTTCTTTGGTTTCACTTCGCAGTGGGAAGCTCAGAGGCAGTTCTTTTTTAGTTGTTTTGAAGAGGATGACATGACCTTCCTCCCTCTCTGCCTCATAAGTTACATTTGAATGTGTCCAAACTTCCACAATTGCTCTCTGTTTGCTGTCATGAGATGGAGACTGAGAATGCAGGCTTTGTGTTATAGTTTGGTTGCCTTTTGTGGCGCATGTGGCATCTGAGATGGTTTATGCTTCTAATGGACTATTTTGTACTTTAAAAAAAAAACTTGTGCCTTGTGTTTAGTGTGTTTTGATCAGTGTTCTATGTATTTTCAGATATGTATTTCAATATATGTCTTTTACACAATTCTTATAATGATGTGTTTCTAATGGTGTGGTACCCTGCCTCGAGTCTTGAGGTGTGGCGGATAAGAAATAAAAAATATTGTGTCATCAAAGGCTTTCATGGCCGGAATCACTGGGATGCTGTGAGTTTTCCGGGCTGTATGGCCATGTTCTAGAAGCATTCTCTCGTGACATTTTGCCCACATCTATGGCAGGGAAGTATGAATGCTGCAATTGACAACCTTGATTAGCATTTAATAGCCTTGCAGCTTCAAAGCCTAGCTGCTTTGTACCTGGAGGAATCCTTTGTTGGGAGGTATGTCCTGGTTCTGGTTGTTTCTTGTCTGGAATTCTCCTGTTTTGTGAGTGTTGCTCTTTATTTAATGTCCTGATTTTAGAGTTTTTAAAATATTGGTAACCAATTTTGTTCATTTTCATGGTTTCCTCCTTTCTGTTGAAATTGTCCACATGCTTGTGGATTTCAGTAGCTTCTCTGTGTGGCCTGATATGGTGGTTTTTCGAGTGGTCCAGCATTTCTGTGTTCTCAAATAATATGCTGTGTCCATGTTGATTCATTAGGCACTCTGCTATGGCTATAGAGCAGGGGTGCTCATTAGGTAGATCGCGATCTACTGGTAGATCGCGTAAGGCGTCCTGGTAGATCGCAGGCAGGGCTGGAGGAAGGCTCAGTCCCGCCCTGCAGGTCCCGATGCTACCCAGGTGCAGAAGGAGGTTGGATTGGATGGCCCTTGGAGGTCTTCTCCTATTCTAGGAACCCATGGTTATTATTATTATCATCATCATCATCATCAGAGGCTGAATGGCCATCTGTGAGGAATGCCTTGATTGTGTTTTTCCCTTATGGTAGAAGGAGGTTGGACTGCATGGCCCTTGGAGGTCTCCTTCTACTCTAGGAACCTATTGTTGTTGTTGATACTATCATTATTAGTAGTAGTAGCAGCAGCAGCAGCAGAGGCTGAATTAATATCATAATCATCATCATTATTATTATGAATAAATTCAGGGCTTATTATACTCACATTTAGTTGAATTCAGCCTTAAAATATATTATATAGCTCTCACTGAAATAAATTTCCAAATATTTTGCTTTTATGGCTCTCTGAGTAGTGGGGAGGTAGATCATTTTGACTTGGTTGTTTTATAAGTAGCTCGCATGCTGAAAAAGTGTGAGCATCCCTGCTATAGAGAGTGGTATAGAGCAATAGCAGAGCACCTGATGAACCAACCTGGACACAGCATATTATTTGTGAACACAAAACTGCTAGACCACCCTAACAACTACCATGGCAGACTACACTTCACTTGCCTATTTTCCAACAGACCTCACAAGAAAACGAGAGGAGAGAACGCTTCTGTAACATGGCCATACAGCCTGGAAAACTCACGACAACCCATAAAGTTATTATTATTATTATATCCATTGTCCACCTCTCTCAGTTGGCCACTGGGTCACACGAAGCTCAGTCTGTTTCATGACTGGAAACCCCTTCTTCCTTCTGAGATGCTGAGGCAGAGCCCAGACATGCGTAGGCTGTGTGTTATGTGTGAGAGAACAGGTTCATGGGGAGCACAGAATTCTGTAAACCACTGAGGCATAATGTGCCTTGGAAAGGTAAGTGAAACAGCTTAGCATCTTAAAAGAATATCATATTCGTTCTGAAGAAATTGTCTGTTTTATCCAAAGTACTTATTCAACCTGAGGAACAGCAATTGTGATGATATTCAGTAACTGACTGCTTGGCTGCTGTTTAGCTCACCAGCATAAATGCTGAATTGATATCTGTTACCGGATCGACTCAGACAAGGGGAGAAGCAGAATATGGCATTCCCCAAATAGAGTAGGCATCTCCCAACCCCTCCTTGAAGCTGGGTGAGGGCATCTAGACACATTAGCTTTGTATCCCTGGGACTGGGAAGACAATGGAAAGGAAGGCAATCTGTGAAGATGGCTTTCTGTGGCTTTCTGCCTTAGAATCAGAAGAGGCGGTGATGATTAATGCCATGGAGATACATTCAGAGCCCTCCTTATCCTCCCACCGGGTTAAAGTTAGGTGGTCCCAAGGTTGGCCCGATTTACATAACGATTGAAATGCCTTCTCTGAAGAACTCAATTTTCACGATTGAAATTGCAGCCTGAATCGCTTGTGAGAGAGATTCTATTTACTCATCATTTCTTTTTTTAGAAGCAGTACATTACTGTTTAATATACCCTTAATACATATTCAGAGATCGAGGTAGGTACACACACTAAGCAATTACGCGAGGCTGTTTTCAGATTAATTTTCAATTCATCAGAAATGGATCCCTCGCATTTCTATCCAGACGCTTCCTGCTCATTCAGATGTCTGCCAGCTCCCCAAATTTTCAATTCATTGACCTTCTTTGTCTTTGCACTTAGAGGGAGGCAAGGTTGAATAGGAGATTGAGCGAGACTGAGAGAGCGGGAGGGAGCAGAGGAGGAAGATATTGTGTTTTCATATGCATGCATCAACATCACCTGTAGAGTAGTACTGCTCTCCTATTTATTTAGCTTTTGTTAATATATTCATAGAATACAAAACAAACCCCGTATCCAGAGGGGATATATTCCAATGGACATTCACACCTCTGTGAACACGTGAAACCATGGATAATAGAAAACCCTATATTCTAACTATACTTGGCTGAAAGCATACCATAGATATGTACCTTGGGATGGATATTGGAGTCATGCGGTATTCTATAAATACATTGGAGGACCAATCGAGGCCCACAAATGCTTCTGGAGGGAAATGTTTTTCAGGGTTTGAGTAAGTCCTAATCTGGCTTTAGGCTGGGTCATGGAGCTGAAATAGCCCTGGTCTGCTTTAGTGGAAGATCTACATAGGGAACTGGAAAGGGGGAGTGTGTCCCTGATGAATCTCTTGGACCTCTCAGTGGCCTTCAGTATCATAGATCAATGACACTCTATCAGAGTAAAGGACAGCTGGGGGATGGTGGCCTGCTGGGAGCAGCTGCTGGGAGTGCTGAAGCCGGGGGAGGGGCCAGGCCACTCCATGCCCCACCCCCTCCCCCCGGCTTCAGCTCTCCCACAGCTTCTGCAGCCTTGAGAGGGCAGCGCCTAGCCAGAGGTGGCAGAGCCAGCACAATGCTGGCTTGGCACTGTCCCCTCAAGGCTGGAGAAGCTGTTGGAGAGCTGAAGCTGTGGGAGGGGCGGAGCCATGCCGCACCATGCCCCGCCCCCTCCTCTCGGCTTCAACTCTCCCACAGCTTCTGCAGCCTCGAGGGGGCAGTGCGAGCGAGGGGCGGGAGTCATGGCCCCCGTCCCTGGCGCCACTCTCCACCATGACTCCCGCCCCTCGCTCGCTGAAGCCGTGCGGAGGAGGAGGAGCATGAGTGGTGGGTGGGCTTCAGTGGGCGGGGCTCTTCCTCCGCGCAGCTTACAGCGAGCGAGGGGCAAGAGTCATGGCGGATTGGAGGCTGGCTGGGGAAACGGCCAAAGGAGGCGGCACCCCGGCCCCTTCTTTTTTCTTCGCCGCCGCCCGGCCCTTCCTCCTCCTCCCCCAAGCAGCAGGAGTTCAGCAGGAGGAGGTGGGAAGGAAGGGGGGCAGAGAGCTTTTCTCGCGGCACAGTAGGAGGTCCGTCATGGCACACGACGCATCACAGTGGTTGGGAAACACTGTCATAGACCAGGGTATCTTTCTGAGATGCCTCATGGATATAGGACTTGGGGGCACTGTTTTGCAGTAGCTCTGGTCCTTCCTAGATGGCTGTTCCCAGAAGGCATTGCTGGGGGACACCTGCTCGACCCTGCAGACATTGTCCTGTGGGGTCCCTCAGACTTCAGTACTACCCCCCCCCCATGTTGTTTAGCATCTATATGAAGCCACTGGGAGAGATCACCCAGAGTTTTGAAGTTCATTGCCATCTGTAAGCAGATGATGTCCAACTCTATCACTTCTTTCCGCCTACTGTTCAAGTCCTGAACCAGTGCTTGGTGGCTGTGACAGTCTGGATGAGGGTGAACAAATTGAAATTGAATCTACTACAGGACTGTACCCAAAAGCCGGTGCCATCTCATTTCAATTTGTATCAGTCTTGACCCAGCCTTTTAATTGTTCTGATCCATTCCTTTTCCATGCCCTAACAAATAGACATGAAGAGCAGGCAGGATCTTTCCTTTTAATATTATGTGTTGTTGAGTAATTCCATGCTTGTGTTGCTGTTACTGTTATTTTTTGTTCAATTTGTGACTCTGGATGTTTTGATGTTGTTGCTTGGAAACTGCCCTGAATCCCTCCGGGGAGATAGAGTGGTATATAAATAAAGTTTTATTATTATCTATATATAAAGGAAGACCCGTCATCGAACGACTGTCCTAGGCAGAGAAACCTTACAAGGCAGAGACACCAAACTTGGCAACAAAAATAGGCCTCAGGCAAGGAAGGTTTTTAGCAAAGAAACTTCCTCCCCCCCCCCCCAAAAAAACCCCTAGAAGGCCCCCAAAACAACGTTTTAAAAAACTACATTTCCCAGCGTCCTCTGCAGCCACCAGCAAATCCCATTGGCCAACATTGGCCCACACAAAATGCCGGGAGGCTGAGTTCCCATAGTAACGGTGAGGGGAGCCAGCCAAAGCTAGATTAGAATGCTGAATGATTTGAGTTTAGTCAGTTGGTGTTTGTGGATTAAACTGCCAAGGCCAAGCTCTAGGAGGGAGCAGGTTCCCACACTCGGGAAACACAATCCAAAAGACCAAGCCAGCACAAAATACCACACAACGCCAATATGCAGAAGATACACAACTATGTGCACAGAGCACATACATACCACTCACAGGACAAAAGACACCCACAACAAAAGACACCCACTTTACAAACACCACACCCACAACACGACAGCCACACAACTCGCGATGCCTACCTCTACAGACCCACAACACAACAGACACACAACACACACAACGCATACATACCACTGCTACACAGAAACCTACACAGTACAACCAACTAACACAGGAGGACATAACAACTACCAGGAGGACATAACACTAACACAAATAGGGCACCAGGGACACAGGCACCACTGACAAACACATACCGCCAGAATAACACAACAAAAAACAATCCTGCAACACAAAAACCCACCCCAACCAAAATTCACAACAAACACCACTGGCAAAAGCAACACCCCCTCCACATCACAACCAGCACACAGCCAGACTGAGACAACTATGTCACCACAACACACACAAAATACACCCCACACACCACAACACTGCACTGATACTCTACAAACACACACAAACACCCAAAACACCCCACCCACACAACCATCAACCTCTACATCAACACAGCAGACGGAAAGACAAAAACATTGTATATCCACAAGCTTTGCAGAATGCCAGCAACACCACACACCGACAACTCCCCAGGACTTCAACATCCCACCCAAAAGAACAACTCACAATGACACAGCCACGACTCCACCAAGACCATAAGTAACATCAATTCTAACCCTTACATACTCAGACTTTCTCGCATCTCCTAAATAGGGCACAGCAATGCGTGCCGGGTACAGCTAGTATTATTATAAATCCAGACAAGACAAAGGGACTTATGGTCAGTCATAGGGCCGGACAGGGTTACAGCCAGTGCTGGATGGGGCTACACTCCCCCTGAAGACATGGGTTCTCAGTTTGGGAGTTCTCCTGGACGCATCACTGTGCCTGGAAACTCAGGCTTCAGTGGTCATCAGGGGAGCATTTGCACAATTAAAACTTGGGCTCCAGCTGCACCTGTACCTTGGGAAGTCAGACTTGGGCATGGTAGTCCATGCTCTCATTACATCATGAATAGACTACTGCAACACACTCTACATGGGGTTGCCTTTGAAGACTGTTCGGAAGCTTTAAGTAGTCCAATTGGTTGCAGCCAGGTTTCTAACTGGAGTGACACACAGGGAGCATACAAGCCCTTTGCTGAGCCAGTTCCACTGGCTGCCGGTTTGCTCCCAAGCACAATTCAAAGTGCTGGCTTTAGCCTATAAATCCCTAAACAATTCCAGTCCAGTTTCTCCCTCTATGAGTCCATTAGAGCATTAAGATCAGCTGACAATGTCCTGGACTTGGTCCCACTGCCCTCGTAAGTACAACTGGTGGGGACGAGAGACAGGGCCTTCTTGGTGGTGGCCCCTTGGCTGTGGAACACCCTCCCCAGTGAGATCGGATCTGCCCTCTCCCTTCTGGCATTTGGGAAACAACTTAAAACATGGCTTTTCAAGCAAGCAATCAAGGAGTGAGATGAAGTAGTTAAGATAACTTTGGGATTGGTGCAATGTCGAATGTTCTATGTTAACTAAGTCCAATGTTTTATGTTTTATAGTTTACCAGTTTCAATCTATTGTTTTATGCTATTTTAGTTGTGTGATGTATTTATATTTTGTACGGCATTGAAATTTGCCATTCACTTTGCTGTGAACTGCTTTGAGTCGTCCTCCCCAAGGGTGAGAAAACTGGTATATTAATTAATTACATAATTAATAAATAGATAAGTGAAACAGTTGATATTGAATGTGTGGATAAGGGGGCCATATTGTGTAATTAGAAGTTGTTTACTTAGGGTCCATACTAATGGCTGAAATCTTGTTAGTGTCTTTGATGTGCATGTAGATTCCCTATGGAAATGGTTGGATATATTGACCGTGTAGAACATTCTACATTTGGACGTTTAGTTCATGGTTGCAAAGGAGGAGTTGTACATTTGGTGCCAAATGATGCCCATTGTGCATGTAAATGCATGTCCACATCCAACTGTATGTACCTTACGTGCTATTTCACTGTTATATGAAGGGTAGCATTATACAATTTTTGTGCAACTCCATGAGAATAAAGTTACACTCAAACTCCACAACATAAGATTGCAGTGAAGAGGTTTGACCTAGGCCTAGGGGTGCTGGAATCCTAATTAAATGACATACGCCTACTGCAAGTAGAATTCTATCTGTTTGGATAACTATCTGGATTATAATTCTGGGAGACCAGGCTTCTTATTCCAGCCCAAACACACCTTGGGAATGTACTGTTGAAGGCTTTCATGGCTGGAATCACTGGATTGTTGTAAGTTTTCCAGGCTGTATGGCCATGTTCTAATCCTATTAGCAAAGCACAAAGTGTAAAACGAACACAAGAATGGATATCATAAATATATTCTTGTTAATAGAGACAAGCATAAGTATGCAAACACAACCCAAAGTCCTACCGCACTGCGCCAAATCAGATTGTGGGTCAAATATCAGTTCACAGTTATAGTTCTCCAAGGTGTGTAAAGATGCAAAGTAGTTCATATAGTTCCACGGGAAGCAAAAAGGAGCAGCCAAATATGCTAATAATTTGTAATCCAATAATCAGGGTTATCCAAACGCAGTGTTTCCCATGGGGTCTAGTGAGGCGGTGGGTGTGTCACGGAGTAGATCCGAGCAAAAACTGGTAAACGCGGAGGAGGAAGATAAGCTCCTCCATGCTGATTCAGGTAGTAAGTCCACGCCGACAGAATACTGATGCTAGAAATCCCAGGCCATAAGGTCCGTTTCACCTCTAGTAGGTTTTCTCAAGGCGTTAGTGGCAATAGCGCATTCCAGTCTCATACTAAGTCAAAACATGAGCATAACCCCTTCCTTCCATGATAGGGGTGGCCTGGGATTTCTAGCATCAGTATTCCGTCGGTGTGGACTTACTACCTGCATCAGCATGGAGGAGCTTACCTTCCTCCTCCGCATTTACCAGTTTTCGCTCGGATCTACTCCGTGACACACCCACCACCTCACTAGACCTCATGGGAAACCCGCATTTGGATAACCCTGATTATTGGATTACAAATTATTAGCCTATTTGGCTGCTCCTTTTTGCTTCCCATGGAACTATATGAACTACTTTGCATCTTCACACACCTTGGAGAACTATAACTGTGAACTGATATTTGACTCACGATCTGATTGGGTGCAGTGCGGTAGGACTTTGGGTTGTGTTTGCATACTTATGCTTGTCTCTATTAACAAGAATATATTTATGATATCCATTCTTGTGTTCGTTTTACACTTTGTGCTTTGCTAATTTGATATATAGCCCTGCTTGCCTTTCTATTGCGCATTTTAATCCTCCCAACAAAGGATTGCCCCAGGCAGTAAGAAGCCAGACCTTGAAACTGTTAGGCCATTAAATGCTAACCAAGACGGTCAACTGAAACATTCACACCTACACCAAACTGACAACAGTTCTTTCTCCCACCCTGGACATAACATACATCTATAAATCCCATTTTCCTCATTCCCAACAGACCTCACAACCTCTGAGGATGCCTGCCATAGATGCAGGCAAAAACGTCAGGAGAGAATGCTTCTGGAATATGACCATACAGTCCGGAAAACTTACAACAACCCAGCCCCTCTGAGTCTATGCCACATCTTCTCTGAATTAATTTTGCTAAGGAAACCCTATTTCTGGGTTGCCATGGACTGGAGTGACCCTGCAGGCACTTAACAACAAAGTTTGCATTCGCTAAAACCATCAACAATTGAAGAACAACTCATTTGCACATTAAGTTGTCTGTGTGGTTTGCAGTTCATTGCCACAGGGCTGGTGGGAATCCATTCATTGCTTTTGCAAGCACGAGGGCTTTTCCTCCCGTTAGCTCTCCATCTGTTGCTTCCTGTTCTGCCAAGTAGATTCTCCTGCAATTCTATGTCACATACCCAGTCTGTTATATACAAAAAGAAAGAAAGAAGACAGACAGTCAGAAAGATGGATTGTTACAGAGGAAACATTTGCTAACAGGCCTCCTAGCCTTTTAACCAAGCAAGGTCAGATGATGGGCAGGTTTTGTACAAGATGTGCTTGCAATTCTCTGTGTGCACAGCCACAGAAGTACAGACCATAGAGTGGAAACAATGGAACAAATGATGAAAAAAGAGAGCATTCCTTCTGACCAAGAAAGAAGTCATCTTGGAAGTGGCGAATGCAGTGGCCCCAGGAGCCCGAGAGCATGGCATCGCAAGGGCAATCATAACCAAGCAATGGATTTCTTGTTTGTTTGGCCTTGATCTCACTCATGCTCCATTATTCATAATGCTGAGCTGGCTCCCAGGGTCCCGACAAGGAAGCCCTGCTGCAATTTGTTGGGAAAATGCAGCATCCTGCTGAGCTTTGGGCATCGATCAGCCTCACCCCAAGGAACAGAACGCTTGCTTCCAAAAATAACCCATGCTGAGTTGCAGTCAGGGGAGAGGCTCGGAGCAAATTCTGTTTTGGCAGCAGAAAGCTGTGCTTGAAGCATATGTCTGCTGGGCTCTGGGCATGTGGTCCAGGAGGAAACAGCTGGACATAGCTTGACGTCCAGGGGAAATAGGGCCAAAACCACACTGTTTATTTATTTATTTCGGATATTTGTACCCCGCCCTTCTCTCCCCCTGGGTTGAACTCAGGGTGGCTTCCATACGGCACATATTCGATGCCCACACATAAAATACAATAAAATACACACAGAGCCAGACGAAGGTATTTTCAAATGGTACGCAAACCTTTTGGCACCCCCTCACTCTCCATGCGCACGCGCGTTGGTGGTGCGTCGGTGGTGCGCCAGTGTGCACATGCACAGGCCAGCTAGTTCTGTGCATGCGCAGTGCCAGTTTCGCACGTGCGCACCAGTGTGCGCATGCGCAGGGCAAGCTAGTTCAGAGCATGCCCCATTCACGCGGGCGAGACACCAAGTGGATGGTGATGCAAAATGCACTCCAGGAGGCCAAAAAGGAGGCTGTTTTGCAGCCGGAGGCGGGAGGCTCCGCCCGGCTGCAAAACGTCCTCCTTTTCGGCCTCGTGGAGTGGGTTTTGCATCACCCTCCACCTGGAGTTGCACCCGCACGTCGGCCCGCAGCAATGGTGGCTACAGCCGGATGCGCCCCTAGCTCACGTGGCGCCCTGAGGCAGCCGCTTAATTTGCCTCCATTAAGATCCGCCCCTGAATAAACATCAAAATCAATAATTAAATAGTTAAAACATTCAATTAATACAGTAAAGTTTATTAAAAAGGGGGGCCAGTCTGGTGGCCGTCGTCCCGTCAAATTCTGTAATTGCCGTCTCCATTAAGCTTGTCCAGAAACCATTTCCAAAGCAATTGTTGTCATTGTCATAGTCAAGTCTGCAAGATTACCCAAAGGTCTGGTCCCACATCCACGTTTTTAATTTCTTTCTAAAGGAGAGGAGGGATGAAGATGACCTAATTTCCCCTAGGAGTGTATTCCACAGGCGGGGGGCCATCACCGAGAAGGCCCTGTCCCCACCAACCGTGTTTGTGAGAGAGGCGGGGCTGAGAGGAGGGCCTCTCCAGAAGATCTTAAACTCCTCTCTCCACAAATGGTTCTTTGGTGCCTTCTACACTGCCATACAATCCAGATTATCAAATCAGATAATCCACATTATCTGCTTTGACCTGGATTATATGAGTCTACACTGACATATAATCCAGTTTAAAACAGATAATCTGGATTTTATATAGCAGTGTAAAAGGGGTTTAGGACCCTTCCACACAGCCCTATATCACAGAATATCAAGGTAGAAAATCCCACATTATTTGAGTGTGGACTCAGATAACCCAGCTCAAAGCAGATATTGTGGGATTTTCTGCCTTGATATTCTGGGATATAGGACTGTGGAAGGGCCCTTAGAGTTGGAAATAGGGTGGCCACTTTTTAATATAAGAAACTAGCTGAGGACACGGCGGTGCCCAGGTTATTTGAGGAAGGCATTGTGTGCCAAGGTTGGTTCCTATTAGATGTTTATGTGGCTTGCAGTGGTCTCAGGAACTTAGTGAAGGTACTGCGAGTCCCAGGGGCCTAGTCAGGAAAATCAGGTTAAGGAAGCCTAACAATATCCCATGAGCTGAGGCGTAGTTAAGAAAATCAAGTTAAGGAAGCCTTTCTGTCAATTTTGGGGCTGGTTTGTGTTTTATAGAGGCTTTAGTGTTGTTTGGGAAGTGAATGACGTGAAGGTACTGCAAATCCCATCATTCGTGGCCCCTCCTGCCCTAAACCACACCAGGTAGTGAAGTGGGCCATTGGTCACCTGTTTGCCAAGTTTGGTCCTGATCTGTCAGTGCTGTGGGCCTCAGTGACTGACTGCCTGAGGCCTTTTCCTTTCCCTCTGAATCACTTTAGAATGTTGGAATGTGGTTGGCCATTTGGAGGCAGTTATGCAAATTCCATTTCAGTGGCAACCAATCCCCTCTGTCTGGGGCCGTAGAATGTTGGAGTTCTGAGGCTGGCCAGTTAGAGCCCGTTATGCAAATAATCCCACAATGGCAGCCAATCGAAATGCTGGCACATATTCCTCCCATCGCTCGGTCGCACCACCGCTAACACTGACTTTTATTATATGTAATAGATAAGGAACATTTACCTAAAATATAGGATTTTTCACAAAAATAAGGGACACTTCCTTCCGCATGGCTGCTTGGGTGAGAAAAGCAAAGGCTGGAAGGAAGGAGGGGGCAGGGGCGCGGCTTGGGAGCGGGTGATGGGAGCCCACCCGACCTTAGCTGTCACCCACTTCAAAGCCGAGCAGGTGGGGTGGATCCCTGGGCGGGCAGGGAGGGGGCTGCCATGGAGAATGAACTCCGTGGCTTCACGTGGAGGTGGCCTGGCGGGAGGTGGTACCCTGCTGGAGGGGGTGGGGAGGGGCGAGGGCGTGGCTTGGCGGTGTGAGTGCTGGTGTGTGTGGAAGGAGAAGCCATGTTATGCACCATAATGTGGGGGGGGGGGGAGGACAGGCCTGGCATTGCATTCTGGGAGTGGCAGGACAACCAAGCCAGGCCCTACTCTCTCTCTCCCTCTTCCGCCACCATTTCTCTGGATGTGGGGGAACTACAACTCCAAAAAATCAAGGTCAGTTCCCTCCCAAACCCCTCCAGTATGCTCAGTTGGTCATGAGGATTCTCTGTGCCAAGTCTAAGTGCAGTCCGTTGTCGCTGGGGGTGGGGGAGGGAGGACGACTCACAGTTTCTCTGGGTGCTGGTGAACTGCAACTCCCAAAATGAATTGCACTTACCCCTCCTGCTGCCACCTGTCCTGTCCTGTCAATACGGGACAGGTTATGGAAATCAGAGCAAAAATACGGGACGTCCTGTATAATACGGGACAGGTGGCAACCCTAGTTGGAAGAGACCAAAAAGGCTATTGCTGAAGATGGTTCACGGAAAATTGGGCCACAATAATGCAAGGATTGGTGGATTACCTGGATGAACTCCCCAAATTCTGCTCGATATCATCAGGAGAGCCATTGTTCCAGCATGGATCTGAAGATGAGAGTGAGGGCCCTTCTACACAGCCATATAATCTAGAATATCAAGGCAGATAATATACATTATCTGCTTTAAACGGGATTATCTGAGTCTACGCTGTCTGGATTTTATACAGCTGTGTGGAAGGGGTCATAATCTCTAATACAGGACGTTTAAGGGCTCCAAATCTATTGGGTATTGAGTGAATTTTTTTAAGAGTCCATAGTTATTTCTCCCAATAAGCCTTTCCCCATGCTACTGCGCTTCAGATGTTTTGAACTGTACTTTCCGCCATGCACAAGGCAGCATTGATCGTGTTGGTTTGAGCTGATGAGAGTAGAAGTTCAAAATATTTGAAAGCGAACAGACTGGATGAAGCTGATGCAGGCTCATACTCTTGCATGGCTAATGGATATCTAAGGGCATTCCCACACAGCCATATAAACCCAGAATATCAAGGCAGGTGATCCACAATATTTGCTTTGAACTGGATTATCTGAGTTCACGCTACCATATAATCCAGTTCAATGTGTGGAAGGGGCTTAAGTGTGTTCTCAACTCTCCCTTGATTTCAAAATGGGATAATGGGGTGTTAATGACTCTTTGATGTGGGGTAATATTTCATTGGGTGCAACACAAACATGATGCTGAGCTGCTGAAATATGGTAGGGAAAGCTTCATGCTGCCTGCCTCTTTGAACTCTGTTCTGGGCCTATAAAGCCAGCTGGAAAGGTTTTGCTCCATGGTGGTTGGACAGGTGTGTGAGCTCTCCTAATTTAGCTTGTGAAGCATGAACAAAATGCTCCTGCTTGCTAAGGGGGTAGTAACTTCTGCAGCATGTGCTGAATTATGTGCTGCCTTGTGCATAGTGCCAAAGCAAAGTCAGACACCACCGTACTCCTCCACTCATTAATCATGAAGTAGTTAATCCTGGTTTCCTAGTCAAGCTACCTAGATAGATCTTCCTTTGTGTCTTTTAGAGTCGATCTGTGCTATACAACAAGGAATAGACTGGGATGGCACCTATTAGGGAGAATTTTCTTAAAAATACGTACTTCAAAGCCATATTTGTCAAGTCACAGTTTGATTGTTTTTAAAACTCATATGCACTATTTATTTAATATTTATTTTATATATTTATATATCGTCATGCCCGGATTACCCATAAGGCCAACAAGGCCATGGCCTAGGGGCGCAAGCCGAGGGGGGCGGGGCACAGATCACGGACCAAAAAAACCCTGGTCTGTGCCCCTCTTTCCCCCTTTCTCATGCCCCTCCTCGCTCCTTCTCCCGGCAAAGTCCCCTCCGTCTCTCGCACGCGCGCGCTCTCTTTCTCTCACTCATTCCCTCTCTTGTGCTCTCTCTCTCTCTCTCTCTTGCACTCTCTCTCACTCTCTCTCTCGCTCGCTCTCTTGTGTGCTCTCTTTCGCGTGCTCTCTCTTGCGCTCTCTCTCTCTTGCTCTCTCTCTCTCTCTCTCTCTCATGCTCGCTTTCTCTCTCGTGCACGTGCTCTCTCTCTCTCTCTCTCGTGCGTGCCTTTGGAGCGAGTTTGCACTCGCTGCGCTCTCTCCAAGCCTCCCGACTCCTGAGGAGACCTTCAGAGCAGAGCTGAGCTTTCCAGCCAGTGGGAATGGGGACCTTGGAGGTGGCGGGATGGTGCCTACTCGCCTTTCTCTTCTGCTCCGGAGGCACCATGGCGAAAGCCAGCCAAGTGTGGTCTGAGTGGTGTGGCCTAGGGCGCAAAAGCCATATCTGTCAAGTCCAGTTTGATTGTTTTTAAAAATCATATGCACTACTTATTTAATATTTATTTAATATATTTATATATCGTCATGCCCGGATTACCCATAAGGCCAACAAGACCATAGCCTAGGGGCGTAAGACGAGGGGGAGGGGCGCAGATCACGGACCAAAAAAAACCCTGGTCTGCGCCCCTCTTTCCCCCTTTCTCATGCCCCTCCTCACTACTTATGCCGGCAAAGTTCCCTCCGTTTCTCTCGCATGCGCCCTCTTTCTCTCACTCGCTCCCTCTCTTGTGCACTCTTTCTCATGCGCGCGCTCTCTCTCTTGCTCTCTCTCGCGCGTGCGCTCTTTCTCTCTCTCTCGCTCTCTCTCACACACTCTCTCCCTCTCGCTTTCTCTTGCGCGTGCTCTCTCTCTCGTGTGTGTGCCTTTGGAGCGAGTTTGCACTCGCTGCGCTCTCCCCAAGCCTCCCGACTCCTGAGGAGACCTTCAGAGCACAGCGGAGCTTTCCAGCCGGTGGGAATGGGGACCTTGGAGGTGGCGGGAGGTTGGCTTAAAGGGGGGGTGTAAAGAATCGTTATTTACTGTTCACCTTTATTAAAACGTGGCAGGGCAGGCAATCCCACCACTGCCACCAATTTGTGAAGGCTCCACTATCCGCACACCAACTTTTAACCCGTGACAGGGTAGGTTATCCCACCTCTCCCACTACTACTTTACTATGCGAATATTTGCCTTCAAACTGCTGCCACCATTTGATGAGAGAGAAACTAATCTGGAACACTTTTGTGAGGAAAGCTCTTTGTGAGGGTAATGAGGGTTCTTGTGAGACAGGAATAAACTTTTAAACCGAGGCTTGACTTTGAAAGGTTTTTTAGATGAAATAACAATCAACAGTTTATTCTGGCACAAAAGCTTGATTTGAATATTTTGTATAACTCTTCCGAGGAGGCACGACTTAAAAGGTTACAAGTGTTCTAGTTATGACATCGACTAGATTGCAGTACTTAACTACCGCTATCCCTCAGCTATATCAGCATCTAACTCTTCCAATACATAGGCACTCTGGTCTTGTGGACACTTGTCCTTATTTAGCCTTCAGGCTTTACTATTACCTAGCTGGCTCTTAAGCTCAGCTTACCAAGACTGTATTCTCACAGCCTTAAACATCGATTCCTAACCCTGCTCTCTCCCTAGAGCTGGTCAGAACCAACTGCTCTCTCTGAGCTCTTAACACCCACTCACACTGAAACTTGTCTTTTCTAAAGACTAACTGCTTCCCTGCAGTTTCAACAACGTGATTCCTACTCCTCTCCTCAGAGCAGAATCTAACAGACCCTTCTGGCTTGACAGCCAGGCACCAACTCTCCCTGAGCTCTTAAC
Organism: Anolis apletophallus; assembly: GCA_030556195.1. NCBI lineage: Eukaryota > Metazoa > Chordata > Lepidosauria > Squamata > Anolidae > Anolis > Anolis apletophallus. The sequence goes on from JARBWK010000011.1 coordinate 19,380,128, forward strand.
ACCCACTGTCTTAGAGCTGGTCTGCCAGTTAAACTCCTCCCACTACTGCCTCAGAGTCACGTTGCTATGGCAACTTTGCTCTCCCTGCAGAGATGTGCTCTTAATCTCAGCTCTCTCTCCGGTTCACTCTCTCCCAACATTACCATACATATTCATTCCTATAATAAAATTAACCACTTCAACACAGGGTGTAATTCCAAAGTGTGGCCTAGGGCGCAAAAAAGTGTTAATCCGGGCCTGTATATCACCTTTCTAACCCCTGGAGGGACTAAAGGCAGTTTACAACGTATTAATGGCAATAATTCAATGCCAACATACATATAATAAAACCAAATCACAGTATTTATTTTATTTATTTATTCAGTTTTGTATGCTGTCTTTCCCCAAAGGTCTCAGGACGGCTTACAGAGTATAAAAACACACTTTTAAACAACCGAAAAAATTAAAATCTTAACTAAAAACTATAAAACTATTTACAACTGGTTAACCAAATCAGACCTCAAAATCCTGCTGGAATAAAAACGCCTTGCATGCTTTGTGGAACAAAGCTGACATATACAGTAACTATAAATTAAAATCATTAAAACCGTTAAATATAGGCATATACAACATGTAAACACTAAGACAAAGCATTAAAAACATCCTAATATAAAAAATTAAAATCACATGATCCAAAAATCGTCCACTGTGGCCATTCTGATTGTCATAGAATGCAATTCCTGATCATTCTTTGCATTGCATTACTGGCCAAAAGCTTGGTCCCACAACCACGTCTTTGTTTTCTTTCTGAATACAAGGAGAGAGGGTCCTGATGTAATCTCACTGGGGAGAGAGTTCCAGAGCTGAGAAGCCATCACTGAGAAGCCCCTGCCTCTTGTTCCTACCTGAGGCAGTCTGGACCAAGAGCAGAGCCTTGCCAGAAGATCTTAACCTCTGAAATGGTTCATAGAGGGAGATATGTTTGGAGAAGTCAGCTGGGTTGGAACCATTTAGGGCAGTGGTTCTTAACCTTTCTAGTGCCGCAACCCCTTAATACAGTTCCTCATGTTGTGGTGATCCCCAATCATATTTTCATTGCTACTTCATAACTGTAATTTTACTACTGTTATGAATCATAATGTAAATATCTGATATGCAGGATGCATTTTCATTCACTGGACCAAATTTCACACAAATACCTGATATGCCCAAATTTGAATACTGGTGGGGTTGCGGAGGGATTGATTTTTGTCATTTGGGGGTTGTAGTTGCTGAGATTTATAGTTCACCTACAATCAAAGAGCATTCTTGTTGAGAAGGACGGAATATAAATATAGTGAAATAAATAAATAAATAAGATTCTGAAAGATGGAATTGAACCAAACTTGGCACACAGAACTCCCATGACCAACAGAAAATATTGGAAGGATTCAGTGGGCATTGACCTTGAGTTTTGGAGTTGTAGTTCACCTACATCCAGAGAGCACTGTGGACTCAAAGAATGATGAATCTGGACCAAACTTGGCACGAATACTCAATATGCCCAAATGTGAACACTGGTGGAATTTGGGGAAAATAGACTTGACATTTGGGAGCAATAGTTGCTGGGTTTTATAGTTCATTTATAATCAAAGGGTATTTCTGAACCCTACCAACGATAGAATTAGTCCAGCCTTCCCACACAGAACCTCCTGCCTTGAAGAAACTTGGTGTGAGCCTCCCTCCAGCTTCACACACTTTCCCTTGCCCACACATGCACACTATGCTGCCATGCCCTAAGCATGGCTGCTCTCCCCTCCCCACTTGGAGTCTCAGAAACAGCCCTCCCCTTGGCTGAGAGGCCGCCCAATCACAACGGAGGAGGGATTTGGGTTGGAGGATTCATAGTCTGTTTCCAAAAAGGACAAGCGGAGAGATCTTCAGCCTTCTCTGCCAAAGGGGTTCCTAAGACCATCAAAAATGTGTTTTCTGATGGTTTTTGGTGACCCCTCTGAAACCCCCTCACAACCCCTCCAGAGGCCCTGACCTCCAGGTTGAGAAAATCTGTTCAAAGCCTCTCCTAAAGGATGAACCCACAACCTTCTGTCCATGTTTTGGACACGAGTAACTAAGATGGAGCAAAGTCATCTGCTCTGCGATTTCAAAGGGAGATTAAGCATATGCTTGTCATACCTTAAAGCAACTTGACTTGGCTTTTGTTTTCTCTTTTGCACAAAAGGTTGTCTTCTCTTTTAGAGGATGTTGCATTTTTCTGGGTGTGTGGTGTTCCCACTACATCAGGGGTTGGGAACCTATGGCTCACGAGCCACGTGTGGCTCTTTTGATGAATGAATCCAGCTCGCAAGCATTTGGGATTCCCTCGCTTCGCACCTGCGCAGTTCCTCTTTTCTCCTAGAATTCCAAGCCAAAGGAGATGTGTGCGCATGCACCCTGCATCCACCTTCCCTCTCTCATTTCAAAAGCATTTGTGTGTGTGTTTGTGAGAGAGGGAGGGAAGGAAGGAGGCTCCTCCTCGTTCCCCTCCTCCACACCTCCAGACGGAGGGAAAGCGGCACGAAAGCAGCGAAGGTGGGAGTTCATGTCTTGGCAGTGCTTGGCGTCCCTCAGGTGAGTGAGGAAGGCGGAGCCACCACTTGTAACAACCCTGCCAGGTCCTCAGCGGGTCGCCCCTTGTGAGGGTTTCTCAGCTTAACTGGTGCAGTGCCCTCGTGCTCCTTTGGCCGAGGAGCGCATGTGCGGGAGGAGACGGGAGGGGAGCTAGGACCCTCCTCAAGGCCCTGGAGCGTTCCTACGCTCTTCAGCAACTGCACAGAGCAGTGCATTTCACACTGAGACAGCTAACTGCCATCTCCAAGTACCATACCTGTGGGCAGGAGTGAAGTGTTCAACAAAAACTAGGCGTCTAAAAAGTTAACAGAATAGAAGAGTAAGGAAACCCCAGAAACAAATCTGGACAAAATAATAAAATATATTATATGGCTCTCACTGGACTAAATTTCCAAATATTTTGCTTTCATGGCTCTCTGAGTCAAAAAGGTTCCCGACCCCTGCACTACATTGTCCCCCATTGCAGCTCATGCATCGCCCATTGTCATCTTCTCTCTGCTTCCACGTACTCATTGTTTTAATCTGGAATGAATGTGCATGATGTTTAGGTAATTGTATTTTAATGTATTTTAATGTATTTTAATTGTTGAAGGGTTCTGGGGTCTTATATTGTTACTGTGTGGGCATCGAATTGCACCTTACTGTAAGCCGCTCTGAGTCCCCCCTCGGTGGTTGAGAAGAGCGGGGTAAAATCCTGAAATAAATAAATAAATAAGATGGTGCTGAGGAAAAGTGCTTTGACTCCCATCTGTGTGCGTGTGTAGAGAATTTATGGCTGTGGCAACTCTTTGTGAGATCTTTTTTTTTTTGCTTTGAGAAATGGAAAAACCGCTAGAAGTTCTCACCTTAAAGGAGAAGACCTTTATTGTAGCACAGATTTTCTCCTGCTCAAATAAATCAGTCTTGACAATGTTTCAGGGCTTTTCTGTGGTTGTGATAGCAACGTGGACCCTCTTTTGTAAGCAAGCACTGAGCCAGCGCCTGCCTGGCGGAAGGCTGCAAGGAAGGCGCTGACGGCAACAGTGTCCTTGGGAGCATTGGCACACCGGTGCATGATGTACTTCCCCTCCTCTCTGTGCATGACTCTGCTGTTCTTCCCCCTCAGGGGCTGCAGCAGATTTGTGCTTGGCTTCTAAGCAAGACCAGCAATCCCTGGCTGAAATTCTGCCCATTCTCACCGAAGGTTTGCATTGGCCAAACTCTGTGCACACAGTTTGTAGGAGACCCCCACCCCACCCCTCTTCCCTGTAGACAGATGGCCATATGTGCAAAGCAAGATTTGTTCAGCTTCCGGGCTTCCTTCCTCTCTTTCAAATGCTTTTAAGCAGGTCAGTGATGTTATTTGTGATATTCCACGGAGAGTAACTCATTCCAGCAAAACCAGCCTTTTAAAAAAAAGCGGGTTGCAATGCTCTTTTCTTTTCCTGAGTGGTTTGCTTCTCCCTGGCATGTGGTTTTGTGGCTTGCGCAACAAAGGGAAAGGTCGATGCAGAGTGGGCCAGGCTGGAGCCTCAGGCCAAGATGCTTCGGGATCGGAGAGTATACATCTCTGTTTGTGGGATTATACATGTATTGTGCTGTATTAGCCTTGTGGCTGATTGACAGTGCTGCACACAATAGAACCAAGAGGTCGAGTGTGCAACTCATTACACACTTGGATGCATAAAAAACAACATTCAGTGTGCATCCCTCTACGATATTCATCCACGTGCTAGATGCAATTCCCATCGGTGTGTGATGACCCCACATACTTAGCTCTGCCTTAACAGAATGCAGCTGTTCCACATTGGACAAAAAACGCCAAAGAGGAACTTACACATGTGTATAAGGCAGGGTTTCTCAACCTGGGGGTCGGGACCCCCGTGTGTGTCAGGGGTTGCCAAAGACCATCGGAAAACACAGTATGGGGGTTCTGTGTGGGAAGTTTGACCAAATTCTATCATTTGTGGGGTTCAGAATGCAATTTGATTGTAGGTGAACTATAAATCCCAGCAACTACAACTCCCAAATATCAAGGCTTTTTACCCCAAAAACTCCACCAGTGTTGTCAGACGCCAGCCTGAACCTCAGCCCGATTCCTTGGTCAAACTAGGCCAAAGCCATGTTGCTTCTGTGATGCCAGCTAGGCCAGAAAGCAAACCGCTGCAGAGCAAGATGCTGCAGAGGCCTCCAGTTCAATCCACGTTCAAGGACAGGCAGAACACAGTTCCATCTCGGGCTGATAAGGAGCACTGGGAAAGTGGAGTCAAGTTAACTCCTTTCCTTCCAGGTGCAGGCACTAATGAGCTAACATACCAATCTGATGCGGGAGGCTTGAGAAAGCCCAGCCAGAGTTCATCTCATGAGAACCAGTTACGACGTACCTTTGCGTCGTAAGGATCAAAGCCCCTGGGACCTATAAGAGTTAGGTCTGAGAGATGTGTGGCATCTCTTGTCAACGTTCAGCTTCAACGTTTCACAGAACTTTGCCTGGGCCTTTTAGCCGTCAAGCCTTTGGACTCTATTTGCCAAGCCTTTGTTTCAAGAACTTATCCTTGGATTTGGCCCATTGGGGCATTAAGACTCTTTTTACCTATTTTGATCTTGTTTTGCTTTTGGACTATTGCTTTGCAATAACATGATGCTTGGGAGCATCAAAGGACTATAATTCTATCTTCCTTGCTCTTTTCATTATTCTAAATAAAGCATTTTATCTCAGCTGGTCTCAAGTGGTTAACTGAGGAATCCTCCAGGCCTACGGTGCAACAAGTGTTCACATTTGGGCCAAGTTTGGTCCAGATCCATCATTGTTTGTGTCCACAGTGCTCTCTGGATGTAGGCAAACTACAACTCCAAAACTCAAGGTCTATGCCCACCAAACCCTTCCAGTATTTTCTGTTAGCCATGGGAGTTCTGTGTGCCAAGTTTGGTTCAATTCCATCATTGGTGGAGTTCAGAATGGTCTTTGATTGTAGGTTAATTATAAATATCAACAACTACAATTCCCAAAGACAAAATCGATTCCCCCCACCCCCCTCCAAGCCCAGCAGTATTCAAATTTGGGCGTATCAGGTTTCTGTGCCAAATTTGGTCCAGTGAATGAAAATACATCCTGCATATCAGATATTTACATTATGAGTCATAACAGTAGCAAAATTACAATTATGAAGTAGCAACGAAAATAATGTTATGGTTGGGGGTCATCACAACATGAGGAACTGTATTAAGGGGTCGCGACATTAGGAAGGTTGAGAAACTCTGGTATAAGAGGATTTTAGCCATTGTGGGATAGATGGAGCATGGAGGGGTGTACAACAGGCTAGAAGCCAATCATAGAGAGAAACAATCTGGCAGAAACGACATTCATCATTCAGTAAAAATTAGTAGTAATTCCTAGTTTCCAAGAATCCAACTTGCCAACCTGAACCAGTCCCTTTCTTTAGTCTCATAAGGGGCTGCTTTGCCTGTTCTATTTTTAAAGTTAGCATTGCTCTGGGTGACCCTTTGTTTCTTGCAAAAAATAAGCAAAGCATAAAGCTTAGATGTTAGAAATGAGGACATGGAAAAGAAAGGACCTGGGATTTTGTGTTTTTGTGTGCACCTGGAGGGGAGGGGATAGGTAGCAGTGAATTAAATGACCCATGTTACTTTGGGGAAAAAAGATCCTTGCTCTCTCCAGTTGTTCTGGAAAACAGCCAGCTCGACAGAGGGGGGTCGGCGCTGCTGGTACTCCTTGATCTTACCGTCGCGTTCGACACCGTCGACTATGACATACTGATCCATCGACTTTCCATATCCGGAGTTCGTGGCTAGGCCCTTAGTTGGCTTGACTCATTCCTCTGAGGTCAGGGTCAGCATGTGGAGTTTATGGCTGGTGTTTCTGAAAGATCCCCTCTTTCTTGTGGGGTGCCTCAGGATGCAATTCTCTCTCCCCTTCTTTTTAACATCTATGTCAAGCCACTTGCCAGTCTAGTGCAGAGTTTCGGGCTGGAGTGTTACCAATATGCGGACGACACCCAACTCCTTCTACGCTTGGAGCCTGGAGCAACCTCAGTACCGGACAGTTTCATCTTGTGTCTCAAAGCCGTGTCAAATTGGCTGCGTGCCAGCAGATTGAAGGTGAATCCAGCCAAGACTGAGATCTTGTGGCCTGGCCGCCTGGTAGGTGTGCTGCACCATCTGCCCACCTTTGACGGTGCTCCCCTATCTCCATCCACTACTGTTAAGAGTTTGGGTGTGGCCTTAGACACAAAGCTAACCATGGAGTACAAAATCACTGCTGTTAGCAAGCAGGCCTTTTTCTATCTTCGCCAGGCAAGGCAGTTGGCTCCTTACCTTTCAAGTGAGGCCTTGGCAACAGTCATCCATGCCATGGTTACACTTAGGCTGGACTATTGCAATACCTTGTACATTGGCCTCCCTTGGTCAACAACCCGGAAAATTCGGATCATCCAGAATGCAGCAGCCAGGCTACTCGCTAAATCACCGATGAAATGCCATATAACTCCTATGCTGAGACATCTCCATTGGCTCCCAACAGAATATCTGGCCCTGTACAAGATGCTGGTCCTAACTTTTAAAGCCTTGTATGGTCAGGGTCCAGCATATCTCAGAGACCGCCTCTCTTCTCTCCAACATCAACGGTCGCCTCGCCCCACTCAATGAAATCTTTTGTATGTACCAGGTCCCACAGAAGTACGTCTTGATAGTACGAGACATAGGGCATTTTCTATTACTGCTCCTGTTCTATGGAACTCTCTGCCCCCTTATCTGAGAGCCATGCGCAATCTGCAATCCTTTGCGCAGGCACTTAAGACCTGGCTTTTTAACTGAGCTTTTGTTTTATAATTCTTATTTCAATACTTGTCTGTTTTAATGCTGTATCTTTATGTAAATCACCCAGAGCATCTGGGATGGAGGGCGATTAACAGATATTACATTGATTGATTGATTGATTGATTGAATGAATGGAAATCAGAAGAGCATGACAGTCATCCTGTTGGGTTTTCCAAAGTTGTAAACTGAGTTAGAAGTGTGGAGTGAACAACTGTGCTGTCATGCAATTGAGGCATTGGCACCTAGTTGCTGTTAATTTTCCGGTCTGTATGGCCATGTTCCAGAAGCATTCTCTCCTGACGTTTTGCCCACATCTATGGCAGGAATCTTCAGATGTTGTGAGGTCTGTGAAAACTAGACAAGTGGGGTTTATATATCTCTGGAATGTCCAAAGTGAGAGAAAGAACTCTTGCCTGTTTGAGGCAAGTGTGAATGTTGCAAATAATATGCATAGTATTTGAGAACACAGAAATGCTGGACCACTCCAACAACCACCATGTCAGACTACACAGAGAAGCCATTGAAATCCACAAGCATGTGGACAATTTCAACAGAAAGGAGGAATGTTACAGCTGAAATGCTACTAGACTTGTAATGTAGCAGGTATGGAGTGGGGGGGGGGGGACTGAAGGAGAGGTCAGAGCACTGGGGAGCACTAAAAGGGACGAGAGGGGCACATTACAAGTCTAGTAGCATTTCAGCTGTAACAGGGGAATTCCAGACAAGAAACAATCAGGCATAGCATCATAAAAAGTCACTTCTCCCTCAGTTCTGCCCCACTATATTCTATGGTATAGCTTCGTGTGTTATATTGTTGCTCAAGTGACATATTGTGTTTGAGTATAAGAAACAATCAGGGCCAACTAATAACCTTCCAACAAAGGATTCCCCCAGGCAGTAAGCAGCTAGACCTTGAAGCTGCAAGGCCATTAAATGCTAATCAAGGTGACAAATTGCAACATTCATACTTGCCTCAAGCACACAAGAGTACTTTCTCTGTGGACATTCCACAGATCTATAAACCCCACTTGCCTAGTTTCCAACAGACCTCAAAACCTCTGAGGATGCCTGCCATAGATGCAGGTGAAACATCGGGAGATAATGCTCCTGGAACATGGCCATCAAGCCTGGAAAATCCGCAGCAACCCAATAATAATTTTATTACCTGTCTCTCCCTACAGCTTGTTTCTTGTTGCCTGGAATAGCTAGTGGCATCCAAAAATCATAAATACCTTGGAGGCACCAGATTTTTTTATGGTTCTGCAATCTAACCAAGGTGGACTGCCAAAGAATATCAGGTGCTGTAGATCAGTCATACGCAAAGTGATGGTCCGTGGACTAGTAAACCCCCTAACCCATTGGTTGCCAGTCCCTGGTAATTTTCCTTGAGAGGGCAGCAAGACAATTCAGAGAGGGAGATAATGTCATATCCTGACCCATCCGTCCTGTGCTCCAGCCACAGTCCTGCTTCAAATCGACTCTTTTTTTTAATTTTGGTATTTATAGCCATTGTGTAAGCAAGGTGGGAGGGGCTGCTGACAATGCCAGTGAAAAAAATAAGCAATGAGTAAGCCTTCCTTTTCACTGGGAAGCTGTTCCAAACAAACAGAATTTGGAAATGCCAATGTGCTTAAGGTGAGCATGCCAAACAGGCTTGTGCATTGCCTGCTGGGTTTAGGCTCCTGCTGTTTCCCACCTGGCTTGGCTTCCGATGTGACAGATGGACCGCCACTGCACTGAGATGTCCTCATTTGTCTCTACTGTGCCTGCATGTGTCCTCCAAAGATTGAGGATGAAACCTGGACCAAGATTCTATACCATAAAGTTCTGCAAAGGTGAGTCTACAAAATGTCTCAGTCTCATCCAGCACATCTAAATTGCTGTAGTTCCTGCAAAACCAACCCGTTTACTGGCTGGTGGAGGGTAGAGAATGGCATAAAAGCACCCATCTTTGTTCCTAGAGCTGAATGCACGATGATGATGCATCCTTGGAAGTTCTCTGGAGAATTATCTCAGTCCTTAGCATTTCGGTCAGCAATTTTTCAAATTTTGGTCTTCCAGATGTTTTGGGCTTCAGTGCCCAGAATTCCAGGCTGTTGGCCAAGCTGGCTTCCCAGCTTTCAGGGAATTGAAGTCCCAGACATCTGGAGAACTAAAGTTTGTGGAACACTGAGCTAGCTATAAGAAGAAACGCAACCTACCAACAGTCTGCAGACCCACTAAGACAATTCAACAAATGCTACATTCAGCAAAGGTTAGGAGGGATCCTCTAGTCCAGACCTGGGCAATTACCGGTCCTTCAGGTGTTTTGGACTTCAAATCCCAGAAATCCTAACAGCTGGTAAACTGGCTAGGATTTCTGGGAGTTGAAGTCCAAAACACCTGGAGGGCCGGCAATTGCCCAGGTCTGCTCTAGTCTATTGTATACCATGCAGCTATGGACAAGTCTACATAGGGACCGCCAAATGCAGCAGCGCTTAGACATGTATCAAAGAACACGAAAGGCGCTGCAGACTAATTCAACCAGAGAGGTCAGCTATAGCAGAGCACTTGATCAACCAACCTGGGCACAGAATACTATTTGAAAACACAGAAATGCTGGACCACTTTAACAACCACCATGTCAGACTACACAGAGAAGCCACTGAAATCCACAAGCCTGTGAACAATTTCAACAGAAAGGAGGAAACGATGAAAACAAACAAAATCTGGTTACCAGTATTGAAAAACACCAGAATCAAGACAGTAAATAAATAACACTACTCAGAAACACGGGAATTCAGGCAGCTAACAATCAAGTGCCAGTTAACACCTCCCAAACAAAGGATGCCTCCAGGCACAACAGCCAGGCTGCTAGTGTTATGCATTTAGGCTAAACCTTGACCTGTTACGTGTCCTGGCTTTCAGTGGAAGTCTGGATCATTTTTGGGAACCTCCAGAAAGCGAGAGGGCAGATATCTGTTTTCTCTCTGGGGTATAGAAAGATCCATTTTCAATCAGCCCATTATTGGGGGGGGGGGGCGTTCCACACTCCCTTTCCCTACTGTTTCTACTCTAGAGGAGAGGCACTCAGCTGCAGGCAAGCAAACATGCTTTCTGGATCTGCACGCCACGCACAGTTTCCAAGGCAAGGAGGCAAGTTATCTGTTTCTTACTCTAGAACAGTGGTTCCCAAACTTTTTTGGCCTACCGCCCACTTTCCAGGGAAAAAAATTACTCACCGTCCCCCTAGAATTTTTTTAAATTTAATAGCAATTAAACAGAAAGATATATGTATTAATGCAGTGGTTCTCAACCTTTCTAATGCCATGAGCCCTAATATGGGAATATGGAGGTGTGTAATGAAGTCAATATGTGTGTGTTGTGTCATTGTTGAATGTGTGGTTGTATAGTTGCATTTGTGTTTGAATATGGGGTTAAGTGTTAGACAGACCCTAAAGGGTTAACTAAGATAATAGAGGCATTTCCCTCCTAAGGGAATGTGTTACCATAGTAACAGTGGGCAGAGCCAGCCAGGAGACTAAATTAGAATGCTGAAGAGTTTGAATTTGATCAGTTGGAAGTCAGTTGGTTTTGGCGGTTGGTGGGATAGCCAGCTGTCTGTTAGAGCTGCAAGTGTGCAGTTCAGCTCTGTGGGGGGGGTTTAGGGAAACCCAAGTGTGGGACAAGTTTAGTCCTAGTTAGGGTTGAGAGTAACCCAGTAGTAAGCAGTTAAGTAGTAGCAGAGGAGTAATAGCCTGCTAGTAATTGTATCAGGAGAAGTTAAAACCCCAGTGTCAAATTTGTTTGGAACTTCAAGTATATACCTCTTTGGAGCTTTCTGAAAGCATTGTACCCGTTTGTGAAAATAAATTGTTAAACACTTTCAACACAACATCTGTGGAATTCGTTTATTATCAAAGCCCTCACATCGGTAGCCAGAATTAATATGGTGGCAGCATAATTGTAAAAAGATCCTCTAAAAGTGGGATGCATGCTTTAGGCTGCGTCTTCACAACGAAGTGGTCAGTGGTCAGTTTAAATCTACAAGGGGTTTCGACGCTAGTCTTCGGCGGCGTTTTGAATACCTTCACCACATTTGGTGACCCCCAACCATATTTTCGTTGCTACTTCATAAATAATTTTGCTACTCTTACGAATTCTAATCCAAATATCTAATATGCAGGTCAAAGCGAAGGGAGCGGGGCCAAAGAAGAGGGCCACATGACCCCTCCTAAATAGCCAATAGTTCACCGCCCCCTTAAATGGGTTCACCGCCCCCCCCCCCACAGTCCCCTGAGCCTCCCACTGCCCCCTTGGATCACCTCACCGCCCACCAGGGGGCGGTACACCCACTTTGAGAATCAGTGCTCTAGGTTGCGTATGGCTGCAGGCCAGTGCACACGCTTTCTGGGCCCTCACACACACCACACGCACTTTCCAAGGCAAGGAGGCAAGTTCTCTGTTTTTTACACCACATGAGGTGCTTGGCTGCAGGCAGGCACATGCTTTCTCTCCTGGGCTACACTAGCCACACATTCTTTCCAAAGCATTTTAGGGAGACTTCCCACTTCCAGGTAAGGAAGAGCGATGACCTCCTGGAAGAGCAGAGTAGTTTTCAGGGAATGAGGGTTTTCTTTTGTTTGCTGAGAGTTTCGTGTCGGGCAGGTTTTTGTACCATTACGAGCTCCCGAAGTACCAAAGGTACCGAAAGAAACGGAGGAGATTGAAGAAACTATTTCCCTGCAAAACTCTACAGGCTACCTCTATGCAAATACCCTCACTGATTGACTTTGCAGCTGCAAGGCTACTCAATGTTAATCAAGCTAGCGAATTGCATCATTCACACTTGCTTCAGACACAGACACAAGTTCTTTCTCCCACCTTGAACATTCCCATATATAATACACTAGCTGTACCCGGCATGCGTTGCTGTGCCCTTTTTAGGAGATGCGAGAAAGTCCAATCATCCACGGTGTGCCCTCCTCTAAACTGCAGTTGGATGGAGTGTGGGTCATGGGGGGCATGGTGTGCCAAGTTGGGTCTTTATTGGTCTTGGTTCTGGGCCACAGTGGTCTGTGGGGAATTATGGGTTTTGAAGTACTACAAATCCCATTTTCCATGGTGGTACTTCAAGTCCCATCATGCATGGTCGGGGCTCTGTGTGCCAAGGTAGGTTACTGTAAATTCAGGCCATGCACAATGTCCCATGAGCTGAGGCCTAGTTAGGAACAGCAAGTTAATGAAGCCTTACTGTCAATTCAGGCCTTACACAATGTCCAATGAGCTGAGGCCTAGTCGGGAGAATCAAGTTAATGAAGTCTTACTGTCAATTCAGAGCGTAAACAGCTTCCCAGTAAGTGAGGGCTAGTTAGGGAAATCAAGTTAATGAAGTCTTACTGTCAATTTAAAGCGTAAACAGCTTCCCAGTAAGTGAGGGCTAGTTAGGGAAATCAAGTTAATGAAGCCTTACTGTCAATTTTGGGCGTGGTCTGTGATTTTTTGGGGTGTAAATTTTCGATTGGAAGTGATTTGGGTGTTTGTGTTGGGGATTGGCTCAGGCCTTTTCCTTATTCTGTTTTGGCAGTTTATTATGGATCGGAATTTTCATGTTGGCTGGCCAGTGCAGCAGTTATGCAAACCCGCCCTTATTGGCAGCCAATCATGTTGTTCAGAATGTAGAGGCTGGGTGAGTCTTTGGCTGCCCCGGAGGATGCTGGTAAATGTAGTTTTATTTTTACTCGTTGTTTTGGGGGCCTTTTAGGTTATGGGGGGGGGGAAGTTTCTTTGCTACAAACGTACCTTGCTTGAGGCCTATTTCTTTTGGCAAGTATTGTGTTTCTGTGTTGTATGGTTTCTTTGTTTGAGGTATACATCACATGACGTGAACCCATTTATATAATAGATAGATAATAGGCCTGGTTAGGTTTTTCGTATCTTGATCAAATTCGTATTAAATTCGATTCTAAATTACTTCCGAAGCGTTTCTGAAGCACTTTAAGCAACCCGGAAGTAATTACCAAATTCGAAGCCGCCGCCGCCATTTTTCAGAAAGGAAACTCCATTTTCGGAAAGCATTTTCCCTTCCCTGGCCTTCCCTTCTGTGCAGATTTCTTCCCTCTGCCTGAGAACTGGGTCGGAAGCCGCCTTAAGTTTCCAAGCCCATGTCTTTCCTCCGGATCTGAAAGGCCCTGCTTTGGACAGGGCTTTTCTTCCCCCCACGGCCCTGTTCAGATCCAGAGGGAAGGCCTGGGATGAATGGGGCCTTTCAGATCCGGAGGGAAGGCATGGGTTTCCAAGCCCATGGCTTCCTTCGGGATTTGAAAGGCCCCACGGGGGGAAGGAAAGCCATGTCCAAAGCGACTGCTTAACCCGCTTTGGACGCAGTTTTCCTTCTTGCGGCCATTAACGAAGCATTTCCGAAATTTCAGTAATTTTGAAGCATTTCACCAGAAAATTTCGGAAATCATTTAAAATTTGAAGCGCCAGCACCCGCTACATCCAAAGCGAGTTTTGAACCATTTTTTTGTTGGATCAACCAGCCCTAATAGATAGATAGATAGTTACACACTCCACTTACCTCACCTCCAACAGACCTCTGCAGATGACGGCCACAGGTGCAAGTAAAATGTCAGGAAAGAATGCTACTGGAGCATGGCCATACAGTCTGAAAAACTCACAGCAACCCAGTGATTCTGGCCACGAAAGCCTTTGAAAACACATTTAATAATATAGTTTGAAGCTTTCTACTATCTTGTAAGTTTGAATGTGTTGTATGGGGAGGGGTTGGATAGATAAAATATGGGGGGGGGGGTGTTTGGAAAGGGAGTTTGATCATTGCACAAAGTAGGTAGAGAATGCCGCCCTCCACAACAATTCAAAACCGACCTATGTGGGTGTGGGTTAGACTTCATGTTTGCATAAGTCAGGAGCAGGGTTCTGACCCTGGTGTCAGAAGCTCAGCACTTGGCAGGCCTTTGAAAGGAAACACATGAAAAAAATAAAGTGTGTTGACATCTTCCAGCGTGTGGGCTTGTGTGAGTGAACGACACACCATGTTTTCAGCCCTTATGACTGCTTTTTTGGCAGTATGAGCAAAATGGCCCAACTGAGTCAGAAAGTCCTCAAAGAAAGACTGAGAAATGCCATTGGTAGACTCCAAAAGCCAGATGAATGACATTGTGTAGTGAGTGGATGATGCCCTGGAGGTCTCTGAGTAGCATTCATCCATTTGTTCTTTGCTGGGCTATCAGCCAGTTGCATCAGAAGTGATTCTAAGCCTGCTTTTGGGACTTATCAGGGTCTTAGAAAGCTGCCAGGTGAGACATTCATGCACCCGCTGTGCCTCATTCATGCACTTTTATGTGGTGTATGTGTGTCCTGACAATACTGTCTGCCATTCATAATACTTCACACTTTTTCCTCTCCATTTCAATATTCTCTCTGTCTCCCCTTCTCTGATCAGGCAGAAAAGAGGAAAGAGAATTCAGTAGCTTGCAATAGGTCACACATTTTTACCTCTGGGGTGGATTTGAGTGAGAGAGGTGGGTAGGGCCACAGAGACTATGGGGAAGAAAATTGCATCTGAGTCTCTATTTGATAATATTTAGGTTAAAAAAGTGGCCCTGGGGGAAAATGTGGAGGGTCTGGATGAGGCATGGGCAAACCACAGTCCTCCAGGTGTTTTGGACTTCAATTCATGGCCTTAGGCCCTTTCCTTTCCCCCCTCAGCCACTTAAGATGAAGCCACAAGAAGGGAATTGCCCACTAATTTCTAGAATAGTGTTTCACAACCATCCTAATGCCACGACACCTCATGTTGTGGTGACCCCCAACAATAAAATTATTTTTGTTGTTACTTAATAACTGTAATTTTGCCACTGTTATGAATCGTAATGTAAATATCTGATATACAGGATGTCTTTTCATTCACTCATTGAACCAAATTTGGCAAAAATACCTGATACGCCCAAATCTGAATACTGGTGAAGTTGGGGAATTTATTTTGTCATTTGGGAGTTGTAGTTGCCTACAATAAAAGAGCATTCCCAATTCCACCAATGATGGAATTGAACCAAATTTGGCACACAGAACTTCCATGACCAACAGAAAATACTGGGAAGGTTTAGTGGGCATTGACCTTGAGTTTTGGAGTTATAGTTCACCTACATCCAGAGAGCACTTTGGACTCAAACAATGATAGATCTGCACCAAAGTTGTCACAAATATCAATATGTCCAAATGTGAACACTCATGGAGTTTGGTGAATATAGACTTTGACATTTGGGAGTTGTTGCTGGGATTTATAGTTCATCTATAATCAAAGAGCATACTGAACCCCACCAACGATGGAACTGGGCCAAACTTCCCACACAGAACCCCCGTGCCTTGAAGGGACTCACTGGCCCGAGCCTCTCTCCAGCCTTGTGCGCTCTCCCGTGCATGCACATCACAATGCTATGCGCCAATTATGCCTGCTCTCCCCTCCCTACTTGAAGTCTCAGAAACAGCCCTCCCCTTGGGTGAGAAGGGGAGAATTCACCGTTTCCAAAAAGGAAAAGAAGGACAGGTGGAGAGATCTTCAGCCTTCTCTGCCATAAGGGTTCCTAAGACCATCATAAATATATGTTTTCTGATGGTCTTTGGTGACCCCTCTGACACCCCCTCGTGACCCCTACCCCCCAGGGTCCTGACGCCCAGGTTGAGAAATGCTGCTCTAGAAGCATCTCAGATGGTTCCTCTCTTTTATAGTTGGATATTTGTATACAGATTAGGACACTCTTGATTTTTTGAGGGTGGAGAGAGGTGGGCTGCAGGGGCGGTCCGACCGTATACGCGAACTACGCAGCTGCGTATGGCATAATCTTGGATGGGGCGCCGCCACGCCGGTCGCGCCGCCGCAAACCTCCCTGCTGCTGCGTCGGCTTCAGCGCCTGCAGGAGCTTCTGGGCATGCGCAGATTTTTTTCGCGCATGCACAGTGGCTCCGGAGTTGAAGTTGAGCTCCGGAGCCACTGCGCATGCCCAGAAGCTCCTGCAGGCGTTGGAGCCGAAGCCTGTAAACACATCACGTGACGCAATTGGGCAGGCAGGGGGCGGAGGCAAAGGGAGAGGGGGCGGAGACAAGGGGGCACCAAAGTAATGTTTGCTTACCATATAAAATAACCTTAGACCGCCCCTGGTGGGCTGAGACATGGAAGAACCTCCTGCCTGACATTCTTTTGCAGCAGGGAATCTGGACTTATTACTGCTTCTGCTGTAGAAGTTAAGGGGAGCTGACACACAGCTATTGATTCTTCCAGTGAGTAAATAGGCAAATGTTTGCTAGTTTCGGAAGCAGCCTAGGGGGAAAGCATGGCAGCTGTATATAGGGATATAAAACTTTCTTTCATACTTGCCTGAAAGAATAAATGATTCTAGCAATTTTCACCATGAGAATATGAGTGTTTCTGCAAAACATTTGAACACTTTGAGACTCTTTTCCAAGAAGAGCAATAATCCAGATATACATATGTTTTCTGGGCAGCAAATGTGATATTGTTTTGCTCCATAAGCATGTTTTCTGAACAAAACAATATTTTTGTCAGACGCAAGTTACAACACAACCTGATGGACCAAATGCAATTTACCCTAAAGAGCTGCAAAGTAGAGAGAATCTAACAATCTCCCCCATTTTCTTCTCAGGTTTATTGTATAGGTTGGGAAGAAAATAAATATTAAAGATATTCATCATGTTCCTTGACCAGTTATGGGCAAACTTTTTTGCCTTGGGTCCGCATTATGGGTCCAGCCAGGAGGGAGTGTGGAGTCGGCCCTGGAGGAGGCAGAGCTGGGGATGATGTGGGTCATGGAGGAGGCAGGACTGGGGTGGGGTGGGGCAGGGGGTGGGACCAGGGACAGATCACCCTCTGGCTTTCCTCTGAGCATAAGAAGGAATGCTGGGAGGAAGGTGAGGCATTGGAGGTCTGAGGTATAAGGACAGGGTGCCCACTCGCCCTGTCCTCTGAAGATGCCTGCCATAGATGGAGAGAATGGCTATAAGCCCAGAAAACTCACAGCAACCCAGCTTTGGAGATCCATTGGCCTCAGCCTGCCTCTCCTTTCTGCCAGCATCAGGATGGGGCCTCTCCTCATCCTGACACCAGAAGAAGAGAGAAGCTAGCAGCAGGTGAGGTGGCTTTGGAGCTGCTTCACCCGCTGCTTGCCTCTTTGCCCAGGCCATGTTTCTCATGGTATCAGGATGTGGCCTCACCTCATCCTCATGCCAGGTGAAGGAAGAGGCAAGTGGCAGGTGAGGCAGCTTTGGAGCCACTTTGCCCACAGCTTGTCTCTTCACCCAGGCTGGGCTTTTCCTGGCATCAGGACAGGGCTAGCCTTATCCTGACACCAGGAGAAGGGAGAAGCAAATGGCAGGCGAGGCAGCCTTGGAGCTGCTTTGCCCTCACCCAGGCCAGTATTCTTCTGGCATCAGTACAGGGCTTCACCTTGTCCTGGTGACAGGTGAAGGGAGAGGCAAGGGGCAGGTGAGGTGGTTTTGGAGCTGCTTATCTCTTTGCTCAGGCTGGGCTTCTCCTAGCATTGGGACAGGACCGCTCACCCTGTCCTTATTCCGGGAGGAGGGCTCAAGGAAGGCACATGACAACGGAGAGCACTCTAGGTACTGACACATGTCTTCCTCCCTCATCCTTTCAACATAAGGATGTGGCAAGCCACCAGAGGACAGGGAGAACTTTTGAAGGCCAGACATAAGGGCCCAGAGGGCCATGTCCAGCCTGCAGGCCTTAGTTTGCCGATGCCTGTCCTAGATCAGTGTTTTTCAACATTTTTTGAGCCGCGGCACATTTTTTACATTTACAAATTCCTGGGGCACACCACCCACCAAAATGACACAAAATGACACTCTAACACAGTAATACATATAGTTAATATGTTTTTAAATGTATTTATACACTCAGTGTGAAACCTGGGCCTGTTTCGATGAACTCAACATCGATATCCTGGCAGGAATGGCAGAAAGACACAAACTTCCCACACAGAACTCCCATAACCAAGAGAAAATACTATAAGAGTTTGGTAGGCATTGACCTTGGGTTTTGGAGTTGTAGTTCACCTATATCCAGAGAACACTGTGGACTGAAACAATGTTGGGTCAGGACCAAACTTGGCATGAATACTCAATATGCCCAAATGTGAACACAGATGGAGTTTGGGGAAAATAGAGAAGAGAGTTGAGAAGAAAAATGTTCGGCAGGAGGGGGAAGAAAGGGTATTGGAGGTTCCAATTTCCCACGGCACACCTGATGCTTGCTCACGGCACACTAGTGTGCCACGGCACACTGGTTGGGAAACACTATCCTAGATGCACCACATGTTCTTTAACAGTTCCCGATATTTCAGCCATAGCAGTGGCGTCGCTGGTCTGTGTGGTGGGTGCAACACTGGGTGACACCATCAAAGATTGGTGACACCCAAATGACTGGTTTTTGTTCAGCCTCCCAGATGAATGTGATGCTTTTTCCATGTGGAGCCATGTTTGAAGTTCAGGATCCCCAGAGTGGCAGAAAAGGCCATTTGGAAATCTTATTCCCAGGTGGAAAAGAAGCGACACCATGAGTTACTTCATTGGGTGACACCAATCCAAGTAACTCATCTGAACTATAGAAAGGCAAACATCAGAATGTTCCCTCTCATCCAACTTGTGGGATACAGTGGCTTAATGAAGTTGCGGTTTCCACCAGGGCAGGACTCTCTGAGATGGGATACCTGTGGTGCAAGTCAGGAGAAACACCTTGCAGCTTTGCTGGACTAGGTTTGAGAGGCGAGGAGGATTGCAATTGCAGATCCAAAATATGAAAACAAGACACAACACCTGCCTCAATTGACGTTATGGAAGGCAAGTGCTGCTGATGCTGTAAGGATCATGTTACAAGGGAAGAACTCTGGTGATGTTTTTAACATGCTTCATTACGCATCAACCACAATGGTTCAAGGATTACCATTCAAATAAAAAGGCCCAAGTCTAACAAATGAGAAAGGGCAATCATATACACTAGGCCTGTGCGATTGATGAAAAAAAATGCTTTAATACTCATTACAAAATTACAAGGTGTGTGTGGGGGGGGGGGGGGGGGGTAGTGTCAAAAGTATTTCCAAAATTGGACAGGGTCTGTATCATAACTAGATACTTTTTCATTATTTTTTTGTTAAGTACCGTACTTTCTGGCGTATAAGACTACTTTTTAACCCAAGAAAATCTTAAAACTCACGGGTCGTCTTATACATGGAAGTTGTCTTATACGCAAGAGACGACTTATACACCAGTCGTCTTATAGGCCGGGAGTCATGTTATAGAGCGGGTGCTGAAACTTCCAATCTGGATTGGAGAATCTGTGGTTGCCGCATATGGTGGGAGGAGCTCAAAAATGGCAGTGGCCGCGTCCCTGCCGTATGCAGCGATTGTATGAAAGCATTAAGGGCGACGCTGTACAAGTACAGTAGAAGAAAGTCAATTCATCAGCATTCGTGGACTTAATGCGGTCCCGATGGTGAGGTGAAGGGGTGCCTCACCAGGAAGGTGTAAGTGAAGGGCGGAGCAAGCTTCAGGTGTCTGGGGCGCCCGGGGTATGGAAAAAAGAGATAGAGTGGGTCTGGGTCCAGAAAAAGACACCTCTTTTACCTGTATGGCCCGCCTTTATATCCTATTACCCTACCTCCTCCTCTGCCTCTCGGGTCTCGCTTCTGAAGACTGCAGTGAAACGGTGCAGGTGCGCATGTGTGAGAGGCAGAGAAGGAGGTACAGTAATAGAAAAATTACCATATTGAAATCAAATCTGATGCTTTTAAATTTTTTATTTGGTGTGTGTTGGAAGAGGGGCAGTCTTATACGGTGAGTGTATCCCAAATTCTGTATTTTATCTGGAAAAGTTGGGGGTTGTCTCATAAGCCGGAAAATATGGAAATTAATTGTGGTAATGAGGAAACTTCAGGGGTGCCTTTCTTCCTCATTGTTAGAGCTATTGGCATGAAAATTGTTGCAATTAGAGAACATATTTACCACTGTTAGCCCATCAAGTTTTTGTGCCCCCCCCGTGATTCTTAATATCTGTTCATATATAGAAAACTTACAAATTAGATACGAGTTACTAATTAAAAATGAAGTTTTGCACATCCCTAATATATACTTTTGAAGACAGTGTTCTTGCCCTGAGATTCCTCCTTCTCCCCCCGAGAGCCAATGAAGAAGGCCTGTGTCCTGTGACTCAGGGCCAGGCTTGCAGATCTGGGCACATTGTCCTGGACTGCCCTCATTGTCTGTAGTAGTAATTTCTAGCAACCTTCAGATCTTATGGCATTTGGCAGTTTTTGGAGTGTTTCTGCCGCTCGGGGGAGAGCAGGGGAAGAGTCAGTCCTCGTGGGAGTGTGCAAATTGCCACCGTCGCCACCACTGCTGCATTATTTATAAGGCTGAAGTCGCCTTGGATAATCTCGCAGCCCGGAGAAACGTGGCAGGCGCACAATCAGGGCCTTTGTGCCTCTGTCGTGAGAGCTTTCACATCCGCCTCTTTGTTCCTATCCTGGGAGTTCACCACAGGCGCGTGGTTTCACGGCGTGGCTTTTAGAGCTTGGCATTGTCTAGGGATTAGGAGCTTCATGTTATACTTCAGCTACATAAAAGGCAGGGAAGGGAAAACAGGGAGCTGGTTCTGTCAAACTCCTTGTAACCCTTGATAGTCAAATTTCCCTTTTTAGATCCCGCTCTGGCTCCTGCTGAGCTCACGTCATGCAACGACATCAAGTTCAGGGGCAGAGCACGGCGAAAAGCAGGGTGAAAAGGGGAATTAATTTTGATTCTTGGTCTCTTTGGGGATTCAGCTCTGAGTTGCATGGAAATCATCAGGATTCATTTCCATAGAAATCTGTACAGTGTTTGGAAAATGTCAGTGTACCAACTGGTTGCCAAAGGGCTTGTTGGGACCAACTTCTCCTTTGAAGCACGGCTTCCTTAACAAATGTCCTGTATTTTCTCTGTGTTCCTCCAGTCCAATATTTTTGGGTTCCCTCTTCTCTTCTTTGAATGCAAATAGAAGTGGGTTAAGAGATGAGTTGTTCTATGGTATGTACAGGGGCACTTTACTCGCTGTAGATGGAGGGAACCTTTCAATAGTGCTCTGGGTCTCCTACAGCAGTGTTTTTCAACCTTTTTTGAGCCGCGGCACATTTTTACATTTACAAAATCCTGGGGCACACCACCAACCAAAATGACACAAAATGACACTCGAACACAGTAATACATATAGTTAATATGTTTTTAAATGTATTTATACACTCAGTGTGAAACCTGGGCCTGTTTCAATGGACAAAACATAGATATCCTGGCAGGAATGGTAGAAAGACACACACGAAGGTCTTGCTCAACAGCTGTCAGTCATGGGGAAAACTTTGCCCTCTGGGTGTTTTGGACTTCAACTCCCACCATTCTAACAGCCTGAGGCCCTTTTCTTAAGTGGCTGAGAGGGGAAAGGAAAAGGGCCTAAGGCTGCTAGGAATGGTGGGAGTTGAGTCCAGCACCTGGAAGGTCCAAGTTTGCCCATGCCAGCTGAGATTCCATTGCCACATCTATCTTCAGCCTCTGGCAGTTTGAATATATGTGATTATCTACGTGATTTTCTACCTTGTCGCTATGATTAACTGCTTCTTTAAATTGTCCGCAAACTGACAGTGTTATTGTGCAGATCCCGGAACTGACATTGGATAATATTGTGAGGATACACTTTGTTTTTTGCACTCACTTCCGTGATTGCATCAAATATCGTGAGTTCTCCATAGAGGAGCGCTCCGTGAACTCGCTACTTCCTGGTTCACAACTCCTCCGCTCTCTGTGGCGACCACGCCGAACTACCTTATGTAAGACTTTTGATTTTCTCCAGCAGGATTGGGTATTTTGAATGTGTTTTTTGCGTATGATTATGTATGATTAATTGTGCATTTTGTACTGTGACGTAGCAGTGCTCCTTTAATAAGTAAGGGTATTGAGGTTCCAATTTCCCACGGCACACCTCATGATCACTCACGGCACACTAGTGTGCCCCGGCACACTGGTTGGGAAACACTGTCCTACAGAGTGAGATAGTGAGACGCTGGGGGATGTTGACATGCTGAAATGTGTCCAAAGGAGGGCAACTAAAAGGGTCTGTAGAACAAGCCCTATGAGGAGCAGCTTAAAGAGCTGGGCATGTTTAGCCTGCAGAAGAGAAGGCTGAGAGGAGACAAGATGGTCATCTATAAAAATTGAGGGGAAGTCATAGGGAGAAGAGAGCAGACTTGTTTTTTGTGGCCTTGGAGACTTCAGGCCTACCCTTGCCAGTGATCCGGATACTTAAGCTCGTTCAGAATGCCGCTGCTTGACTTCTCTCTGGGACACCAGTGAGATGTCACATAACACCCATCCTCCAGCAGCTTCACTGGCTTCCGGTCAAGCACCAGATCACCTTCAAGGTGATGGTGTTAACTTTCAAGGCCTTGCATGGTCTGCGGCCGCTGTATCTGAGGGACCGTCTTTTCCCCTACCAACCCCAGAGATCACTCTGTTCCGAACAACAGAACTTCCTTGAAGTGCCAACTTTCAAAGCAATTTGTCTTACATCGACCCGGTGCAGAGCCTTTTCAGCAGTGGCGCCCGTCAATCTGGAATACCCTTCCAAGTGATGTGCGGGCCATGCAGGACCTATCCTCTTTTTGCAAGGCCTGCAAGACCCATCTTTTCCGGCTAGCCTTTGATTGCTAAGCTGGAAAACCTTTTTTAATCTAGTTTAATATGTTGTTTTACCTCTGTTGTGTTTTTATATGACTGTAAGCCGCTCCGAGCCCCCAGGGAGTGGCGGCGTATAAATCCAAATCATAAATAAATAAATAAATAAATAAATAAATAAACTATAGGAAAAAACAATGGCTTCAAACTACAGGAAAGAAAGGAGATTCCACCCGAACATGAAGAAGAACTTCCTAACTGTGAGAGCTGTTTAGCAATGGAACTCTCTGCTCTGGAATGTGGTGGAAGCTCCTTCTTTGGAGGCTTTTAAACAGAGGCTGCATGGCCATCTGTCGGGGGTGCTTTGAATGTGATCTATCTATCTATTTATTTATTTACTATATTTGTATACCGTACTTCTCAGCCCTTAGGCCAGTCAGGGCACTTTACAATGGCAATGATTCAAAACACCATAAAACATTTTAAAACATTAACATATAATATAAAACCATAGCAAGAATACTAAAAGCATACATCATTTGTGTCTCCTAATAAAAACATTGTCCCAACTTGTCATCCAGTCGTTCCAATTCCTATGTCTTTTACCTTGCGTTTTCAAATGCTTGCTCAAACAACCAAGTATTGACTCTCTTCTGAAATGTTAAGATGGAGGGGGGGGCATCTAATGCCCCCAGGAAGGACGTTCCATAGCCGAGGGACCACCACTGAGAAGGCCTGGTCTCTCGTCCCCACCAAACATGTTTGTGATGCAGGTGGGATTGAGAGCAGGGCTTCCCCGGACGATCTTAAAGTCCTAGCAGGTTCATAAGGGAAGATGCATCCAGACAGGTAAGATGGGCCAGAACCGTTTAGGGCAGGGGTGCCCACACTTTTTCAGCATGTGAGCTACTTATATTAAAACCAAGTCAGAAAGATCTAACCTACCTCCTCAAGACTGGAGAGGAGAGGGGGCGAGACAGGGCTTGGCCAGAGGGGCGGCAATGCCAGGCCAGTGGCGCCAAGACCTGGCTTGGCACTCCTCTCCCTCTGGCTTTGGAGCTCCCAGCAGCTTCTCCAGGCTTGACGATGGCAATGCCAAGCCAGTGGTGATATAGCTAGCACAAGGCTGGCTTGGCACTGCCATTCTCAAGCCTGGAGAAGCTGTTGGTAGAGCGGAAGCCACAGGGGCGGAGCCAGGCCACACCAAGCCCCGCCCCCTCTCCTCTGGCTTTGGAGCACCCAGCAGCTTCTCCAGGCTTGACGATGGCAATGCCAAGCCAGTGGTGGCATAGCTAGCACAAGGCTGGCTTGGCCCAGCCCTCCTCAAACATGGAGCAGCTGCTGGGAGTGCCGAAGCCGGGGAGGGGGCAGGGCTTGGCACGGCCTGGCTCTGTCCCCCTCTGAGAAGTGCCCCATCCGGCTGGGATCGACCTCCTTGGGTCCCGGGATCGACTGGTCGATCGCGATCGACTTCCTGGGCAGCCCTGGTTTAGGGCTTTATAGGCTAAAGCCAGCACTTTGAATTGTGCCCGGCAGCAGACTGGCAGCCAGTTGAGCTGGCGCAACAGAGGAGTTGCATGCTCCCTGAGCATCACTCCTGTTAGTAATCTGGCTGCCATCTGTTGGACTAATTGAAGCTTCCAGACAGTCTTCAAAGGCAACCCCACGTAGAGCACGTTGCAGTAGTCTATACAGGATGTAACCAGAGTGTGGGCTACCATGGCCAAGTCAGACTGGATAGCCCATGAGGTCTCTTCCAACTCTATGATTTTACGATTCTATAGAGCAGGGTAGAAATATAGTAAATAAATAAATAGAATTATCAGTTTTCCATAGTTCCACATATCCATGTGAAATTCAGGAATGGGATACCGGGGGGGGGGGGGTCATATTGTCTGCAGGCACAAGGTTAAATTACTTGTGCCGTATGTCACCAACAGGATGTCAGTTTTAATCTGCGTGTTCTGTAAGAGGAAGACCAAACGGCCCGAGTCTGCGAAAAAACACATGGTGGACGTACAGTGTCTTCTGCCTATTCATCTGTTCAAAGGAACTGCCGTGCCATTCTATTTCCAAAGCACAGTTTGCAGCGACTACACTAAAGCTGGGTAATTCATCAGAGATAATTGCTTTGTGCTTTCTCACAGTGTTCATTTCTAAATGTGTCGCTTGACAAAAGGGCCGTTTATAGGTTGCTTTTTCCTGGGCTGAAGATGACATTTCCCAAAAGAGATATGGGGAAGCCTTTGGGGCAAAGTTGCTCTTCCCCAATGTGGGTCGCAATTTATTTGTTCCTGGTGATTTATGTATTTTTTTAAAAAAAAAATTTCCTGCTGCCTGTCAGAGTAAAGAAGTCTGCGAGGCAGCTTACAAGAACTTGGCATGTAAAATGCCATATAAAAATAGAATCCTCAGCAAAAACAACACCTAAAAATAAAAATGGCGGCTGATTCAGCAAGGGCAATATATCAGATTAAGTGGGCTGTGGTCCAGAACACTTATATGCCATAATAAATAGGATAAGCTGGCATCCTGTTAGTTATTTACATTGTCGTAAATTGACTTATGATCACACAAGGGTGAATTGCTATGTTGCCCAATGCTCACACAGTACGACCCTGTTATGCGTGGTTTCATTTTTTCATGTCTGACATTTTTTTCTCTAGACATGTTTTACGTCTGACTCCGTGGTATTCTTGTATCAGACATCCTTCATTTTAATAGGGTTTGTAGTTATCTGTGGTTTTGTGTATCTATGCAAAATCTGGGAATATATCTGTTACATCTCAGACCTGGAAACACATGACCACAGCACCACACAAGAGTCGAGAGCAGGGGTGGGCAACCTACAGCCCATGGGCCGGATCCGGCCTGGCAGCCGATTCTGTCCAGCCCGGGAGAAGGGCGTCGGGGGCGGGCATGGCGGCAGCGGCACCCCTTCCTCTTGGCTCCACAGGGCGATCAGCTGGGGAACAGCTGGGGGTGAGAGCGGGCAGAGGCCGGCAGCCTCCGATCACCTGCTGCTCTGCTCTCCTCTGCTGCGGCAGTGGCTGGGTCCGCTTTGCCATCCTCTGAGCTGGGCCCATTGGGCCATTCCATCTTGGGATCCTTCCTCTCTTGAGGATGACTTCTTTAATTTAATTTAATTTAATTTTAGTGGTTTTTATTATTATTTTATAATAATAATATAATAAATAATATAATATAATGTTATATTATATTATAATTTCAATATATTATAATGTCTGTATATACTATAATATAATCATTATGGTATTAATACTAATAATATATGAATATTTCTTGATATATTAATATGTTAATATTAACGATGTGTAATATATAGTAAATATAGTAAATAAATAAATAATGTAGATTAGAATGTAGTTCCGCCTTTAGGTGCGGCCCTCCATAATATTTTTTGGCTCACATAAAATATTTTCCCCCACAAAAGCTCTCCCCAACTTTCCCAAGTAATTACTCTGACCTACAATGCCTATTTTCTGCTCTGATTCATAGACAAATACCTTTGTTGATCTACATAACTCCATGTGGTTTTTTTCTGTACTACTTATCTCTTTGCCCAACTCCTTATCTAATGTTGCGATTTCTGGCTCGTCTGACTGACCTTGAAGCCCTGCACTTTCTGAGTCAGATTTCTCACAGAGAGAAGCATTATTCCCCTAACTTGAATCTTCATCACTTTGAGCCCTAGGCAATCCCACAGGCAATCCCACAATCCTCTCTAAATCATCAGTGAACCCATCAGCCTCGGGAGTCTCAGGCTGATCTCCAACAGTATCCACTGTAGATATGGTGAATAGTACTGTATTCTCAAAAAGTCATGCTATTGACTCCTTCTACACAATGGTCCTATAGCTCTGTCTATATCCCTATTGTGCAAATGGAGTCAGTAGCATGACTTTTGCACAATGGTCCCAATGCAGAGTGGGACATGTTTTGTTTGGGACACGTATATTTGGACCAATGGGCAATGGAATGCACATCTGGATGCCTTATGGAATTCAGTGATCATCAGGATGCATTGTGCTTGGGGCACATTGCAAGTTGGAGCATATTGAGACATGTTGGGCATCAGAGCACATTGAGTATTGGGACACATTGCGCATCGTGGTATGAGAATTGGGAGAATTCTACATCTCGGTTTGGACACATTGCACATCAACCACATAGTGCATTAGGATATGTTGCACATTGGGATGCATTATTATTATTATTATTATTATTATTATTATTATTAGATACATAAAAATATTAGTACAAAGCCACTAAGCTGGCTTTTGTATTTAATCACACATCGGACACTTCCCAAGCGTCTAGGACTATGTGATGTATCGACGATTAATGTGTGCAGATCTGAGTAGGGTGGCCTTTTGCAGCTGACAGATGATAATTTTGTCAGTGTTGATTGTTTTTAAGTGCATGCCAAGGTCTTTAGGCACTCCACCCAGCGTGCCGATCACCACCGACACTGGCTTGTGTCAGAGTCTTTGCTATTGTTGTTGTTGTTGTTGTTTTTGTGGATGTGGATGTCTTGTATGCTTGGGACACATTGCACTTTGGAACAAGTACATCGGGATATTTTATGCATCAGGACACAATGCTCAATAGGATATCTGGCACTGCGCTCTGTTCAACTTCATCACATCCTACTAAGATGGTTGTAACTCATGTCAGCAACATACCTCTGACATTATTAGTGCCTCTGATACAGGATCTTAGCTGTCATCTCTCTTGCCCTTACAGCTACAACAATGTCCACAGTCTCTTTAGAAAAAATAGAAATTGATGGTGATACTTGTTTATAAGTTGTCCGTAGTGATAGTTGTCTAAAAGCTGTCATTTCCAGAACTGTCACCAGCACCAGAGATATATGAGGGCAGCATTGCCCATGTATCTTTGCTGCTTTTGTGAAGAACACGATGTCTGAGCTTTATGATGGGATGCTATTTTCTACCTTTGGCGAGGACGAGAGAGATGCCTTCTTTGCGTGGAGGAGATTGGTGTTGTTTCAGAGAGCCAGATGGTTTTGTTTGACATGTTGTCATGTCAAGGGAGATTTTATAAACTGAATCCTTGAAAGTTTGGATCAGCTGAATATCTACAACAATAAAAACGAGGGGATGGTATTTAGCCACAAGTTAGTTGAACATAAGTGATTCCACAAATTGGTGCTATTTGAAGATAGCATGTAAAATAATACAGAAAAAATAAAACAGGATTGGATTTTTTGTGGGGTAGGTGGTGGGTGTTTTGTGAATTTGGAAGTTGTGCTAATGCGACATTGTCAAGAGTAAAGCAACCACCTGTGTTTAGCTTTTGAAGGGTTTGTAGAGAAAATCCAATCTGGGTATATAGTATTTTTTATTTATCATGTTAGAAGCAAATTGAGGGTACAGTTGTAATGTATTTAAAAACACAAAGTTTAAAACTTGCATTATACTAAATTTCCTTTGATCAGTAGCTGGCCACATGGAGTGCCACAGGATCGTAACACATCCAGGCATACCTGGGCAATGTCTTTGTAGATGTCTGATTCTCTCACACCCAGGCATGTAGCCAGGGGGGGGGGGCTAAGGGGGCTTCAGCCCCCCCCCCCCGAAATTCTCAGGGTGGTCCGCGAGAAGGCCTTACTGGTACATTATTTAAACTGTTATGTTTATTCATATAATGATCTGATCACCATGCTCAATATATCCCACCTTCATGGGGTTATTGGGATAACAATACAAAGGTTTGCTAGGGTAGACCCTCTTCCACCCAGTCTTAGCCCCGAACCAAACTCAGCCCCCGAATCAAAATCCTGGCTACGGCCCTGCTCACACCAGAAGCAACTTGCAGCATGCAGCCAAACAAAAAGGTCTATAGTGTAAACACACTTAACAATGAACTGACACTTTAAATATATTATGTGGAGTCAACTTATGGACAAGGCAGCTGATGGTTTTGATATGAACACGAACAGTGAAGCCATTCCAAGTTTCATCCCAAAGTTCAAGGACGTTATTTGATATGCTTCACCCTATTACTGTGCCTTGCACAGCTTTTTAAAAGTTAGGCTAAAACTTGGAGCAGGTTCAATGCCCTACTGACTTAGGAATGACCCAGCCTGGGAACCTGTTTACTCTGGATTATTTTACAAGCATGTTGTGTACCTCCATATGGTGTCTGCTGTTTGTTTGCTTTGAGGATTGAAACAGGTTTACTGCCCAGAGAATGTAAAGTGCGCTCATGTTTATCTAACGGTTGGAGTAAATATCAGACATGTTTGAGAATAAGATTCTTCAACTCTTTTGAATGGAAGCAACTCAATGGTAGCTCAGACAACCAGATCACTTAGATATAGAGTGGGGATACTTCCCTATGGTCTTTCAGGTTTTGGGACCTACAACTCATTGCTGTCCTCTAGTTGGCTAGGATTTTCATCTACCATCTGAAAAAGTGGGAGTTTTCCGGACTGTATGGCCATGTTTCAGAAGCATTCTTTCCTGACATTTCTCCCACATCTATGGTAGGCATCTTCTGAGGTTGTGAGGTCTGTGGGAAACTAGACAAGTGAGGTTTATCGAATGTCCAGGGTGGGAGAAAGAACTCTTGTCTGCTTGAGGCCAAGCGCAAATGTTGCAATTGGCTACCTTGATTAGCATTTAATGGCCTTGCAGTTTCAAAGCCTGACTGGTTGCTGTTTGAGAGGATCCTTTGTTGGGAGGTGTTAACTGGCCCAGATTGATTCTTGTCTGGATTCTCCTGTTTTGGAGTTTTCTCTTTATTTAAAAATAAAACCTCTAATTTTAGAGGTTTTATTTTTTTATATATATATATATATATATATATATATATATATATATTGTCCTCATGTTTGTGAATTTCAATGGCTTCTCTGTGTAGTCTGACTTGGTAGTTGTTAGAATAGTCCAGCATTTCTATGTTCAATAATAATAATAATAATAATTCCATTGAAATGCATAAGCATGTGGACAATTTCAACAGAAAGGAGGAAATCGTGTAAATGAACAAAATCTGGCTACAAGTATGGAAAAAAACTCTTTAAAAAAACTCTAAATTTAAAAGAAACAACTCTAAATTCAGGAGAGTAAATAAAGAGCAACACCCAAAATGCAGGTGAATTTCAGACAAGAATCAATCAGGGCTAGCTAACAACTCCCAACAAATGATCACCCACTCAGCAAGCAGCCAGGCTTTGAAGCTGCAAGGCCATTCGATGCTATTCAACGTGGGAAATTATAACATTTGCACCTGCCTCAGACAGTTCTTTCTCCCACTGTGGAAATTCCATCTCACTTCCCTAGTTTCCAACAGACCTCACAACCTCTGAGGATGCCTGCCATAGATGTGGGTGAAACATCAGGAGAGAATGCTTCTGGAACATGGCCACATAGCCCAGAAAACTCACAGCAACCCAGAGCTTGCATCCTCATCATTGTGGCATCCTTATGGGTCCAAAAAAGGAGGTGACTGTGGGTATGTGGGTGACTGTGAACATTCACATGTGCCTCAAGCAGACAAAAGTTCTTTCTCCCACCCTGGACATTCCACAGATACATAAACCTCACTTCTCTAGTTTCCAACAGACCTCACAACCTCCGAGGATGCCTGCCATAGATGTGGGTGAAACGTCAGGAGATAATGCTTCTGGAACATGGCTATACAGCCTGGAAAACTCACAGCAACCCACTTTTTCAGACTGTAGATAAAATTCTTAGCCAGCTAGAGGACTGTAAGGAGTTGTAGGTCCCAAAACACCTGAAGGGCAGCAACCAACCAGGCTTTGAAGCTACAAGGCCATTAAATGCTAATCAAGGTGGCCAATTGTAACATTTGCACCTGCCTCAAGCAGACAGTTCTTTCTCTCACCTGGGACATTCCACAAATATATCAAGCTCACTGGCTTAGTTTCTAACAGACCTCACCACCTCTGAGGATACCTGCCCTAGATGTGGGTGAAACGTCAGGAGAGAATGCTTCTGGAACATGGCCATACAGCCTGGAAAACTCACAGCAACCCAGTCATTCCTGCCATGAAAGCCTTTGACAACACACTCTGAAAATGGCCCGGTCACCCACTGTCGCCCAATACCTCTATGAAGAAGATCAAATGAAATGATTCAATCATAGTTCTTTGGATCATTTCTTCTTAGTAGAAATATGGTTCCAAAACTAAATTTCAAAGAAAGTCTGGCAGATATTTGATCTCTGGTACATGTTGTCCTTTGGCTCAGATAATTTGTTTAAGAATCAACACAGTGGTGAGAAGAATGTGCCAGCAGTTAATGAAGTTCAGTTGATAAAAGTACTCTTTCCTCTCAGTTGCATGCTATCCTCCCTTAATAATCTGGATGGAAAATACCCCAATGCACATTTATTTATTTATTTATTTATTTATTTATTTCTTTATTTATTTCTTTATTTGGGCTTGTACACCGCCACTCCCAGCGGCTCAGGGCGGTTTACAACACAATTCAATAAAACAAACAATGGACAAAACATACATATAATAGTAAGTAAAACAGCAAAACAAAACGCAGCTAAAATCACAAGCTAAAATCACAAGCTAAAATCACAAGCTAAAATCGAAGGCCTGTCTGAACAAGTGTGTCTTGCAGGCTCTCCAAGAGGTGACCAAATTTCAGAGAGCCCGCGTTTCTGGTGGCAACGTATTCCAAAGAGCCGGGGCGATGATTGAAAATGCCCTGTGCCTTGTTGAAGTCAGGTGGAAAGACTTAACACTAGGGATGTCTAGAAGATTCTGGTCTTCTGAATGAAGCGATCTCGGAGGGTTATATGGAATCAGGCAATCCCATAGGTACACTGGCCCCAGACCATACAAGGCCTTAAAAGTAAGAACTAACACCTTGAAAGTGATCCGGTATTCAATTGGTAGCCAGGGCAGGTTCTGCAGTATAGGTGTTATAAGGCGGCTCGTGGGTTCCCCCGCAAGCAGCCGGGCTGCAGCATTCTGCACTAGCTTGAGTTTCTGGATCACATTCAAGGGAAGGCCAATGTAAAGAGCATTACAGTAGTCAAGTCTTGAGATGACTGTGGCTTGGATTACCATGGCCAGATCATTCCGTGAGAGATAGAGAGCCAGACGCTTCGCCTGTCGCAGATGGAAGAATGCGATTCTGCTGACATTGGAGATTTGGGTCTCCATTGACAGCAGAGGGTCCAAATGGACACCCAGGCCTTTTACTGATGATGACGGGCGTAATGCCCCGCCACCCAGGGTCGGCAGTCAGATTTCCCTATCGCCCGGACGACCCAGCCAAAGGATCTCCGTCTTCGCCGGATTCACCTTCAACCTACTGGCTCGCAGCCATCCCGTAACGGCTTCAAGGCATAGATGGAAATTATTGGGTATGGACTCCGGCCGGCCCTCCATCCTCAGAATGAGCTGGGTGTCGTCAGCGTACTGGTGACACTCAAGCCCAAAGCTACTTTTTTTCTTCATTAAATGGAAAGGAGAAACTGGGGGGGCCTTTCACACAACCTACTTTACTGGGCTGCAAAAGGAACCGTGTCCGTCATTCTTTTTAACCAATTGCTGGTGGTCCTTGTTGGAACATCCTGCCCAATCTCGAATGTTTCCTACTTGCTCCTGAACAACCAAAGAGCGGCTGCAATCATGGCTATCTCACCCAGTCTTTGGACAAAAGGTTATATATAGAATTGTGTTTCACCCCTCCCAAACTAATGGATGATTCTAAAATTGAATTTCTGTAGCAAGCACACAGGGCCCAAAGCTTGTAATTGGTTTCTAAGTCTGGATTATGTCTGACATGGCCTGTGGCTAAAAAAAAAAGTTAACTTGACTCTCGGCCTTAATCCAGGATAAGAACCATCTCAACCTATTGGCAATAGTGATTTCACACAACACAATTATAGTGCTATGATTCCATTTTGACTGACAAGGGAACATCTTGGAGAATCCCAGTTTAGGGAGAGTTATGTAGGCTTTCTCGACTCGTGTGTTGTTTTGTGTGCCTTCAAGTTATTTCTAAACCTAAGGTGAATATAGCACAGAGTTTTCTTGGCAAGGTTTGTTTGCAGGGTTTTTTATTGCCTTCCTTTGAGATTGGGAGAATGTACAAGTGGGCTTAAATCCCCAAGTTGGTTTCCATGGCCAAGTAAGGATGTTAACCCAGATCTCTATAAGTCCTAGCTCAACACTTAAACCACTGACACCATGGTGCCACCAATGCACTACAAATCCCAAATGCTGTAGGAAGTCACTATGGTGGTTGAAGTAGAATATAGGGCTGGATATCTCCGGTTAAAATTACTTTGAAATCCGTTATTTTTCGTATTTGAAATTATTTCTATCATATATCGACCCTCAAGGTCCAACCCGGAAGAGAAATTTCAAAACCGAACCGGGCTGCCATTTTTTCTAAAGGTCACCGTTATTAGGTCGTATTTGGCCTACAACGCACAGAAATCCCAGCCAGTTTACCAGCTGTTAGGATTTCTGGAAGTTGAAGGCCAAAACATCCTTCTCCTTCCTTCACGCGTTTTTCCCATCCAGGGAAGGAGGGGGGCAGGTTCGTCTGTCCTCCTCCTTCCCTGGATGGGAATAACTCGTGTTTTTCCCGTCCAGGGGAGGTGCGGGGGAAGCACTCCCTTCTTCCCTCCTTGCCCCTCCCAGCTGACAGGCATCGCACGCGCCCTCCATTCTAGCCTCCCAGCTGGCATAATGAATAAAAATGAAAATTCGTTATTAATAATGTTTCAATCACAAAATTTATTTTTTTTAAATTGTATTAATTTCTATAACGAACCAAAAAATGAATCCCCCCCAACAGAGTTTAGAATCAAATTTTTCATGGATCAACCACCCCTAGTAGAATAATGTATGCATCTCTCCCTATGAACCATTTAGATGTTTAGGATCATCCGGAGAGGCCCTGCTCTCGGTCCCGCCTATTCGCAGATCCAGTTGGTGTGGACGAGAGACAGGGCCTTCTCAGTGGTGGCCCCTCGGCTATGGAACGCCCTCCCTAGGGACATTAGATCAGCCTCTTCCCTCCTAACATCTCGAAAGTAAGTTAAGACCTGGCTGTTCGAGCAGGCATTCGCAGATACGGTATAACGGTTTAATTGTGATTTATGGAATGATATGACGATGCGATGGAAAACGATTTTAATAACGAGACGCTAAGAATTGTATTTTATGGTTTTAATTGCTAATTGTTTACTGTTTTTTTATATAATTATTGCAAAAATAGTTTTTTATTGTATTTTTATCTTGTGGGCATTTACTGTCATATGTAAACTGCTTCGAGTCACCTTCGGGCTGAGAGGGGCGGTATAGAAATATAGTAAATAAATAAATAAATAAATAAATAATGCTATAATAGTGCTCCTATTGGCTAGGATACATGGTGCAATTTGGAGCTGAAGTTCAAAACATCTGGAGTATGACTGGTATAGTATGAAAAGCTCTAAGTCCAATTATTTCTCTGCTGAGCTCATAATGAGCTTAATAGTTGCCATAGCTTTCCTTTTTAGACACTCAGTTGGTATTGCCCTTTTTCAAGACCAGGGCAGCAGTATCCTCAGTATAGGCGGATCCTCACTAGCTCTTCCCTCTTCTTGCAATAGACTCACTGATAACATCTGGAGTTTCCTGGCTCTGCTGCTTTTCTTTCTTGCTGCCACTCCTTGCTCATTTGCATCCCCTTAAAGTATGCAAGTAGCAGCAAGTGTAAAGAGATGGAATACTAGTCTCAGAGGGCCTCACTTTTTCTGAATTGGTGTATTTGGAGTTTGGAGGCAAATGGTCTGAGAGAAAGCAGGCCTGCTAACACATACAAAGGGCCTACTGGGACTACTTGATCCTTTACTTATTTTACTTACTTAGAACAGTGTTTTTCAACCTTTTTTGAGCCGTGGCACATTTTTTACATTTACAAAATCCTGGGGCACACCACCAACCAAAATGACACAAAATGACACTCTAACACAGTAATACATATAGTTAATATGTTTTTAAATGTATTTATACACTCAGTGTGAAACCTGGGCCCGTTTCGATGAACACAACATTGATATCCTGGCAGGAATGGCAGAAAGACACACACAAAGGTCTTGCTCAACAGCTGTCAGTCATGGGAAAACTTTGGCCCTCTGGGTGCTTTGGACTTCAACTCCCACCATTCCTAGCAGCCTGAGGCTCTTTCCTGCTTAAGTGGCTGAGGGGGGAAAAGGAAAAGGGCCTGAGGCTGCTAGGAATGGTGGGAGTTGGAGTCCAAAATACCTGGAAGGTCCAAGTTTGCCCATGCCAGCTATCGATTCCATCACCACATCTATCTTCAGCCTCTGGCGGTTTGAATATATGTGATTATCTACGTGATTTTCTACCTTGTCGCTATGATTATGGTGCTGCTTCTTTAAATTGTCCGCAAACTGACTGTGTTATTGTGCGGATCCCGGAACTGACATTGGATAACATCGTGAGGATACACTTTGTTTTTTGCACTCACTTCCGTGAGTTCATCAAATATCGTGAGTTTTCCGTAGAGGAGCGCTCCGTGAACTCACTACTTCCTGGTTCGCAACTCCGCTCTTTGTGGCGACCATGCCGAACTACCTTATGTAAGACTTTTGATTTTCTCCAGCAGGATTGGGTACTTTGAATGTGTTTTTTGAGTATGATTATGTATGATTAATTGTGCATTTTGTACTGTGACGTAGCGGCGCTCCTTTAATAAGTAAGGGTATTGGAGGTTCCAATTTCCCACGGCACACCTGATGATTGCTCACAGCACACTAGTGTGCTCCGGCACACTCGTTGGGAAACACTGACTTAGGCAATCCCATGTAGCCCAAGGATGGTGGTTCTTCAAGTGTAGTGCCTTGGTGGTGGGTCCATAGGTGGCTGTGGAGCCCTATTTTTGACCCACCTGTTCTCCCACAGTGAGGACATTGTTTTCCAGGTAGAAGGCAGTCCCAGTCATTATTGGCTTAACACACCTTCCTCTCAGCACCTTTTTCATCCTCCATTTGTGCCTCTTCAAATTCTGCAGCACTGCTGGTCACAGCTGACCTCAAGTTAGAGTACTCGAGGGCCAGGGCTTCCCAGTTCACAGTGTCTATGCCACAGTATTTAATGTTGGCTTTAAGCCCATCTTGAAATCTCTTTTCCTGTCCGCCAACATTCCATTTCCTGTTCTTGAGTTGGGAGTATAGTAACTGCTTTGAGAGCTGGTGATTGGACATTCGGGCAACGTGGCCAGCCCAGCAGAGTTGATGGCGTAGGAGCATCATTTCAATGCTGGTGGTCTTTGCGTCTTCCAGCACGCTGACATTTGTCCACCTGTCTTCCCAAGAGATTTGCAGGATTTTTTGGAGGTAACGTTGATGGAATCGTTCCAAGAGTTGAGAGTTGAAGTCTGCGGTCAGTCCACATTTCACAGGTGCCTCCTCAAATCCTCCATCTTTTGGCTTTTTAGATGCCAGCTTTACTATTTCCAAATGCAGCTGGATGACCACTGATTATCATCATCATCATCATATGTTATGGAAGCAAGCTGTTAAAGATCAGGAGGCATGCCAAGAGCTCATTCTGGCCGAAACTACCCCTTCCTGGCCTTTCTCTCATGTTCCCCTTCCTCATCTCCCATGGACCCAATGATTCTCATTTGCAAGTCCTGACAAGAGAGGGCCTTGGGGCCTTCCTGCCCTCAAGAGCCATGTACTGCCACTATCACACTTCCTGCCACTTCAGGCAGAACTTCTCTTGTTCAGATGGTTTGGCAGAATTCATCAGGAAGGAACCAAGCTTATAACTAGCCATGCACAGCTCTTCCTGCTGAGCCAATGGGCTGCCTCACTTCCATTTGCCTGCTGGCTGCACAAAGGAATGAAAATAGATTATTTATGTCTTCTTTGAGCAAATCTGTGGGATCCCCTTGGAATAAAATCCACTTTTCTGATGGAATACATCGCTGATTTTGCATATGAAGTTGCCTGCTGTTGTGTAGAGCAAGCAGGCAACTAGCCTGGCCAGAATCTGTCTCCTCTTTTTGCTCAGCGGTGGTAAATAGATGACTGTTTCTTCTGAACAGCAGCAGGTGGCTCCTGTCTCAGTTGGATTGCAAATGCGTTCAGAGTTTAAATCTAGGTTTTAAAGGAGCTCTCCAAAGTGCTGAACTCCCCCAGTAGCTTCAGCACCTTTGAGAACTCCTTTCAGATTCAGATTACAAACCAGAGTAGATTCACTATCTGTGGCAGGGGTGCTCACACTTTTTCAGCATGCAAGCTACTTATAAAACAACCAAGTAAAAATGATCTACCTACCCACTACTCAAGAGTGCCATAAAAGCAAAATATTTGGAAATGTATATCAGTGAGAGCCATATAATATATTTTAAGACTGAATTCAACAACAACAACAACAACAACAACAACAACAACAGGTTCCTAGAGTAAAAGGAGACCTCCAAGGGCCATCCAGTCCAACCTCCTTCTGCCATGAGGGAAAAACACAATGAAAGCATTCCTCACAGATGGCCATTCAGCCTCTGATAATAATAATAACAATGGGTTCCTAGAATAGGAGGAGACCTCCAAGGGCCATCCAGTCCAACCTCCTTCTGCCATAAGGGAAAAACACAATCAAAGCATTCCTCACAGATGGCCATTCAGCCTCTTATAATAATAATAACAATGGGTTCCTAGAATAGGAGGAGACCTCCAAGGGCCATCCAGTCCAATCTCCTTCTGCCATAAGGGGAAAACACAATCAAAGCATTCCTCACAGATGGCCATTCAGCCTCTGATAATAATAATAATAACAATGGGTTCCTAGAATAAGAGGAGACCTCCAAGGGCCATCCAGTCCAACCTCCTTCTGCCATAAGGGAAAAACACAATCAAAGCATTCTTCAAAGATGGCCATTCAGCCTCTGATAATAATAATAATAACAATGGGTTCCTAGAATAGGAGGAGACCTCCAAGGGCCATCCAGTCCAACCTCCTTCTGCCATAAGGGAAAAACACAATCAAAGCATTCTTCAAAGATGGCCATTCAGCCTCTAATAATAATAACAACAATGGGTTCCTAGAATAGGAGGAGACCTCCAAGGGCCATCCAGTCCAACCTCCTTCTGCACCTGGGCAGCGTCGGGAGCCTGCAGAGCGGAACTGAGCCTTCCTCCCACCCTGCCTGCGATCTACCAGGACACCCTACACGATCTACCAGTAGATCATGATCTACCTAATGGGTACCCCTGATCTATGGGATGGGATTAAGATGTTTGGAGTCCTGGGACAATACAATAGTGTACAAAGCAGGATGCCCCACCTCTGAGGGCTCGATGGGTTACTCTCAGCCTGATGGCATGTAACAAACAAACAATTGTAAGATACCATCAGCAGCAGTATGAAAATCTTACATGAATAATAATAATAACAACAACACTTTATTTATATTCTGCCCTATCTACCCAAGGGGATTCAGGGCGGACCACGGTACACACACATGGCAAACATTCAATGCCATTTTAGACACATAGGATAGAGATGAACAGAATAGAAAGGAGGTATGTTGTGTCAACATCCAGCTTTTTGGAAGTTGTGCTCAAATCCAGCAATAGGGGGTGCTGTTGTGCCATCCTCTATGACGAAGAGCCTCAGGACTTCCTCCTTCCTTTTGGTCGCCAGACATTTTCAGATCCTTTTCTTTATGGTGTCGTAAAATGCCTGCCCCGCTTGTTTTACCAATTTCTCTATCTGTCATGCCCCAGCCTGACTTCATAGCCAAGCCAGGCAGAAGCCATGTTAAATCCAAGTTACCAGCCAGGGCTGAGAAAAAACCTTTGCAAAGGCCCCTGAGTCAACCAGCAGTCAAGGCCAGGCACAGCCTGATTCCTTCCCAAATTGATAAGAAGCGCTGGGAAAGCAAGGCTCCGCTCTCCCCTGTTCCTCCAGGTGCAGCTGTTAATGAGCCCACATATTTGCCGTCTTCGAGAGGCCTGGGAAAGGCAGGCCCCCAAGCTGTCCATGGGAAAGAGTTATGACGCAGTCCACGTCTCAGAGATCAAAACAATGGAAGACCTATTTAAGTTGGGTCCCGTTGGCACTCCGGATCTCGCGCCAACGTTCAGTCTCCTTGCCAAGCTCCACGGAACTTAAGTCCAGGACCAGGCCGTAAAGCCTCCACGTCACCATACTCAAGTGTCAGCCAAGGACTTATCCCGGATTTTAGCCCATTGGAGTTTCAAGACTATTTCTTCATTTATTGGATCTTTGAACTTTGCTAGAATTATTGCCTTGCAATACTTGGATGCTGAAGGCATCACTGGACTATATTTTTACCTCTTCCCTTCTTTTCTTCTTATTCTAAATAAAGCATTTAATCATGGCTGCTTTGTGGTGGTTTAGTGAGGGATCCTCAAAGTCTAGGTTGCAACACTATTACAGCGCTAAGCTGTTTTCGAACTGCTCAGGTAAACAGTCAGGTGGGCTGAGAGTTGGGTGCTCTCGCTGACCCAGGGCTTCGAACAGGCAACCTTTCAGTTGGTAGCTCTTATCATTGCTGGTGATTTACCAGCAGTGCTAAACCCCAGCCTCAGATGTGTTAAAACCTCTACTCAGCCCTGTAACTTCAGATAGGCTAGGAGCCTGGTCCCCAGGCACTTGTACTCCATTAATGAAGCCATGTACAAAGCTGTTATTTAAACAAGAATCCAAGGAGAATCAGGAAGTAAATGAAGAAGAAGGAACCTCTTTTATCCTTCAATACTGGTCCAATAGCAAGCTAGTGAGAGGCTTGGATCAAATGTACCAATTGAATGTGTCCAAAGAAGGGCAACCAGAATGATCAATGGTCTGGAAACCAAACTTTTTCAAGGATGACTTGAGGAGCTGGGCATATTTAGCTTAGAGAAGAAATGATTCAGAGGTGACAGGAGAACCATCTTTAAATATCTGAAAGCATGTTTTCTGCTGCTCCAGAAGTTAGAACATGAACCAAGGGATTCAAATTACAAGAGAAGTGATTCCGGCTAAACATCAAAAAGAACTTCCTTATTGTACGAATGGTTTGTCAGTGGAACAGACTGAGACTCTCCATCTTCAGAGGTTTTGAAAGAGCGGTTGGATGGAAATATTTTAGGACGCTTTAAACTGTGTATTTTTTTTTGCATGGCAGGAGGTTGTACTGAATGGCCCTTGCAATGCCTTCCAGCTCTAAGGCGCTATGATTCTACAAGGGTTATCTGGAAAGTAAAGTTACAAGATTTTTTTAAAAAAATACAAAGAATGAATATATTTTAATAAAACATACATGGATTATAGCATAAGTATTACATTATTTTTCCATATAATCACCAGTTCAATACATTTTGTCATTTGTGGGATGAGTTTTTGATTCTTGTGTCATAGAAGTTTCCCCCTGCCTTTTTCAGCAAGTTCATCACTTTGATTTTCACCTCGCTGTCGTTGGAAAAGTGTTTTCCACCAAGGTGTTCCTTCAGTGTAGTAAACAGATGATAGTCACTGGATGCGAGATCAGGGCTGTGAGAGGGGTGGCTTAAAACATCCCAACCAAATGAAGTCAACAACTCTTGTGTTGCATGAGTGATGTGCGGATATGCATTGTCACGAAGGAGACAGGCCCCCTGCCATCAGCATCCCACAACGTTTGTTTTGGATGGCTCTGTGAAGTTTCTTCATGGTCTCACAATATATTTCATACCCATTTGTCACATGCTGTCTTGACATTATGTTGTCTCCATAAACTGAAACCATTTCACAATAAATTGCAGCGGTGTTCATGCCCTTAGTATATTACAGCGCGAACTTTGCACTTGGAGGGAAATGGAATAAGGACACTCATCTCTAACTTTCACCACAACGTCAGTTGATGAACTACTGACAATACCCTTTCCCTGCCTACGCAGTGGGCGGGGAAAGGCTGTTACCTCCTCCCACGAAGGGAGGCCATTGGTTCCCTGGATGGAACCTTCTGGGGAGTGGGCGGAGGCTGCCTATATGTTGGGGCAGCCTCCTGCTTCATTCCCATTTGAGGTGTTGACCCACCACTCCTGCTCAGTGACAATATAGTGGTCGCCTTAGGGGCCGGATACGATTTTCCCCCCCTTCTATGTTCTAGGAGGGGTTTTTTTGCCTACCCTGTACTGTTACTGGGACTTTCTGGGATGGTGGTTCTATAAATAGGACAGCGTAAATAGTTAAGGGTTACCCATAGACCCATATTCACTCATGCACTCTTCAAAGTTGGTTGGCCAGTGCACAAATACACTTACCTGGATGGCGGTTTCAGAGTAAGGGGGATACCATTGGTCCAGAAATTGTGAGAGTCTTGTGTTTTCCTTGAGAGGTTGCCCAGTTTTGTGTTATCAGGGACTCGGGAGAGTTTCCCAGTGTAGCCGAGGGGTCGTTCGCTCGCGGACGCTACCTTGGCTAGGCCACACCTTGTTCCCTTGACACCTGAGTTTAGTGAGGTTAAACTTAAATTGGTAACTTTAAAATAAAGGTTGCCCAAATTTGATCCAATTACTGTTATCTGTCTCGTTATTTCGGGGGTTGGAAGGTAATTGACTTTGCTCGTTCACTTCTGCTGGCTTCCCACTACACAGCAGTGATACCAAATTTCCCCATGTAAATTCCCCGTGAAAGCTACGTACCTTACTTTCCAGATAACCCTCGTATGAACTGTCAACAATCTGGTTCTAGAGAAGTGACAATCACTGGTTTGTTTGTTGGTTTGACTCTGTTCCCGCCTTTCACTTGGAATGGGACTCAAGGCACTTGGCAAAAAGGCACTCAAGGCACTTGCTCAAGGCACTTGCTGCTGGCAAGTAGAGATCTTTCCTTTTTTGCCAGGTTCATGCTGCCAATCTCATGCTGCCAATCTCCAGGACTCACAATAGGCTGGACTAATGAAAGAACCTTCTTCTTCTGCCGTCCCAGTATCATTTGGCTTTGATACCTCCCTGCAGTGCCTTTTTCAAAACAGAGTTCATTTTCTATGGCAGATT
This sequence comes from Anolis apletophallus, assembly GCA_030556195.1. NCBI lineage: Eukaryota > Metazoa > Chordata > Lepidosauria > Squamata > Anolidae > Anolis > Anolis apletophallus. Next base: position 19,422,299 of record JARBWK010000011.1, read on the forward strand.
TGGATTCTACTGCATTGTGGTCTTTTCCTACACAATTGTGTAGATCAAGGGTGCTCACACTTTTTCAGCATGCGAGCTACTTATAAAACAACCAAGTCAAAATGATCTACCTACCCACTACAAAAATGTGAAACATATAACACAATATCTGCTTTGAACTTGGTTTTCTGAGTCCACACTGCCATATAATCTGATTCAAAGCAGATAACATGGGATTTTATTCAACTGTGTGGAAAGGACTTCAGATAACCCAGGGCTGGCAGCACTTGGGTGGCGTCGGGAGCCTGCGGGGTGGGACTGAGCCTTCCTCCCGCCCTGCTTGTGATCTACCAGGATGCCCTACGCGTTCTACCAGTAGATCGCGATCTACCTAATGAGCACCCCTGGTGTAGATGGAGCAAAATATCAGCCAAAATGAGGTTGGCTGGGGGAGATGTCGGAAAGCAAAAATTGCACCAGAAAATTGTGGTTCAAAAATAATTTTAGCTGTTGTTTCCTCTTCCAACAAACCCATAGAAGATCAGATTGGATCCTTTTGAATTCCATGCAGTTCACAGTTGCATCCTACCTCTCCTGGCCATAGGGCTGCTGAATCTCTAAGCAAGGATCATTCTCTCCACTCTGTCCCCAGGTGTTGCCTTCTGACACAGTCCCTGATTTGGAATTGAGGATGCTGCTGAGAGGGATATAGTGGAACATTGACATCGAGCTGTGGTTGCCATGGCATTTGGGGTGTACCTGGCTCATTCTGTAAGGTCGTTCTGCTTAATTAGCTTCCAGCTACCACCCTTGCAACGAGATGCAGAGTGGAATGATCAAACAGGGAAGGCAGGCTTGCATGATCTATTAAGCCAAGTTAATAGTTGAGCTGTAGAAAGACAGGACCCCCGAAGGGTCATGGAATAACCAAGCCCAAGCTGCTGCCATGCAGGAATGCATTACTAAGGCTCTGTTGGAAGATGCCCATCCCGACTTCTGATTAAAGACCTCCAAATATATCTTACAATAAAATATTCTTCCCACTGCTTTTTCTTTTCTTCTAAATTGAGACAGTTGAAGAGTATACAATTTTAAAAATCACCAGAAATAGAATCACAATGGTGCAATTACTCAAAAGCAACGCTGCCTGAAATATGTCACATTAAACAATGATATGCCTCTGGTCCCGTGATTCTTGGATAGAATCCTAGTCATTGATGGTCAACATTATGTCGTTCAAATCTATCAGATTGTGAAACTGTTAATTATTGAATACCACCAACAATAGTAATTATAATCTTACATCAGTAATTTACTTACTTACTTACTTACTTACTTACTTACTTACTTAGTCAATCCCTCGTAGCTTGAGGATGCTGGTCCTCCAAGTGAAGTGTATTAGCAGTGGGTCTGTAGGTGGCTGTGGAACCCTATTCTTGATCCACATGTTCTCCTGCAGTGAGGATATCAGTTTCCAGGTGGAAGGTGGCCCCGGCCAGGGTTTGCTTGATGTGCCTTCCTCTTGGCATCAGGGCCGTAGCCAGGATTTTGATTGGGGGGCTGAGACTGGGTGGAAGAGGGTCTACCCTAGCAAACCTTTTGTATTGTTATCCCAATAACCCCATGAATGTGGGATATAATGAGCATGGTGATCAGATCATGATATGAATAAACATAACAGTTTAAATAATGTACCAGTAAGGCCTTTTCGCGGACCACCCTGAGAATTTCGGGGGGCTGAAGCCCCCTTACCCCCCCCCCCCCGGCTACATACCTGCTTGGCATGTTTCCCTCTTTCGCCCTTCATTCGTGCCTTTTCCAATTCTGCAGTACTGCCGGTCACAGCTAACCTCCTGTTAGAGTGCTCAAGGCCCAGGGCTTCCCAGTTCTCATTGTCTATGCCAAAGTTTTTAAGGTTGGCTTTAAACCCATCTTTAAATCTCTTTTCCTGTCTACCAACATTAAATTTCCTGTTCTTGAGTTGGGGGTATTTTAACTGCTTTGGGAGATGGTGATCAGGCATTTGGACAACTTGGCCAGTCCAGCGGAGTTGATGGCCTAGACAGGGGTGCCCACACTTTTTCAGCATGCGAGCTACTTATAATAAAACCAAGTCAGAAAGATCTACCGAGAGAGAAGCAGGGTGGAGCGGGGGGGGGGCTGGCGTGGCCTGGCTCCGCCCCTCCCTCCCTCTGGTGGCTTCAGCCACTACTGGCTTGGCAGCTTCTCCAGGCTAGAAGGGGTAGTGCCAAGCCAATGGTGGCATAGCTAGCCACTACTGGAATGGCACCCTCCCCTCCTCAAGCTTCTCCAGCTGAAGAAGCTGGTGGTAGAGCTGTAGCTGGGGAAGGGGCAGGGCTGGGGCGGGGAATGGCTCCGCCCCTCCCTTCTGGCTTTAGCGCTACCACAGCTTCTCCAGCCTAGAGGAGGGTAGTGCCAAGCCAGTGGTAGCATAGCTAGCCACTACTGGCTTGGCACTACCCTCCTCAAGCCTGGAGAATATGTGGTAGCGCTGAAGCCGGGGAGGGGGCGGGGCTTGTGCGGCATGGCTCCGCCCCCTCTAGAAGTGCCCCATCTGGCTGGGATCTACCTCCTTCGGTCCTGGGATCGACCAGATGATCGCGATCGACTTCCTGGGCAGCCCTGACCTAGGAGCGTCACTTCAATGCTGGTGGTCTTTGCTTCTTCCAGTACGCTGACATTTTCCACCTGTAATACTAACAGTAATACTATTTCAACAATAACAGCAAGGTTCTCTTTTTCTTTCCAGGTGGAATGGCAGTGTTGGGTCCTATGGAGAGTGACTGCTGCATTGACTGGGGAATGGCGAATCTGTGCAGACATGAATCTGGGTTGACAAGGAGAGCTGGAAGAAATGATCTAACTAATGAACATGGATCTGAGGAAGCTGAAGCACATCTGGCTGTGAACTTGGTGGTTGCTTGAAAGTAAGAACACAATACCTGTCCTCTGTTTCAGTTGTTCAGTCTCACTGTGGGTTTTGGCTGCTGCTCCTCATAAGGGAACCAAAGTGTCCATACACAACAAGTAATCAGGATATGAAGTTTTGTCTCTTTCCGCCCTTCATATCTTCACAACACAGACCAGTTTATTCTCTCATTCCACCCTACATCTCCTCATAACAAATTAGCTTAGCACCTGCCTGTACCTATCTACTACAGCTTCCCTCAAGAGCTGTAGCTGAATTGAGGGTTGTTGTTGTTGTTTTTTTTGGCTGAATGCAATTGCTTGCTTGTTTGCAGAATTAAATCAGGAGAACACGGCTGTGCAAGCCAAATGGGATCCATGCATCAGCAAACCCCCTGCTGCAAATGCCACCAAAAAAAGGTCACCGAACCCAGAATGAAATCTGCCCCCAGGGCTGCGTTTTGTTTGCAAGCTAATTTGCATGTTAAGCTCATATGACTCAATCCACAACAGCACACCTACCTTGTTTGACAGCAAGTAATTAGACTAGGTATTTGGTGTTTTACAATTCTCCCTGCTCGCAGCTCGATTTGGGTTTATTTCCTGGGTTTCAATTAAGACATTAACACGTTTTGTGATTCAGAAAATTGTAAACAAACAAAAAGAGAGCGTGTTTTTCCAGCAGGTGAATTTGAAATATTTTATATTATTCTTCTTCTATTATTTCGGAAATAGAGAAACTGTTTTTTATTTGCTGTCGAGATGTGCATGTGTGCGTGAGAAGGATAGAGAGAAAATTTGATACCTTCCTCTTTAGCTTACTTACTTAGGCAATCCCTCGTAGCTCGAGGATGATGGTCTTCCAGATGTGGTGTCTTGGCGGTAGGTCTGTAGGTGGCTGTGGAGCCCTATTCTTGATCAGCATGTTCTCCCACAGTGAGGACATCGGTTTCCAGACAGAACGTGGTCCCGGTCAGGGTTGACTTGATGCACTTTCCTCTTGGCATGTTTCTCCCTTTCTCCCTAACTGCTGGTCACAGCTGACCCCCAGTTAGAGCACTCAAGGGCCAAGGCTTCCCATTTCTCAGGCCCGGATTACCCATAAGGCCACCCTAGGTCATGGCCTAGGGCGGCAGCCATGGGGGGGGGGGCAGCAGGTCCAAACCCCCCAAAAGTTTTTTTTAATTCAAAAAATATCCCAAAAAAAGTGCACATGCGCACGGCGACGGAAGCGCCATCCACGGCTGCCCCCCCCCTTGCTCGGCTCCAAAGGCTCTGCCCACAGCTCCGCCCCCGGCTTCTCGCCAGCATGGCCAAAAAGGCCCTTTTCAGGCCACCATGACGGCTTTAGGAGGGAGGGAGGAGCCGTGGGGAGACTCCACCCCGGCTCCGCTCCGCCCCCGCTCTGCCCCCACCTCCTCGCCGGCGCAGCCGAAAAGGCCCTTTTCAAGCCGGCATGGTGGCTTTAGGAGGAAGGGAGGAGCTGCGGGGAGACTCCCCACGGCTCCTCCCTCCCTCCTAAAGCTGTCATGGCGGCCTGAAAAGGGTCTTTTCAGCCACGGCGGGGCAGAGCAAGGGCGGAGCGGGAGCGGAGCCGGGGGCGGAGCCAGAGGCGGAGCCAGGGGCGGAATCAGAGCCTTTGGCCTAGGGCACCAAAAAGCCATGATCTGGGCCTGCCATTTCTCGGTGTCTATGCCACATCTTGAATCCCATCTTTAAATCTCTTTTTTTTAAACCTCATGCGCAGGCATCTTCCAAGAAAAATAAAAACAAACCATCAAAAGTCCCATGGTGATCAGCGAGTGGCAACGGGGGGCAGACTGTGAAATTTGGAAGCCCCTAGTCACAGACTGGTACATGGGCAGTGGATATGGATTCGGTCGTTCTACCTCAAGGTCTGAGGCAGTTGAGTAGTTCATCAGTTGCATCCATGACTGAGCAGCCTTTTTAAGGATCCAATCTGCTCACCCCACACTCAACCCCTGAAACATTCCTCTTTAGCAGCCAATGGTTTCAAGTGTCCTAACCTTCCTCCTCCCCATACGCTAAAGTGCATAGGTGCGTTTTTACAAGTTTTTTTAAAGGAGAGGATGGTGGGGTCTGTTTTTATTTCTTTAGAGAGGGAGTTCTAGAGACAGGGAGCGATCACGAAATTCATGGGGTTGCCTTAAGTCAGCTGGTGACTAGAAGGCACGTACCAACACAAGCCCTACTGGATTATTTATGGTCTAGTCTGGCAGTTCAAAGATATAGACGTGACTAGGAACAGAGTGGGGAATAAGCGTTCCTATTAGCAACAGGCTTTGATCTTCTTCTTCCATTAGGATGAGAGATGGGTCACTCTTTTGCAGCTGAGGGGGTTTTTTTGGTTTGGTTCTGCACTACATAATCTTAACCATCTTCCTGTGGTCTCTCCCTGGGAGCAGGATGCACCTTGGCCTTGGGAAGTCATTATCTGGCCATCATGATTTACAATGTTAGCCCTGGGATTGTATGGTTAGAAATCATTTTTAGAGGGCCATGCTTACTCTTTGGTGAGGGGAAATATATAACAATTACAAAAGGACTGCCACCCTGTATTATAGATCAGCTGCTGCACCCATCTTTTGTCAACAAAGCTTTTCCTATACCAGGGGTGGGCAATTATTTTTTCCAAGGGGCCACCCGAGAGCCAAAAAATATTATGGAGGGTCGCACCTAAAGGCTGAACTACATTCTAATCTACATTATTTATTTATTTATTTACTATATTTAACATATTAATATATCAAGAAATATTCATATATTATTAGTATTAATATCATAATTATTATATTATAGTATATATATATATAGACATTATAATATATTGAAATTATAATATAACATTATATTATATTATTTATTATTATATTATTATACAATTATTATAAAATAATAATAAAAACCACTAAAATAAAATGAAATGAAATTCAAGAAGACAAGGTGCAAACCAAGATAGAGGCTGACATCCTCAAGAGAGGAAGGATCCCAAGATGGAATGGCCCAATAGACCCATCCCAGAGGATGACAAAGCGGACCCAGCCACTGCTGCAGCAAAGCAGAGCAGAGCAGCAGATGATCGGAGACTGCAGGCCTCCGCCCGCTCTCGCCCCTAGCCATTCCCCAGCTGATCGGCCTGCCATGGAGTGCCTGCCATCCCAGGAGGTGATCCGGGCCTGCAGTGGGAGCAGTCGGCGGCCGGAGGCGGCTAATCGCCCTGGCGACCCGGAAGACGATTGAGTCTTCTAGGTCGCCAGGATGATCAGCCACCGCAGGTCGCCGACTGCTCCTGCTGCAGGCCCGGATCACCTCCTGGGATGGCAGGCACTCCAAAGCCACCGCTCCTCCAATCGTTCTCCAGAGCGGCGGGCTTTCTGCCGATGCAGGCCCCACAGCCCACGATGGGATGGCGACAGCGGCAGCCCTTCCTCTTGTTGAAATGGCCCCGCTCCCGACGCCCTTCTCCCTGGGCGTCAAAGGATCCATAGGCCAGTCTGAATCAGCTGCCGGGTCGCATCCAGCCCACGGGCCGGAAGATGCCCAAGTCTGTCCTATACCAATGATGTAGGGCAGTATTTGATGTTAGATGAAGTCTTGAAGAAGTTTTGAATAGCAGCCAGTTCCAGCTCAGCACATGAAGGGTTGGTGAAGTCTTAGGTTCATGGTGTGCTACACTGGACAACATTTTCATCTCCAGCTGTACCCATCCTTGGACTTTTGGAAAGAAGTTCTGGTTATTCCCATGTATGTGTATTGTGGGGGTAAGCATCCTGAAATTATGTTTTCAGTCCATTATCATTACAAATTGAAATGTCCCATTATTTATTACTTATCACATCTCTTCATAGTTTTCTGGTTTCCCCATTACTTTTTTATCCTTATCCCATGAACAAGTGGGTTGTCCACCCACTCCCACCCCCTTTAAAGCAGAAAATATCAACATTTTGAAAGATTGCATTAAAGGAACACGTGCTGGCATGCCCGAACCTTTGGAAAAACTATAGTGTCTGGTTTTACTCAGGGGCTATCTGTATACCTTCTGTTAAGATTAAGACCCTTTAACATAGAGGCACTTTAGGCAAGGTGAAAAGATAACCCAATGAGTTTACTGAAAACAAGATGTGTAAAAGGTTAACTCCACCTTCGCCTATTATAAGGTAACATAAAACAATACATTACAAAAGGAGACTTTGCTGGCTGGAGTCATCTCTCTGGAGCAGGGCTGCCCAGGAAGTCAATCGCAATCAACCAGTCGATCCCGGGACCGAAGGTCGATCCCAGCCGGATGGGGTGCTTCTCAGAGGGGCGGAGCCAGGCCACGCCCCCCTCCCCGGCACTCCAGAAGCTTCCAGGCTTGAGGATGGTAATGCCAAGCCAGTGGTGGCATAGCAGCATAAGGCTGGTTTGGCATTGCCATCCTCAAGCCTGAGAAGCTGCTGGAGCCCAAAGCCAGAGGGGAGGGGGGGTGGGGCTTGGCATGGCCTGGCTCCACACACAGCCAGCAGCTTCTCCAGGCTTGAGGATGGCAGTGCCAAGCCATCCTTGTGCTAGCTATGCCACCACGGGCTTGGCATCGCCATCCTCAAGCCTGGAGAAGCTGCTGAGATATCCAAAACCCGAGGGGAGGGGAGGGGGCAGGGCTTGGTGTTTCTGGCTTCCGCTCTACCAGCAGCTTCTCCAGGCTTGAGGATGGCAATGCCAAGCCAGTGGTGGCATAGCTAGCACAAGGCTGGCTTGGCACTGCCATCCTCCAGCCTGGAGAAGCTGCTGGTAGAGCTGATGCCAGAGGGGGCAGAGCCAGGCCGCACCAAGCCCCGCCCTCCCCGCTCACCTCTCCAGCCTTGAGGAGGTAGGTATATCTTTCTGACTTGGTTTTATTATAAGTAGCTGGCGTGCTGAAAAAGTGTGGGCACCCCTGCTCTGGAGACTTCTGCCTCTGGTGCAAAGTGATGGCTTACAAGCTGTTGCTTATAAGCTGTATCAATCATCTTTCTTGTGAAGCTTAAACTGGTTAAAAGCTTCTGTTGTCTGTGGGACTGCTGGTATAGGAATACTGCTGAATACAGGTGCTGAGTATGCATGTTTTGGATTGCTCAGGCCTAGGATTACCAGGCAATGCCCAAGCCTCTAATCACTGTAATTCTGCTGCAGAAAAAGAGGAGTCCAGCAAAACAGTTCTATACAGGCAAATTGAATAGACCAACTAACACTGGCCTCTAGGGGGGGGGTTAATGCTCCACCCAAAACTAATGCAAAGGAAGGCATCTACACTATTGGGAAAGCCTAAACAGGGGGAACTAAACCAAAGGAGAGGAAAAGGCAGAGCCAAGATTTCACAGAACAAAAATTTAGTGATCTAACAAAGATGTGATGTTTCATAGTTTTATATATAATTAATTACCAAAATGGATCATGCGGCTACATTACGGCAGTGTATCGAGCACTCGTTGCAGGTAGAGATTGCCCACAGGACAGCCCATTTCCTCATGCCAGTCTATGCAAATCAATGCAGGCGATCCTGATGGCTCCCATCCCATGTGATTTTAGCACTTTAGAAATCAGATAACATATCCTAGGCTCCTGAGATGATTTTTGATCATCTTCACCCTTTCCCTCCATTTTTTGACACTGTTTATGATTACATAATGAGCAAGTCCCCCTGCACTGTGGCATGGGCTCTTTCGTTTTCCATTCATAAAATGTATTAAAAGTGATTAAAAGTGGGTGAGGGATCTCATGAAAGAAGGTCCTTGACTAACACACCCAAGCACTGCCTGTTTAAACATGTAAAATGCTCAAGACCTTTCTTTCAGATTCACCATCTTCACAGCGGATACAGAGGATATAACCTTATGAGTGACTGCTCAAAAGCTCTGCCACTCCCTCCATAGGGAAGCTAGATGGCTGTCTCCTTCTATCAGCATGTTTACATAGTTTCATAGCAAGACAGTAGTGAGCACTAGTATGGTACAGTGGTTTGAGTGTTGGACAATGACTTTGGAGACCAGGGATCAATTCCCTGCTTGGTCATAAAGCCCACTGGGTGCCCGTGGGTGAGGGGACACACTCTCAGCTCAAGAAAACTCCATGATAGATTCTCCTTTCTGCCATTAATCATAAATGACTTGAGGGAACACAACGACAAGAAGGAAAAAGACTATGTAGTGGTACCCTTATTGAATACAGATCAGTTATAGATCCAAAATTCTAAGTTATGAATTCATAACTGCAGTACTGAATACTAGCCAATAATAGTGATGATAACGATGACAATGATGATGATGGTATGGGAAGCATACTTAGTAGGCCTGGGTATGTTCATCGGAATACTCATAACATTGGAATGAATTCGGATTAAATTAATTTTTGAAGCGGTTTCGAAGCGATGTAAGCAACCCGGAAGTGCATTTGCCATTTCGAAGCCACCGCCGCCATTTTCGTGAAGGAATCGGCATTATATTCCCGCCCGTCCCGAAGTGCTTTCCCCTCATTGGCTGTTTAACCCAGTTTGGATGGGGATGTCCTTCCCTCCGTGTCAGAACTGGGGCGACAAACAAAATATATGATATATGACTAAAAATACTATAGAAGATTACACATAAACAATGGATATTAAGAATTCAAGATGAGTGGAAGAAGAATGGAAGTCACAGATTTTTTTTAAAAAAAATCCACCTTTTCTTCTTTTTTTATCTCCTTTTTTTTCTTCTCCCTATGTTTCCCCCTATTTCCCCCCTCTCTTTTCCAATCTTTTTATTTTCCTACTTTTCTATAATCTTATATTGTTCTCCCTCTTTCATTGTATTTTATCAAAACAATAAAATGTTATCGGGAAAAAAAGAACTGGGGCGACAGCCGCATCCAAACTGGGTTAAACACAGCTGTCGCCCCAGTTCTGATGCTGAGGGAAGACATCCCCATGCAAACTGGGTTAAACGTGCATGTCTGCCACTAACAAAGCCATTCCGAAATTTTGGAATTAATTCGGGGAATTCCAAAAAATTTCCGGAAAATTTCGGAAGTAATTCAGATTCGAAGCGCCAGTGCCCCCTACATCTGGAACTAGTTTTGAACCATTTTTTAATCAACCAGACCTAATACTTAGCATGCATTTGAATTCACGATTCCCCCTTGCAGCTTCTGACCAAGTGCTCTTGGTGAAGCCACAAACTTGATATACCCATTTTTTATTCATCACACATTACAAGTAGCAGTGCATTTGCTTAAAAAGGGAAGCTGGCTATGCCATAACCATGCCTATTCCCCCAAAGTGCTCCTCCTTTTATGCTTCTTTCTTCCGTGACACAGAAGTTGACACTTGAGCTGAAGTCAGGGCCTTATTTCTTATTTATTTATTTACTTTGCTTCTAGACCGCCTCTCTCAGCCCGAAGGCGACTCGAGGCGGTGTACAACAGCAAAAACTGCTCAAGACAAACATATCAACAATTATCAATACAATACAATTCCAACATATACAAATTAGCATTCAACATTAAAAACACAATATCAGCGTCTCATTAATTAAATCGACACAATATCAGCGTCTCATTAATTAAATCGGCCTTGCCCTGTGCAAGGAATCTTGAATGATCCACAATTATGCAGGGCAAAAAAGTGTTCTGCAAGCACTCTGTAGGCAGAGTAGATGCATCTATGCTATATTCCATCTATTTCAATTGAGATATAGTCCCAGTTGGAGTTTTGCAAGGTGCTAGTCTAAATTATACAAATGTTTGTGGGCCATAACAGTTAAAATTTAAATAGGAATACCCACAAAGACATTCCAAAGATTCATTTGATTGTATTGATCTATACCAGGGGCGCCCACACTTTTTTAGCATGCGAGCTACTTTTATAACAACAAAGTTGAAAAGATCTACATGGCACGCGTGTGCGGCTGCCGCCGCGCGCTTGACGCCACCTTCCACTTGCACGGGGCTTTCCCCCCGCGCACAGGGCTTCTTCCGCCAATGCGGCTTTAGTGGGTGGGCCCTGGCGCTCATCTCTTCACATGGAGGGATGTGAGGCTGCGGGAGTGAGTGTGTGTGTGTGTGACGTGACCACCCATTGGTTGCTCCTGGGGGGGGGGGGAGCAAGGCATTGCCGCGTGTAGGGATAGGATGTGAGGCTGCAGGAGGGAGGGAGTGTGTGTGTGTGAGAGAGAGAAGGCCTCGCCAGAGGAGGATGGTCCCTGCGGTGGGGCTGCAGCTGATGAGTGCGCCCTTGACACCGGTGAGAGAAGCCTGGACAGGGCCCCGCCTCGCGCTCCGCCCTGTCTCTCTCTCGCCTCGGTGGCACTGGGGCACTGGGGCCCCGTCCAGGCTTCACTCACTGGCACTGAGGGCGCGCTCATCAGCTGCAGCCCCACCGCGGGGACCATCTTTCTCTGGTGAGGCCTTCTCTCACACACACACACACATTCCCTCGCTCCCGCCACCTCGCATCCTATTCCTGCACGTGCCTTCGCCTTGCTCCTGCCCGCCCCCAGGAGCAACCAATGGGTGGTCAGGTCACACACACACACACTCACTCCCTCCTGCAGCTTCGCATACCTCCATGTGAAGAGACAAGCGCCAGGGCCCGCCCACTAAAGCCGCATTGGCGGAAGAAGCCCCGCGCGGGCGGAAGGTGGCGCCGGGAGCGTGCACGCACAGAGGAGGAGCACGCGCATGGCAGGAGTGCCCCATCCGGCTGGTGAGGCTCGAAGATCGACTGGAAGAGGCCCGAAGATCGACTAGTCGATGGCGATCGACTACTTGAGCAGCCCTGATCATACATTTGAAAAATTATTTGTGTAGGTTTTTAAAAAAAATTAGAAGAAGGTATTTGGCAAATCCAATTGGGCTTTGCCTCCTCAAGACAAAACTATGCCAAAATATTGTGGATTGTCAGAGATTGAGTGATTTTGAAAGATTTGTTGGTGAAATGCAGTTTTCGCAGCTAAATCTGGCTGAGCCCCCATGACAGTTAAAGTGTTATAAAACTGTGTTGTCGAAGGCTTTCTTGGCCAGAAGTACTGGGTTGCTGTACGTTTTCTGGGGTGTATGGCCATGTTTCAGAAGCATTCTTTCATGACGTTTCACCCACATCTGTGGCAGGCATCCTCAAAGGTTGTGAGGTTTGTTGGAAACAAGGCAAGTGAGGTTTATATATCTGTGGAATAATGTCCAGGGTGGGAGAAAGAACTCTTGTCTGTTTGAGGCACATGTGAATGTTGCAATTGGCCACCCTGTTTAGCATTTAATGGCCTTGAAGCTTCAAGGTCTGGCTGGTTGCTATTATTAAAGTGTTGTAATTCTTCAGTGTAGATGGTCTACCCGTCTCCTTCATATGATGCATGGAGCAAAGCACCTCTGGACAGACATTTGTACCAATACAAAGGTTTGGCATGTGTGTGTGAATGATAATAGAAATGTAAATCATGTGGACAAGGTAATGGAAGGGGATACGTTTAGTTCTGACAATGGTCCTAAAGTGCAGATAGTGGACAAAGGTGGAAGATAGGATCTACATGAAGCCAAAATTAATGTATAAGTAGTGGAAGAAGGTCTTGGTCTGATTTGTGATATGGGCCAAGGGCCAGGATAGAGATGTGAAAAAGCTGAAAGAGGAGCCTACAGAGCTGAGATGTCAAGTTGTGTTATTAAATGTGTAGTTTGCCAAAAACTCATTGATTCTTTTCAAACTGTGGGAATTTGTGGATATATCTTAATTTAGCTGTTTCTCTTTCCAGTCTCTCTTTGAAGATTTTTTTTTTGTTCAGAGACTGCTGTTTGGAGGTCTAAGAAGGAATGTTTAGGAAAGCTGAACTGTGCTGCAACATGTTTTTTTACTACTCCCATTTTAAATTTCTGATTTGTATCCATGTATCCTTTGGTGTAAGGCCCTGGTGGCATAGCAAGTTAAACCACTGAGCTGCTGAACTTGCTGACCGAAAGGTGGGCAGTTCAAATCCGGGGAGCAGGGTGAGCTCCCACTGTTAGGCCCAGCTTCTGCCAACTTAGCAGTTCCAAAATATGTAAATGTGAGTAGATCAACAGATACTGCTTCTGTGGGAAGGTAATGGTGCTCCATGCAGTTATGCTGGCCACATGACCTTAGAGACAAAACTGGCTCTTTGGCTTAGAAATGGAGATGAACACCACCACCCAAAGTTGGACACAACTCTGGGGGAACCTTTACCTTTACTATCCTTTGGTGTACAGATTGGTTTATTTGCATGCATGGAGAAGCAGGGCTGAGAATACAGGTAAAATACACAAAGCACTAAAAAAACCTTGCTTGCTTTGATGAGAAGCCTCTTTGCAATTTCCTACTAGGTTTATGCTATTGCTGTGAAAATTCCCAAACTAGTAAAATGGCTGCCAGAATTCCAAGGGATGGATGGTGGTTGGATAACCCCATTCATCTTCAGGGTTTTTTTCCCCCCATTCCTTTTTATTCATTTACTTGGCTCTGACAGCCAAATGTCAGGCTGCCAGTTTCACACATTTCGCAGCATAATGCTGTCTTGCCGAAAATCGATGCTGAAGAAATGCTTGTCATAAGATACATTTCTGGCATGTGAGGAATTCAGGAAGGGCTCTCCCTCTTATCCAAGAGAGAAGGAAGAGTTCATAGTGGCTTCTGCTATGGAATTCTATTCCACTGGTAAACTACATTTGAGGACCAGGAAGTGTTTGCTATGAGCGGATGTTCTCTTGCGCAATGTCTGACTTGAACAACATCCTGTGTGATCTGTTGGGCATATAAGAAAAGAATATCAGTATCTTCCCCAAGCTTTCCTGTCTTTTCATTATGTGGCTACAGCACCAGGACTGTGGCGCAGCTGGCTGGGAGTCAGCTGCATTAAGATCACTACTGACTGAAAGGTCATGAGTTTGAAGCCAGCCCAGGTCAGAGTGAGCTTTCGACCATTGTGTAGCTTGCTGTTGACCTATGCAGCCCGAAAGACAGTTGCATCTGTCAAGTGGGAAATGCAGGTGCTGCTTATACGGGGAGACTAATTTAACTAATGTACGATGCCATAAAATCTCCAGCAAGCAAGTAAAAGAATGAGGAACTACTCTATCAGTGGCACAAATGGATGGTGAAGCGACAGCTCCCCTGGTGGCCAGAATGCACTCATGAAGCTGGAATGTTTAATAGCCTCTGTGTGTTTGCCTATGTTGTGTGTCTATGGAATTGAGTGTTTGCCATGTATATGTACATTGTAATCCACCCTGAGTCCCTTGCGGGGTGAGTCAGGCAGAATATAAATACTGCAAATAAATAAATAAATGAGAAAGATAGAGGAAAAGAGGGGGAAGAGATGCAAAGAGGCAGTAGGCACCATGTCCTAACTACAGTTATACTAAGAAGCGAAACAAAGCTCTGAGTGATTTCCTTTCTCTTCCTTTCCCTACAAAACTATCGCTTTGAATGGCAAGCAGCTTCCTCTGCTTGGTGGTCCCCCCTCCTCAATTGCTGAACGACTGTAGCAATGGCCCTGAGTGAGAGAGAACAGAAAACTGTGTATATAGAATGACTGTCCTTTTTGCCTCTTTAACCCCAGAAGAGATACCTGAGGTCCATTGAGCATCTGTCCCACTTTGAGTCCTCTAGCCAGTTTACCATGTGCCTTCACAGGTGCCTTCTGGTGGAACCATCTGGGGGCCATGCGCACTGATGCAAAATACATGCCCTTTGGGGTAGTGCTACATGCTCCCAATGCCACTTTGGCAACGATCCAGAGGAGGGCATTTAATGATGGCATGTTCTTCCAATCAAACCCTTGACACATGGGAGCTGTCCTTGGTGTCTGGCACAAGTTGAACACATTTATTTTAGCCTGCCTGCCTAGCTCTTTATGCAAACTCAACAGCTAGTTCGTCGACTTCAAAGGGAATTCATGTATTGTCTTCCCTTGTTTTGTTTAGCATGTATATTTTACATTTTATTGATGTAGGCTGCTTTGAAATTTCAGGATATAAGCAATACATCTGTATGTGTGAATAAATAAATGCCGGGCGCGTCACCAAAGTTCACTTTCTCCGATGACGTTTCTGGTTTAACGCAGCACCTTTGCCCTTGCCTTTCTTCCCAAACTTTCATAAAGCACCAATTTGCCTGGGATGCAAGTGCATCAATTACAGGGGACTGCCATTGTACTTTGTGTTTATTTTCAGACTCATGCAGTATGCCTCACATTTGAAGCTTTTTTCATCCTCTAGCACCCAGGGCATCAGGTGGCGGTGAAACGAAAGGATTATCTATTTTATGGGCTTTAATTAGCACTGAAATATTAAATGGCTATCAGATACTCAGGCTAAATGAATTGGAACCAGATGTTTCTAGGAGTTAGATCGACAGAGATGTGGCTATTTACACACTGTTAATGGGTCATTACCCTGGAGTCAGGAAAGGCCAGTGTAACTGCCAATAAATAGATGCCAAGGATTAGAATATACCAGGTGCAGGTTGCGCATGTTCGATCGGAGGGGCAGGAAGGCATTTCCTTAGTAGTCAATGGGAAAGGAAACAAAGGTGAGAAGGACAGATGGTGAAAGCAGTCTCAAATCTTTCTGGTTATTTTTCACTGGGTTGGCAATGGGAGATGTGTGTGTGTGGGGGGTTCTGTGTGTATATTTACAGACACACACACGTCTGATTTCAAGGCTTTTATGTTCCATACTGTCGGCGTTACATCTTCATAGGCAAGTGGTGTGCACAGCGACTTGTCTGCAATAATTAGCCCCTGTTCAGATGAAAGCGCGCACCACATCCAAGGTCTCGCCTCACCTTCAAAGGGCTTCACAGATGTTAACCAGGAACACTTGGTGCTGTGTCAACTGCATGCGGGTGCCCAAAATAACTCCAGGCACCTTAATCTGGGTTTTGTCCTCTGCTGGCACTTCTCATGTATTTCTACTGGCCTTGGGTGAATTTGGGACACGCCGTTGGGTTCTGTGTGTAGATCAGGGAGTGGCAGTCAAAGGAGAAGCATAGCAACATAAGCATTGCCATTGTAGTTATAGATCTCCAAATGGAGAGATGGGAATCCATTCTGGAATAGTAGCCGTTTCCTCTTCTGAGCATTTTGCGTGTGCAAGGGTGACACACCTCGTGCCAAGAACAATAACACAGACACAAGTGGTTGGATGAAAATGGCCACAACTCATTTATTGAAAACAGGAACAAATGGTTGGCGGCCACACATGGGTCCTGGATCAAGGTAGAACAGCCCCCACGAATGTCCAACGGCATTTGCAAGCCTGGGGTGCAAGCGGCCCAATGCCTGTCCATGGAAACTCAGCACCCCAGGGGGCCTGGGCGTTATCCCCCTTACAACCAAGGGGCGATAAGCCAGCCTGATGCAGGGGCCATGCCACATGCCAAACACGGAGTTGTGACAAAGAACATATTAACGCATAACCAGTAACATAGCAAAATGAAGTTAAGTGGAAACAAAGAAGGACAAGCAATGCAAAAAGTAGGGAGGATGGGAAGAAAAACAGGACTGACCCCACGTGTGGCCTGGGCAGTCCCCGGGCAGCCTTAATAAGCTTCCGGGCGGAAGCGCAGGCCAGCCGGCTACCAAGAGAGGGCGAGACGGGGCCAGCCCCGTCATTGGCCGACTGGCGTTGTTGGCGGGAACCTTCCCGCCACCCCAGGGGCTTCTCGGGAGGAGAAGCCCCTTAAACATCACAAGATGGCGCGAGGGCAACCCTGCCCCACAACCGGCTCAGCCGGTAAATCAACCAAGCCCATTAACCTGCGATTCCTCTACAGCAGTGGTTCCTAACCTGTGTGCTATAGCCCAGAGATTTGCCCTGAGATCTAAAATAAGGTCCGTGAGACATGTTGGGGAAGATTGAAACTGCACATGTGCCGGGGTGTGCATGCCACCATTGGAGGACAGCAAGAGAAAGAAGGGGAAGGAAGGAAGGAGAGATGAGTGCATTGTCCAGGAACCGAGAGCGAGGAGAGTCCACCAAACTAGAAGTAGTAGTGGAAGATGTTATTGTTATTAGCTCCCTTTGCCACACATCAGTTTTAATGGGAAAGCAGCCCTTTGTAAGATTCCATTTAGTCCCTCAAAGTTATTGTTGTTGTTGTTATTCCGACACAAAAACACAGTAGGTCACAGCAAACAAGATCTATATGCTGGATTTCATATCACAAAATCACAAGTCGAACACTTCCCAAGCGTTAAAGACTGTGTGATGTATTTTCGAAAGATGTGCGCAGATCCAAGTAAGATGGCCTTTTGCAGTTGACAGATCATGATTTTATCAATGTTTATTGTTTCAAAATGCCGGCTGAGTTCTTTTGGCAGGGCACACAGTGTGCCGATAACCAATGGGACCACCTGTACTGGTTTATGCCAGAGCCTTTGCAGTTCGATTTTGAGCTGCTGATAACGACTCAGTTTTTCCTGTTCTTTGTCAATTCCGATTATTATTATTATTATTATTACTATTAGCACCCATTGCCAAACATAAGAGTTGTAATGGGAAAGCAGCCCATTGTGAAACCCTGTTTAGTCCCCCAAAATTGTTGTTGTTGTTGTTAAAGCCATTAGGGATAGCTCTGCTTTTTGTATTTTTTTTCAACTTCAGCCCCCTCCCCATTTTTAACAAGAGCATTACCAAAATCAACAGATAATAACATAGCCCAACCCCCAAAAAATTTTCTTGGTGTCTTTGGCTTTATACCTGTTCCTGAGTTATTTGGCGTACTGATTCAGAAAGTTGCATTGGATAGACCACATCAGCTCTAGATTATTAAATATAGTTTTATGTGAGCGAGCAGAGGGCGACTACTGGATGGTATATGTTCTTTTATCAGCAACTAGAATTGATGTGGTCTATACAGTGCAATTATCTGAATCAGCACCCCAAATAACCAAACCAAATCTAAAGTTGACCAAAAACTGATTTGTAACCCTTTTGTTGGAGAGTGGTCCCTGCCTGAAGTGGTCCTTGGTCAAAAGAAAGGTTAGGAGCCACTGCAACAGTGGATCCTAGAGCATCTCATGAAGATATTTATTTATTTATTTATTTATTTATTTATTACTTCAAATTTCTAGACCACCGCTCCCCGAGGGCTCAGAGTGGTTTACAGCAAAATAGAAGTAAAGACGTAGACAAGCAGATAAAACAGTTATAAAATACACAAGACAAGACATATACTATTAACTACAACAAACAAATTGTGTCATTCCTAGCTAATCTTAGCTGGACCATGGTTGCAGGGCTCAAGGAGGGATCGGTCGTAGACAAGGGGAACTTTGGCGGCCTGGATCTTCTTAGCCCCAGCCATTGGGCTATGGGAGCTGGATCTAACCCACCTCCCAAACCCCAGTCCCCAAAAGGTTCTGGATCTATATTTCTTGTTCTTACTCTTCCTCAAAGTAATGTCCGGGCTTGTTCCAAAGCTGTTCCGGTCTCCAGTGGTCACCCCAAAGTTAATAGTGGTGGCTGGGTGATCTCGGTGAGCCTTTGTGTTGTCATTATTTGCTGAAGAGAAGTCCAACGCCCTGGGAATGCGTGCCTCCTGGGGGACTGTTGTCTCCGGATGGTCCATTGGCGGACCGGAAGTCGGAAGTTTCATTGGCTTCCTCTTCCGACGTCTCCTCCTGCGCAGTCGCCTCTTCTGGCCTGGGACGGGGGGGGGGGGGGGCTTGGCGGGAAGAAGGAAGGTCTCCACCTCTCGGCGTTGTCAAGGCCGTCCGCCATCTTTATCCGTCCCTCATGTTCCCGATTCAACACCAGGCAATCACGACGACGGAGACGGGGCCCCGGGGCCCAAGCCAGAGTACCAGTAACATCCAGGCATGTCTGGTCTCTCGATCGTGGCCGGGCTGGTCGGCAACATGCTCGGTCGGCCAAGGGCAACAGGTTTCTGTCTTGGTACCCTAGCCGGAGTCAGGGACGATCGAGAAAGGATCCACCGCCGGGGCCGAGGGTCTTTCCACCCTAGCCTCCAGGACCGGTCCTGGAGGCTAGGGTGATATTGAAAAAAGTAGGAGTCAGACTTACAGCCTGTTTCTGGATGAAGGAAACTAAAGCAGCAGTAAAACAACAACAAAAACAACAAAACAAACAAAACACAGCAGGATGTGCTTTGGTGGACCTTAAAAGAAACGCAGAGCTAATTAATCCAGCTGTGATGGTTTAACAGTTAGCTTATACATTAGCACAGCCAAGGCCATGTATTTGCCATAAGATAACAATTCAGCTCTGTTTGGCATCGTGGGGCATTTCCTTCTCGTTTGCTTTCCGACCTTTGCCTTGCTCCTTGGACTATTGCCCCCTGCTTGGCTTTGGATTCTTCTTTTGACTGTTTTTTCATGCTGAGACCCTGGTTTGTATTGATCGTGCTTCTGATCTCATGAACCCTTTGTGTTTGAGCTTGGCTTCTCCAGTGCTTGTTCTCTCAAAGTATTGGTGCACTCTCCAAAGCATTTACTGAAATAGGACACTGAGTAATGTATTGTGTGTGTGTGTTTCAAAGGAGTCTTCCATAGGCACAAATTGTAGCCACTTGCTGTAAGCATTCACGGTAAAGGAACAATTGTGCCACAGTAAACGTTCTCATAAGAATAGAAGAGAAGCTAAGTGCAGGAACAGATGCTACACTTGAGGTAGTAGATTGGGTCTCGGGAGTGAGTTATGCAGGCATTTAGCCAAGCGTGCTAAGATAATTCAACAACCATTAGGGGCTCTTCCAGACTTGTCCAAAGAAGCAAAAGTTCCCAGAACGTATATTCCTGGGCTTCGCAGTGTTTTGTGGCTTAATGTCAACCCTGTCTCTACTTGGATGTATGTTTAAATCTCTTCCAAAGGGTTTTCTGAACCATGCAAAGTGGTTCTATGGTTTGAAGGGCAAGTTTTCTCCCTCTGAATTTTTAATGTTTTTCTCATCGAGTTATAACACTGTAGTACCAAAGGGCCATTTCACTGATGCGCTGTAGCATTAAAATTTAAAAGAGAGATTGGAGAAGGATATTTCATGTGTTATTCTGATACATATTGGATTTCAAAAGAACCCAAACTGACGCTGGGATTGAAATGTTGCAGCTGGTGCCAGGAATTGCTAGAAGATGATCCAGGACAACAGAAACAGCCTCTGTTTAAAATCCTCCAAAGAAGGAGCTTCTACGACACTCTGGGGCAGAGAGTTCCACCGCTGAACAGCTTTCACAGTCAGGAAATTCTTCCTAATGTTCAGATAGAATCTCCTTTATTGTAGTTTGAAGCCATTGTTCCATTGCGTCCTAGTCTCCAGAGCAGCAGAAAACAAGCTTGCTTCCTCCTTCCCTATGACTTCCTCTCACATATTTATACATGGCCATCATGTCTCCTCTCGGCCTTCTGTTCTTCAGGGTAAACATCTCCCTTCAATTGTGGTGCCCAGAATTGGACACAGTATTCCCGGTGTGGTCTGACCAAGGCAGAATGGAGGGGAAGCATGACTTCTATGGCGTCACGCCTGGGCTTAAATGGCGTGACCACGTACATTGCTATAAAAATCCTATGCCCAGGGGATGCGGATTGCTTTCCTTTGAGGGAGAGGGCCCCAAAGACTTCACAGAACAAAGCTTCTTGAAAAAAGGTAGCTGGGTTTATTTACAAGACACAAAGCTGTAAGTGCCTGGCTCCAAATCAATTAGGCTGGATGGCCATCTGTCGGGGGTGTTTTGAATGCGATTTCCCTGCTTCTTGGCAGGGGGTTGGACTGGATGGCCCATGAGGTCTCTTCCAACTCTATGATTTTATGATTCTACTGTACTAACATAAAAAAGAATTTCAATTTATGTGGTCTATATCACACAATCAAGAAGACACTGGAGCTCTCTATAGTGGGTAGAAATTGTCCTCTTAGTCCAGTGGTTCCCAACCTTTTTTAAATTTTTTATCAGGGACCACTCTCCAACATTATTACCAAAATGGTTACAAATCGGATTTTGGTCAACTTTAGATTTGGTTAATCTAGAGCTGATGTGGTAGCAGTAATATTTCATGAATAATCAGCCTCTCCTCTCCCGACATCCCTATTGCCTCAACATTATAAGAGGGTTTTGCGAGACCAATCGCTCTCATTGCCTCGTGGTTTTGGAGCAATGGTGTAGTAATAGTGAGGCCGTGAACTATATATTGGTATTTATTTATTTATTCATTCATTTACATCATTTATATTCCGCCCTTCTCACCCCGCAGGGGACTCAGGGCAGATCACAATGCACATACACAGGCAAACATTCAATGCCATTGACATACAACATATATAGACAGACATAGAGGCAATTTAACATTCCAGAAATCAGTTAAATTTAGCCTCCCCACAAAGTGGTACCTAAATTTCCTATTTGACAGATGCAACTGTCTTTCGGGTTGCAAAGGTCGACAACAAGCTACACAAATTGGTCGAGAGCTCACCCTGATCCGGGCAGGTCTCGAACCCATGACCTTCTGGTCAGTAGAGATCTTATGCAGTTGACACCCAGCCAGCTGCGCCACATTCCCGGTGCATTCCCGGTGCACTGGTGGTCCTCAGACCACATGTTGGGAACCAGTGTTCTATTCTGGTGGGAGTTAGTTATGCGGACTGGAGATGTGTTGGGGGCCACCCTTCTGATTTTCCTCCCTATCCTGATTTTGTTTCATAAGTGTGGAAGGTGTCCATCCTGACCTTTGAAAGGAACTAGGCAGATCTCAGGAAATGAGATGAAAGACCATTTGCTGGAGTATGGGAAGACGAAGCCTACCACCTGGAATATGGGAAGAGATATAAATTCCCATTGAATCCCACAGGCACATTTTTCTTTCATTCTCCCTCCCTAAATGTCTTCTGTTTATACAACTAGCTTGGGGACCCGGCCCTGCCCGGGTTATTTAAGAAAGGCATTGTGTGCCAAGGGTGGTCCTTATGTGATGTTTACGTGACTTGCAGTGGTCTCAGGAAGTTAGTGAAGGTACTTCAAGTCCCAACATCCATGGTCCATCCTCCTTCAAATGGCACCAGGATGTAGAGTAGGTCATGAGGGCTCTGTGTGTCAGGTTTGGTCTTGATCAGTCATTGGATTAGGTTTGCAGCAGTTTTGGGAAGTGAGTGAAGGTTCTTCAAGTCCCATCATGCATGGTCTGCCCTCCTCCAAGCTGCACCAGGATGTAAAGTGGGTCATGGAGGCTCTGTGTGCCTAGTTTGTTCTTTTTTGGAAATTGGATGAGGGTCGCAGTAGTCTCAGAAAGTGAGTGAAGGTACTTCAAGTCCTATCATCCGTGGTCCGTCCCACTCAAAACTGCAGCAGGATGTAGAGTGGGTCATGGGTACTCTGTGTGCCAAGTTTGGGCCTGGTCTGTGTGCCAAGTTTGGGCCTTTTCCTTACCCCCTCTGCCACTTTAGAGCGTCGGAATGTTTGTGTTGGCGACTGCCTCAGGCCTTTGCCTTATCCTCCTCTGCCAGTTTAGAGGGTCGGAATGTTCGTGTTGGCTGGCCAATAGAGGCATTATGCAAATACTCCCTCACTGGCAACCAATCATGTTGTCAGAATGTAGAGGCCGGGAGCCAATCAGAACGCTGGCACATATTCCTCCGCAAACACTGACTTTTATTATATCGATAGATAGATAGATAGATAGATAGATAGATAGATAGATAGATAGATAGATAGATAGATAACAACATCAGCAACTTGGCACTGAAGGGTTGGCACGTCTAACAGGAGGTGTCCTCATTTGGGCTATGTGATAGTAAGCCTTAGTATGACTTCACTAAGAATAGATAGACACTTATATGTTTTTTGCTTGGGCTAACATAAAGAAACGCATCTCTGTAGAATTGAGTAGCTTAATTTCAGGGACTGTTCCTCAGAAAAACAAGGTAACACAGCTTATTACATTCCTCCCTGACACATACTGTAAGTGTTAAGAGCTTTCTGATAGCAAAGAACGAGGACTGAGTTGTTTACCTGGAAAAAGTCTGCTGAATGCCAGTTTAAATACCTGGCTTGGAAAGCTGATAAGAAGAGAACTAGCTCAATTGAAATGTGGTGCTGAAAAGAGCTCTATGGATACGATGGACTGCTCGAAAAACAAATAAATGAGTTCTGGAGCAAATCAAGCCTGAACTCTCTCTCTGAAACTAAGATGACTAAGCTATTGCACTGGGAGATATCATAAGAAAACATGATTCATCACAAAAGATAATAATGCTGGCTAAGGTGTAAGGCGGCCAGAAAGGTTTGGAAAGGCTCTATTAAGGAGCCACAGCTCTGGGTTTGCAGGGCTCCCTTAACAGGGTGACTTGGAGGCTTCGGATTCATAGGGTCAACACATTGAGTTGGCGGCAGTTAACAACAACCTGGAAAATAACCTAAACATCTATAAGAAATACAGGATGGGTGGAAAGTTATCTCACTGCATGTGCAATGCATGTGCCCCCAGCAACATTAGGAAAACTACAGTAGAGTGTATGAATGCCAAGCCCATTCTGTTCAGATTCATGGTATGGAGCTGAAATACATTTCGGTCAATAAAGTTGGATCTTTGCTTCGCCAGCATGGTTTCTCCATTTTTCCAGGAATTGTTGTTTATTCGTTCAGTCGCTTCTGGCTCTTCCTGACCTCATGGTCCAACCCACGCTAGAGCTCCCTGTCGGCAATGGCCATCCCAAGCTCCTTCAAGGTCAAGGCAGTCACTTCAAGGATAACATCCATCTATCTTGCCTTTGGTCGACGCCTCTTCCTTTTCCCTTCCATTTTCCCCAGCATCATTTCCCAGTATCTTCCCCAACCTTTCCTGTCTTTTCATTATGTGGCTACAGCACCGGGACTGTGGCGCAGCTGGCTGGGAGTCAGCTGCATTAAGATCACTACTGAGTTTGAAGCCTGCCCGGATCGGGATGAGCTCTCGACCAAATTGTGTAGCTTGTTGTCGACCTTTGCAACCCGAAAGACAGTTGCATCTGTCAAGTAGGAAATGTAGGTACCACTTTGTGGGGAGGTTAATTTAACTGATTTTATGAGGCCATAAAATCTCCAGGAAGTATGCAAAGAATGCAGGAATGCAACAGCTCCCCCTGGTGGCCAGAATCTGGAATGTTAAATAGCCTCTGGTGTCTCTCTATATATGTTGTGTGTCTATGGCATTGAATGTTTGCCTGTATATGTACAATGTAATCCGCCCTGAGTCCCCTGCAGGGTGAGAAGGGCAGAATAAAAATGATGTAAATAATAATAATAATAATACAGTACTTCATTGTTGCCTTTATTTATTTATTTCATTTATATCCCGTCCTTCTCAGGGCATCCTCATAAGCGGTAACCATTAGATGCCAAACACAACCATTATAATAACAATTATAAATAAAACAAATAGTTAAAACATCAATTATAAAAACGTCCATTTAAAATTACACAAATGCAAAGTCACAATCCGAGGTCTGTCCATTGTCCGTCACATAAGTCATTTACATTATTATTGCTGTGTCTGCTGCTCGAATGCTTTGTCCCACAACCATGTTTTAAGATATTCCTAAAGGAGGGAGGGATATTCCTAAAAGATATCACTCTCTCCAGTGAGCAGTCGGGCATTATCTCCTGGAGTATAGACTGGTTGGATCTTAATAATAATAATAATAATAATAATAATAATGCTTTATTTATATTCCACTCTATCTCCCCGTAGGGACTCAGGGGGGATTGCAAACATAAAAGGCAAACATTAAATGCTTGACTACCACAATATATCCATAACAACAAGATTTAAACAACCCGACATATAAACACAAAATTATGACTTTACAACTAAAATTAAATTAAAAAAACACAGACTGTTACAACTGACATAAGACAAAACATCAAACAGAAACAATAATTTTCCATTTCTTGAAATCTTTTTGACCAGGGACCACTTTGACCAGAAAACACTCTCCAACATTAAGAATCAGTTTTTGATCAACTTTAGATGCGATTTGGCTATTTGGGATGTTGATTCAGAAAATTGCATTGGATAGACCATATCAGCTCTAGCTTCTGATAGAGAACATATGCCATCCAGTAGTTGCCATCTGCTCACCGACAGAAAACCACAGAAAACCAATTTCGAGCTGATGTGGTGATAGTAATCTTTGTGGATGGTCAACCGCTTCCCTCCCGACATCACCGTTGCCTCGACACTATAAGAGAGTTTTGCGACACCAGTCTGTCTCGTTTAAAGACAGCGGTGTCGTAATGGTGAGGCTGTGGACCATATTTTTGGTTTTGTGGAACACAGGTTGGGAACCACCATTCTACAGCTACAGCAGCCTTTGCCTTAGTAACTGGAAAGGCAGACTTTAATTATTATGATTATTTATTTATTTATTTACTTACTTTATTTATATTCCTCTATTCTCACCCCGAAGGGGACACAGAGCGGATTACAGTACACATACTTGCAGACAATCCATGCAGTTCAACATATCACATATAGACGAACATATGACATATAGACAAACAGAGGCAAAATTCTGGCCACCAGGGGGAGCTGATGCACTCCTAATCTCTCAGCGTTTTCCAGCGTCCCCTTGTGTTCCTTCCGCATTCCTCAGCGATTCCTGGAGTTTTTTAATGGCCTCATAAATCAGTCAAAATTTGCCTCCCCACTTTAATGTGGTAACTTTATCTCCTACTTGACAAATGCAACTGTCTTTCGGTCTGCAAAGGTCGACAGCAGGCTACACTTAAGGTCGAGCACCCACCTCAACCCGGGCAGGTCTCAAACTCATGACCTACTGGTCAGAGAGATCTTATGCAGCTGACACTTAGCCAGCTGCGCCACATTCCTGGTGTTTATTTACACCCCGCTTTTTCTCTCCACCAGGAGACTCAAAGTGGCATTTAAAATATGCATTCCGTCCAGTTTTCTTCAGAAGCTGCTATCAAGTTCAGATGAAAATTAGGAGCATTTAGAGGCACTTTGATCACTATTTTCCACATAGTTGTCCTCTACATTTCTAACTGTAGCTGCTGGCATGGTTGCAACAGCAGAATACTGCAAGAGTGAGAGAACACCCCCGTGCAACTATTTCAAAAAAAGGGACTTACACATATCTAAGCTGCAGCCACACATGTTAATGTCACTAACTGGATGCTGTCATATGAATCAGAAAGGGTTTTTTCCCCCTTTGATCCTTGTCTTTGTTTTAATCTTGTAAGAACTATCTCTGAAGAGAAATGAGAAGAAAAAAGCAAGGAAAGGCCTTGGGCTCGATGTGAGTATTTTAGGGGAAAATTGACAAAAAAAGAGGTCATAATGTACGGGAAAATTTATGTGAGAAAAGAGATCTATTAGGCAGAGTAGTGTGCAAAATGTATGCATTAGGAGAAATGCGCAGAAAAGTGCACATAAATGTTCATGTGGCCTTTTATTTTTTAAAAAAACCTGAAAATAGATGAGGGAATGGGATGTTGGAAAATGAACACACAAAATGGGCTTTTTTAATCCATCTCTGTTGCCAGAAGATATGTTGAATTTGGTAAATTGGACCGCATGGGAGGGATGAATGAGTTGGGAGGTCTTCAGAAAGCGGAATCACAGCCCTGCTGCAATGAGACTACATTTCTGTGAGCGCCTTCTCCAGTGTGTGCTTGCCAAAGTGACAGCTAGTGGCCCTAACCTGGAACATATCCAGCTGCATGAGAGAAAATGCGTTGTATTCCATTTGTTTTCTGGTGGCCCATTTCTACTAATTCGCTCTGGTAAACTGAAGGATGGAAACCCTCCCTCTTCCTTCCAGTAGTCAACTCATAGACTTATAGTTGTGTGTGGGTAAGGGGAAAACTCCAAAAACCCAGCCAAATCCAATGCAGGTGGGACTGGAGCTCCTGTCTATTGTTCAGGTTATCCCCATAAGTGGGGGAAAGAAAAATATTTATGAGGTATAAACTTTATTTATACACCGCTATATCTCCCTATATCTATATCCGTGGCTATATCTCGCCACGGGTCAACGCAAGAGAGCCACCTCAAAAAAAAGATATAAGGACTCCCTGAAACAACATCTCAGGCTCGGCCAGATTGATCACCCACAATGGTCCACCCTGGCCTCACATCAGGAGGCGTGGAGATGCACTATCCACAATATTGCAGCCTTTTTCAAGAAGACACGCCAAATGGGTTTCGAAGAGAAACGACAACGCAGAAAGAACCGCAACTTGGAAACAACATCACCCAAGGAGACTTTCTGCTGTGCTTTCTGCAACCGAACTTGCCTATCTCTGATTGGCCTTTTTAGTCATCAACACGCTTGTAAAAAGCATGGGTTGAGTCCTTCCTAAGAATCTTTGTTTGTGATGTACTGCCGAGAGAGAGAGAGAGAGAGATATCTCCCTGAGGGGACTCAGAGCAGTTTCCAAGTAACATCATCAATACATACAAAGTAAACAGCATAAACATAACATTAACAAGACAACATAAGCATAAAAATATCACAATAGCACATATATATTTAAAATAATCCTGCCTGTTCTAGGCAATTAAAAAAGGTTGGGCCGAGGCTAGTGCAATTTGTAGAAGGCCCGGGAAATTAGGTGCAATGCTATAGTAGGCAACAATAATAGGTACAGTCTATGGCTGTTCATTTGTGGAGCTTAATAGGAGGAAGTGACCTGGGTAATTGGTAGAAAAAGATATGGCCATATTCAACAGTATCTGGGGCTGAGCTAGAACTAGTCGTTCTCAAAGGCTTGTTTAAACCACCAGGCCTTCAGGCTCTTACGAAAGGAGGGGAAGGATGGGGCCTGTCTTATTTCTCTAGGAAGGGCGTTCCAGTGGCGAGGGGCCAACACCGAGAAGGCCCTCTCTCTCATTCTCACTAACCATGCTTGTGATGGTGGTGAAAGCGAAAGAAGATCTTAAAGTTTGCACTGGTTCATAGAGTGAGATGCAATCGTGAAGATAGGCAGGACCCGAACCATTTAGGGCTTTATAGGTCATAACCTGCACCTTGAATTTGGCTCGGCAACTTATTGGCAGCCAGTGAAGCTGTTTTAAAAGGGGCATTGTATGCTCCCTATAGTTTGCTCCAGTAAGGAGCCCGGCTGCTGCCTGTTGTACCAGTTGGAGCTTCCAGGATGTCTTCAAGGGCAGCCCCACGTAGAGCACATTGCAATAATCCAATGTGGATGTAACCAAAGAATGGACCACGCTGGCCAAGTCAGACTTCACGAGGTATGATCGCAGCTGGCGCATAAGTTTGAGTTGTGCAAAGTCACTCCCGGCCACCACCAACACCTGAGCATCAAGTGACATAGTTGAGTCTAGGAGGACCCCCAAGCTACGGACCTGCGCCCTCAAGGGGAGTGTAACCCCGCTGAGCACAGGTTGCCACCCAATACCCCTGTCGGCCCCATGACTGACCAGAAGGAGCCCTGTCTTGTCTTGATTAGGCTTCAACCTATTAGCCCTTGTCCAGTCCATCTCAGCAGTCAGACAATGGTTCAGGGTCTGGGAGGACCCATTGTGTGGGTAAGGGGAAAACCTTACACTTGCTTCCATAGTGCCAGTGTCCTAAATGCTCTACCCAGAACAGGGAAGCCTTTCTGTCCGGGCTTCCCTCCCTCCCGCGGCTCCCTTTGACCAAGCAGGCAGCCCCGGTTTGGTCCGAGAGCACAGGAGCGAGCCTGGGTTGGTGTGGTCTCGTGCTGGGGACCTGGGAGAGGTCCACCCAAGCAACGCCCTTTCTCTCTCCACTTCCTCCCTCCCTCTCTTCCTTCTTTACTCTCTTTCTTTCTTTCCTCCTAGTTGCCTCCTTCTCCCCTCCCTTTCACCACCCTCTCCCGGACTCTGCTGCTTGGCTCTGGCTGTAGGAATTTACAGTCTGCCGCCGGGGGAGCCGGGCGAGTCGGCATGGAGATGGCTTCCCTGGGAGCCAGGAGGTCAGGCCAGCTAGAGACCCGCGGGCAAATCAAATGGATCAACGCGAGGGCCCCGCCGCAGCCCAGAGAGAGAGAGAGAGAGACTTTGCCAGGAGAAGGAGCGAGGTGGGGCATGGGAAAGGGGAAAGAGTGGGTGGACCAGGGTTTGGGGGGGGGGGTTGTCCATGATCTGCTCCCCTCCTCGGCATGCACCCTTAGGCCATGGCCTATAATAATAATAATAATAATAATAATACTTTAATATTTGTGAGTCGCCCTCCACCAGTGGTGCTCTGGGCGACTTACATCATTTAAAAACCCTAAAAACAGCAATGTACAGCAGTTTAAAATAGATACATGTCTGAGGAAAGGCTCAGACATTCAGAGGTACCGATCAGGCCCCAAACGCTAGGCGGAAGAGCCAGGTCTTTAGGGTCAGAGTGGCTCTGAGGGCAGGTGGCAATGAGTTCCAGATCCTGGGGGCCGCCACGGAAAAGGCTCTCCGCTGGGTTTCCATCAGCCGAGCCTCGCACCCCAGGGATGGTCATGCGATCGCCATTTATGGCACGTGCTGGCCTCACGCTGCGTTGGACCGTCAGCCGGTCACTCAAGTAGGCTGGCCCAATATTGTGCCGAGCTTTAAAGGTGAGCACCAGAAGTTTGTAGAGCACTCTGAACTCTAAGGGCAGCCAGTGGAGATCTTTTAAGATAGGAGAGATGTGGTCCCTCACTGATGACCCAGAGATGAGTCTGGCCGCTGCGTTGTGGATGAGTTTCAGCCTCTTGGTTGTGGAGAGGGGGAGGCCCACATATAGGGCGTTGCAATAATCAAGACGCGAGACAACGGTGGCATGTACCACGGTTCTCAGCGCCTCAGATGGTAGGTAGGGGGCCAGCCGTCGGGCCCTACGGAGATGGAAAAAGGCGCCTTTGCTGCCGCCTGGATCTGGGCCTCCATCGTTAGTTTTTCGTCCAGGATCACTCCCAGGCTTTTCACTGCCGGAGCCGGGGATAAGGGCTCGCCTCAAAGGGTGGCAGTGATGGGTGAGATGCGGGTCGGCCAGGCCAGAGGATCTCCGTTTTGGCTGGGTTGATTTTGAGTCTCTGTGCTCTGAGCCAGCTCGCCACCGCTCTCAATCCTTGGCTGAAACTGTCCGGCACCGACGATGACCCTGGGTCAAGCTTCAGGAGCAGCTGTGTATCGTCCGCATATTGGTAGCAGGAGAACCCATAGCTCCTGGCAATGCTAGCCAGAGGCTGGACGTAGATGTTGAAGAGGGTGGGAGATAGGATAGCACCCTGGGGGACTCCACATTCCAATTCGCTTTTCCTAGAGACTTGACCCTGCCACTCGACCCGCTGCGAGCGGCCTCGCAAGAACGATTCCAGCCAGGTCAAAGCCTTGTCTTGGATCCCAGAGGCAGCCAGGCGGTCGAGGAGCAAGTCGTGATCAACGGTGTCAAAAGTCGCGGTTAGGTCCAGAAGGACTAGGACTGCCGAGCCTCCCGGTCCAGTTGACGGCGGATGTCGCCAGTGATCGCTACGAGGACGGATTCCACTCCGTGACTCCGCGCGGAAACCCGACTGAGACGGGTCTAGGCCCCCGGATCGATCTAGGAAGTCCCGTACTGGCTTTCTACCGCCGCTCTAAGAGCTTACCCAGAAAGGGTAGGTTGGCAACCGGTCGGTAGCTTGCTGGGTCATCGGGTCGAGGTTCGTCTTTGTCAAGAGGGGGCTGACTCTGGCCTCTTTCAGGAGTTCGGAAAGGTGCCTGTCTCTAGGGAGAGATTTACCAAGTCCCTCAGAGCGCCCGACATGATGTCAATATTGGACTTAATTAGGTGTGATGGGCAGGGGTCCGTTGGGCAGGTCGTCGCTCTTGCCCCGGTCACCAGCCTTCTCACCTCCTCCGTTGTTAGTGGGCTGAATTCTGAGAGACGGTGTTCATTTGTCCGGGTGGGGTACTGGGACCTCGTGTCCCCTCCTCGGAAGCAGCGGCAAGTCAAGTCGAAGTGCCGCGATTTTTCCAAGAAGTACTCCTGGAGGTCATCTGCAGTTATCGCCGAGTTGTTGGATTCACTCTGTGGGGATGTGAGAGAGACCTGACTACCTTAAAGATCTGTGCCGTATGGGAACCCGCGGCTGAGATCTGGGCCGCATTATAGGATCTCTTGGCCTTTTGATCTCGTGTTCGTATAGCCTATGTTGTTCTCTGTAGGCTGCTCTGGTTTCTTCACTAGGCTTTCGTCGCCAGGTGCTCTCGAGTTGCTTCCTCCGGTGTTTTATCTGCTTTAGGTGCGTTGTAGAACCATGGAGAGCAGGTTTTCCTGGGGCGGAGGGGGCGCCTAGGAGCTATCTGATCAATGGCCCTTGAGAGAACACTATTCCATCTGGCGACTAGATCTGATAGTGATCCTCCGGGACCTCCAGGGGTTCCAGCGCCGCGCGAATGCCCCTCGGGTCATCGCGCTCTTTTGGCGGGCTAATACAGACCTTGGCTCGATCTTACCGTGAGGGGATGTTGATATCTACCCTCACAATCAGGTGGTCCGACCAAGGCACTGCTCTGGAATCGCGATGATTTGTGGCGAGACCCTGGCTGAAAATCAGGTCCAGTGCATGGCCCGCTTGGTGAGTGGGGCCGGTATCTGTCCTGGAGAGGTCGAGGGCGTCCATGTGCATGAGGAATTCTCGTGCATTGGGGGTGGGAGGGATTGTGTCCGGGTGGATGTTGAAGTCCCACAGAATGAGGAACCGGGGAACCTCAGGGCCCAGTCCGCAATCAGATCCTGTAAGGCAGATGTGGCCTCTTTATGGGCCCCGGGGGCCCGGTAAACCACCAGGATCCCCGTCTTTCCCTCCTCTCCAAGGGTTGCTCCCAGGCATTCTATGCCGGTCATCTCCGGTGTTTGGAGGACAGAAGTGGCAACAGCGTCCCTACGACCAGTCCTACTCCCCCCACCCCGACCTATAGATCTTGGTCGATGGAAGGCTCGAAAGCCTGGGGGGGCTATCTCCTGGAGGAGGACACAGTCACCGTCCTGGGTCCATGTCTCTGTGATGGCCATGGACCCAGGACGTAATCCGGCCATGGATGAAGTGGCATGTAACCTTTAGAGCAGGCATTTGGCCATCCAGGTGTTTTGGACTTCAACTCCCACAATTCCAAACAACCTTAGTCCCGTTCCCTTTCTTTTTTCTGTTTAAGTGGCTGGGGGGGGAGGAAGGGGCCTGGGGCTGTTCGGAATTATGGGAGTTGAAGTCCAATACACCTGGAGGGCCAAAGTTTGCTCATGCCTGCTTTAGAATGTTAGCTCATGTTTCTGGAGGAAATTCCTTGAAACCAAGACACACAATTCAAAAGAGATACAAGTAATATTTTTGGCTAAAAGCCCTTCACTAAGCTTTAAAAAGAAATGCAATGCACCTATTTGAAGACAATCGGGTACTGGAAGCACATGCTCAATGAATCTTTCATGTGCGAGACAGTCTTGCCTTTGAATAGTAGTTGCTGTTGTCTGTCAACTTTCTCCCCAGTTTAGGCATCTCCTGAAGCTGGAGATCTGGTTGAAGTTTGCTATCCATCTGTAGGGAGGTAAATAGGTTTGTTTGTTTGTTTGTTTATTTGTTTGCTTGCTTTGGCATATCGCGGAAGACAGATTGCTCATGGGGAACGTGCTTTGCATAATGTGCTCTTCTATTCACAGTTTTCTTTTCCATGATTTATGTTTGGAGCAGGCTTTACTTTGGGATAGGTTGATTACATTTCCCAGTTTTGCATGTTGCCAATTTTTACTTATGTCTCTTTTAACTGTTATAAGCTGCCTTGAGACGCAAACTGGGGAAAAGGCAGGAAAGTAGGAAGAAGAAAAAGAAGTTTCTCATGTTGTGGTGACCCCCAACCATAACATTATTTTCGTTGCTACTTCACAACTGTAATTTTGCTACTGTTATGAATCATAATGTAAATATCTTATGTGCAGGATGTATTTTCATTCACTGGACCAGATTTGGCACAAATATCCGATACGCCCCAATTTGAATACTGGCGGGGTTGGGGGAGATTGACTTTGTCATTTGGGAGTTGTAGTTGCAAGGATTTATAGTTCACCTACAATCAAAGAGCATTCTGAACTTCACCAATTATGGAATAGAACCAAACTTGGCACACAGAACTTCCATGGCCAACAGAAAATATTGGAAGGATTTGGTGGGCGTTGCCCTTGAGTTATGGAGTTGTAGTTCACCTACAAACAGAGAGCACTGTGGACTGAAACAATAGATCTAGACCAAACTTGGCATGAATACCCAATATTCCCAAATGTGAACACTGGTAGGGTTTGGGGGAAATAGACCTTGACATTTGGGAGTTGTCATTACTGGGATTTATAGTTCACCTACAATCAGAGAGCATTCTGAACCCCACCAACAATACAATTGGGCCAAACTTCCCACACAGGACCCTCATGCCTTGAAGGGACTTGCCTCCCTCCAACCTCACACACTCTCCCTTGCCCGCACATGCACACCACACTGCCATGTGCCAGCATGCCTGCTCTCCCCTCCCTGAAACAGCCCTCTCCATAGATGAGAGACCAGCTGAGGGGCCGGCCAATCACAGTGGAGGAGGGATTTTGGTGGGAGGATTCGAAGTCTGTTTCCAAAAAGGAAGGGAAGGACACAGGTGAAGAGATCTTCAGCCTTCTCTGCCAAAGAAGTTCCTAAGATTATTAGAAATATATGTTGCACCAGGACTGTGGCGCAGCTGTTTGGGTGTCAACTGCATTAAAGATCACTACTGAACAAAAGATCATGTGTGCGAAGCCAGCCCGGGTCGGAGTGAGCTTCCGGCCAATTGTGTAGCTTGTTGTCGACTTTTGCAACCCGAAAGACAGTTGCATCTGAAAAGTAGGAAATTTAGGTACCACCTATGTGTGGGGAGGCTAACTTAACAACATTTATGAAGCTATAAAAAACCTCCAGCAAAAGCATGCAGGGAATGCGGAAAATACTTCATCAGTGTCGCAGACGGACGGTGAAGCAACAGCTCCCCTGGTGGCCAGAAGTTGGAATGTTAAATAGCCTCTGACTGTCTCTATATGTGTTGTGTGTCTATGGCATTGAATGTTTGCCATGTATATGTACATTGTAATCTGCCCTGAGTCCCCTGCGGGGTGAGAAGGGCGGAATATAAATACTGTAAATAAATAATAAATAGTCTTTGGTGACCCCTCTGAAACCATCTCATGACCCCGCCCCCCAGGGGTCCCAACATGAGAAACACTAATCTAGTGGCTGGTTTTTAAAATGGTCTTGGAAGATATTTATATAGGTTTCCAGTAAGATAACTTACATGGTCTTAATGAATACAGCATTCTCTCACTTATTGCTGTGGTTTCTTTCCAGGACCTCCCACAATAAGTGAAAAACCGCAATGTAGGGATGCTCTATTTATTATAATATATACACATTATTTTAGCAGTTATGCACTATTTTAAGTCTTTATAAACTTAAAATAAAGTGAAGGAAAGGAAGGAAAGGCCCTTCAAGGCTGGAATAAGGGAGGGGGGACTTGGAGAGTGGCGACGGCAAAACCCCACAAAACAGCGAAAATACCATGATATATATTTTAAATTATTTTTTAAATCCGCGAAACAGCGAGTCCGCAATGATCAAACCGTGAAGTAGCAAGGGAAGACTGTATAGCAACTCCAGGTTGCTGAGGACGAGAATGATGAGGATGATGCTTTGTGTTACCTATTTTCTGCCTTTTCTATAACACTCTCCCGATCAAATCTCCCCCCCCCCCGCTTCCCCCAAAAGTTACAGTCACTAATTCAGGGGTGCTCACACTTTTTCAGCATGCGAGCTACTCTTAAAGCAACCACGTCCAAAAGATCTACCTGCCCCCGCCGCCGCGCGCTCCCGTCGCTGCGTGCTTTTGCCACCCCGCATGCTCCTGCTGCTGTTTTCTGCTTGCGCAGCGCTTCTTCTGCCTGCAGGGCATTGCAGGAAGGAGAAAGCACGAGGCGGGGCATCCCGAGGGAGAACTCCGCCCTGCCTGTCTCGCCGGCAACGGAGGCTGCACAGCTGCTTCTGGACAAGAGAAAGACAGGGCGCTCCCTCCAGAGGCCCCACCTCGTGCTTCGTTCTCCCTGCAATGCCCCGCAGGCGAGAGAAACATCGCGAGAGCGGAAGCCAGCAGTAGGAGCGCGCATGCGCGCAGGGTGTGCGCGCGCATGGCAGGAGTGCCCCATCCAGCTGGTGAGGCCTGAAGATCACCTGGAAGAGGGCCGAAGATCTACTAGTAGCTCCCGAGCTACCTAATGAGCACCCCTGCACTAATGGAAGCTCAGTGATCACAAGGAAACAGTGGTTAAAACAGTCACAGTGGGTGTTTTAATGCCTGGAAAAGGACATCGCGCTTGTGTTGGTTTGAGACGCAAAGATCCTCATGCCCCATTCCAAGATAAAATGAATGATATTAGTATGCCCTCCTGGAATTCATTGGCTTTTCCATTAGATGGATTGTTCTCACTCTTCAGCTTCTAAGACAGCTACTTCATTATTAAGAGGCTGCCCTTCTTGGCGCTGCAACTCAAGACAAGCTACAAAACAAGAGTAATTGGTCCTCATAAATATTCTCCTTTTTCTGACTGCGCCTTCTCTTGCGGTATCTGTTGTGTTTGCCAGCAGCCTGCATACATTATGCACTTTAATAATCCAGTTTCAAACAGTACAAAACATTAATATCTGCAGGCTGATTGTTAGTTTCATACTTCAAATTTCCTTGCAGCTGTGGATGAATGTTGAGTAGGTTTGACACAGGGAAGTGTGTGAGAGTGTGAGGAAACATGTGGTTTGTAGGCTCCTCCATTGTTCCTTTTCCTGCCTTGCTGTTTCTTCCCTGGCTTTCCCCCTTTTTAATTATCCAACAGATCTCCCCGTCTCTTGTTGATTCCTTCCTCTTTATATATAGATAAACCCAGCCTCTTAGGAATGTATTTGGTTTTTAAATTTTGAATTACTCGAGTGCTTTTGTTCAGTAGCCTACTGAGTTAGTGAGCGCAGTCGCTTCTATCCAGCACACTTAGAAACTGAGCTTGGAAAAACTGCTTCGTTGAACATTTTTCCCCCAAGGTTGCTGTGATTTTTTCCAGGCTTTATGGCCATGTTCCAGAAGCATTCTCTCCTGATGTTTCGCCCACATCTATGGCAGGCATCCTCAGAGGTTGTGAGGTCTATTGAAAATTAGACAGATGGGGTTTATATATCTGTGGAACGTCCAGAGTGGGAGAAATAATTGCGTGTGCAAGCGTGACACACCTCGCACCAAGAACAACATGCAGACACAATTGGTTGGATAAAAATGGCCACAACTCAATTTATTGAAAAACAGGAACATAGGGTTGGCAACCACGCATGGATCCTGGATCAGGGTCGAACAGCCCCCACGAAAGTCCACAGGTGTTTGCAAGCCTGGGGTGTGAGCAGCCCAATGCCTATCCATGGAAACTCAGCACCCCAGGGGGCCTGGGGCGTTATCCCCCTTACAACCAAGAGGCAATAAGCCAGCCTGATCCAGGGGCCATGCCACATGCCACACGCCAAACATGGAGTTGCAACAAAGAACATGACAAAACGTTGAACCATGAACATAGCAGGGAGGGTGGGAGGAAAAAACAAGACTGCCTCCGCACGTGGCGAGGCAGTCCCCGGGCAGCCTTAAGTAAGCTGCCCGGGAGAAAGTGTGGGCCGGCCGGAAGCAGGGAGGGGGCAGGGCAGAGCCAGCCCTCTCATTGGCCGGCCGGCTTGGGTGGCGGGAAGCCTTCCCGCCACCCCATGGGCTTCGGGGGGGGGAGGGAGAAGCCCCTCAGGCAAAGAAGATGGGGCGAGGGCAACGCTGCCCCACAACCCATTTGACCGGTAAGTCGGCCAAGCCCATTCTTGTCTGTTTGAGACAAGTGTTAATGTAGCCACCTTGATTAGCATTGAATGGCCTTGCAGATTCATGGACTGACTGCTTACTGCCTGGGGGAATCCTTTGTTAGGAGGTGTTAGCTGGCTCTGATTGTTTTCCATCTGGAATTCTCCTGTTTTCTCAGTGTTCCTCCTTATTTACTGTCCTGATTTTAGAGGTTTTTTTAACACCGGGAGCCAGATTTTGTTCATTTCCATGGTTTCTTCCTTTCTGCATGTGAATTTCAGTGGCTTCTCTGTGTAGTGTGACATGGTTCTTGTTAGAGTGGTCCAGCATTTCTGTATTCTCAAATAATATGCTGTGTCCAGGTTGGTTCATCAGGTGCTCTGCTATGCCTGAATTCTCTGGCTGAAGTAGTCTGCAGTGCCTTTCATGTTCCTTGATTCGTGTTTGGGCAATGCTGCATTTGGGAGTTCCTATGTAGACTTGTCCACTGCTGCATGATATACAGTAGACATGGCATACGGTAGACTCGTACACAGCAGCATGGTATACGGTATACCATGCAGCTGTGGACAAGTCTACATAGAGACCACCAAACACAGAAATGCTGGACCACTCTAGCAACTACCATGTCAGACTAGACAGAGAAGTAAATATTCAGTGAAGGACGAGGACATGGTTTCTCTATACCAGGGATTACTTCTTGCCTTCCTTTAGACCAGGGCTGCTCACACTTTTTCAGCATGTGAGCTTCTTATAAAACAACCAAGTCAAAATGATCTCCCTACCCACTACTCAGAGAGCCATGAAAGTAAAATATTTGGAAATTTATTTTAGTGGAAGCCATATAATATATTTTAAGACTGAATTCAACTAAATGTGAGTATAATAAGCCCCTGAATTTATTCATAATAATAATGATGAAAATATTCATACAGCCTCTGCTACTACTACTAATAATAATTATAGTAACAACAACAACAATAGGTTCCTAGAGTAGAAGGAGACCTCCAAGGGCCATCCAGTCCAACCTCTTTCTGCCATAAGGGAAAAACACAATCAAAGCATTCCTCACAGATGGCCATTCAGCCTCTGATAATAATAACAACAACAACGGGTTCCTAGAATAGACCTTCAAGGGCCTTCCAGTCCAACCTCCTACTGCACCTGGGCTGCGTCGGGAGCCTGCGGGGCGGGACTGAGCCTTCCTCCCGCCCTGCCTGCGATCTACCAGGACGCCCTACGCGATCTACCAGTAGATCGCGATCTACCTAATGAGCACCCCTGCTTTAGAGGCTTGGGGCTCCCAAGGACTAAGCTGGACACTATACTTAACTCAAACAGGCTTTATTGTTCTTAACATGAGTTAACTTCACTCAGGCACTATACTTTGTTCCCCAAAAGTTAAAGGAAAAATACTTTAGTCTCTCTGTACGGTCCAGGAAGCTTCGGCCGGATGGCTCTCCAAGTCCTCTCCTTCTTTATGGCCTCGAGGTAAGGACACTCAAGACCCCAGCCAGATGACCTATATTGAAGGCACAAAACCTTCCTCTGATTGCCATCTGACTGTTTGAAGGCGCTTGAGACTCTTCAGAGCTGCCCAACTGTCTGGTATGCTGGGCTTTCTGTATGAGTCCCAAGGAAAGTCAGTTTGGTGTTGAAAGATAGCTTGACCAAGGCCTGGCCTGGCAAACCTTCAGGTACATCCTCTTTTGGAGAAGTCCTGGAAAGCTCTGCTAAACAAATGACTTGATACCCAAAATCCCTGGGAAAGGGGGCGGGACAAACTTAATTGGCCTCTGTAAACAATGATTGACAGGTACAAAGAACCAATCAATGCAACCAAACCTTTGCAAAACTGAACAGGCAGCAGAAACACAATACAAGAGTGAAAACCTTTTGGAACTGTTTTTCATACAAGTGGCACTTGCTGTGCCGTCACAGAAGCCATTGAGATCCACAAACATGCGGACAATTTCAATAGACCCGGCCACTATTCAAATTTGGGCGTATTAGGTATGTGTGCCAAATTTGGTCCAGTGAATGAAAATGCATCCTGAATATTATATATTTACACTAGCTTGAGGACCCGGCCCTGCCCGGGTTATTTGTGAAGCGCAGCAGGATGTAGAGTGGGTCATGGGGGCTCTGTGTGCCAAGTTTGGTCTTGATCCATCATTATTGGGAGTTGCAGTGGTATCATGAAATTACTGAAGGTAGTGCAAGTCCCATCATCTCTGCCCCTCCCCAAGTGTAGTAGGATGTAGATTGGGTCATGGGGGCTCTGTGTGCTAAGTTTGGTCTGTATTGGTGAATGGATGAGGGATGCATTGTTTTTCGGAAGTGAGTGAAGGTACTTCAAGTCCCATCATCTGTGGTCCGTCTCACAGTAAACTGCACCAGGCTGTAGAGTGGGTCATGAGGGCTCTGTGTGCCAGATTTTGTGTTGATCAGTCATTGAATTAGGTTTGTAGCAGGATTGGGAAGTGAGTATAGGTACTTCAAGTCCCATCATCCATGTTCTGTCCCCTCCAAACTTCAGTAGGATGTAGAGTGGGTCACTGGGGCTCTGTGTGCCAAGTGTGGACTTTCTCGGTGTTTTTGGGGGCCACAGTGGTCTGTGGGAACAGAGGGGTGTGAAAATACTACAAATTCCATCATCCATTGTCAGTCCTCCCCGAACCTCACCAGGACGTGAAGGCAGTCATGGGGGTTGTGTGTGCCAAGTTTGGTCTCAATCGGTAATTGGATGAGGGTCGCAGCAGACTTGGGAAGTGAGTAGAGGTACTTCAAGTCCCATCATCCATGGTCCACCCTCCTCCAAACTGCACCAGAATGTAGAGTGGGTCATGAGGGCTCTGTGTGGCAAGTTTGGTGTTGATCAATCATAGGATTAGGTTTGTAGCAGTCTTGGAAAGTGAGGGAAGGTACTGCAAGACCCATCATCCATGTTCTGTCCCCTCCAAACTTCAGTAGGATGTGGACTGGGTCACTGGGGCTCTGTGTGCCAAGTGTGGTCTTTATCAGTGTTTGTTGGGGGCCACAGTGGTCTGTAGGAACAGAGGGGTGTAAAAGTACTACAAATCCCATCATCCATTGTCAGTCCTCCCCCAAACCTCACCAGGACGTGAAGGCAGTCATTGGGGTTATGTGTGCCAAGTTTAGTCTCGATCAGTGATTGGATGAGGGTTGCAGCGAACTTGGGAAGTGAGTAGAGGCACTTCAAGTCCCATCATCCATGGTCCACCCTCCTGCGAACTGCACCAGGACGTAGAGTGGGTCATGGGGGCTCTGTGTGCTGAGTGTGGTCTGTATTGGTCCTTTTTGGTGGCCTCAGTGGTCTGTGGGAACCAAAGTGTTGGAAAGTACTACAAATCCCATAATCCGTGGGTCATGTCCCCCGACCCGCGCCAGGGCGTAAAGGGGGTTAGGGGGTTATGTGTACCAAGTTTGGTGCAGGTCCATCACCCGCGCTGGTCGCTGTGGCCTGTGAAAGTGGTTGCCACATATCTGCCCTGGCCTGTGAAAGTGGCTGCCACATATCCGCCCTGGCCTGTGAAAGTGGCTGCCACATATCTGCCCTGGCCTGTGAAAGTGGATGCCACATATCCGCCCTGGCCTGTGAAAGTGGCTGCCACATATCCGCCCTGGCTTGTGAAAGTGGCTGCCACATATCCGCCCTGGCCTGTGAAAGTGGCTGCTTCCGCCCTTCTGCCCTCCCGCATACACACATACCCACATACACACATACACACATACAAACATTCCGTTTTATAAAGGTATACAGATTATAATTCATAACAGTTGCAAAGTTACAGTTATGAAGTAGCAATGAAAATAATTTTATGGTTGGGGGTCATCATGACATGAGGAACTGTATTAAGGGGCATTAGGAAGGTTGAGAAACACTGGCCTAGAAATATCTTCTTTCTTGAAATCTGCAATATCCAGCATAATTCTATAGTCAATTTCTAGAAGAAGTTGAGCATAGAATAGTACTGAAAGTCCTATAGATTCCTAGAGAGAACATGTTAATCGAAAACATGAATAATCAAATATTTATAGTTATTTATTTACAGTATTTATATTCTGCCCTTCTCACTCAGGGCGGATTACAATGTACACATACATGACAAACATTCAATGCCATAGACACACAACACATATAGATAGACAGTTAGAGGCTATTTAACTTTTTTCTGGCCACCAGGGGAGCTAAAATTTCACCGTCCATCTGCAACACTGATGAAGTACTTTCCGCATTCCCCGCATGCTTTTTGCTGGAGGTTTTTTATGTCCTCATAAATTTGTTAAGTTAGCCTCCCCACACATAGGTGGTAGCTAAATTTCATACTTGACAGATGCAACTGTCTTTCGGGTTGCAAAGGTCGACAACAAGCTACACAAAATTGGCTGGAAGCTCACTCCGACCTGGGCTGGCTTCGAACTTATGACCTTTTGGTCAGTAGTGAGCTTAATGCAGCAGACACCCAGCCAGCTGCGCCACAGCCCCGGTGCAAAATATGCAAGTATAAAAACTGAAAATGTGGATAGATGACTATATTGGAAGAATTTCTGAACCCCCCCCCCCAATTATATTCAATCTTAGGTTTGTTTGAGAAGGAAAATCAGTGTGTACAGAGCTATCATACTGTCTATTCTCCTACATGGGTCTGAAACATGGGTCGCCTATTGCCAACACCTACAACTCCTCGAACGCTTTCATCAGCGCTGTCTTCGCACAATCCTAAATATACACTGGACCGACTATGTGACGAATGTTGCTGTCCTTGAGCAAGCAGGGATCACCGGCATTGAGGCCATGCTATTGAGAACACAGCTGCGCTGGGCAGGGCACGTCTCTAGGATGGAGGACCACCGCCTCCCAAAGATACTACTCTACAGTGAACTCACCATGGGTCAGCACAAGAGAGGCGCCCCCAAAAAGAGATATAAGGACTCCCTGAAACAACATCTCAGACTTGGCCAGATTGATCACCAACAATGGTCCACCCTGGCCTCACATCGGGAGGTATGGAGACGCACTATCCACAATGCTGCGGCCTCTTTCGAGAAGACATGCCGAATGGGTCTCGAAGAGAAACAACAACGCAGAAAAACCGCAACTTGGAAACAACATCACCCAAGGAGACTTTCTGCTGTGCTTTCTGCAACCGAACTTGCCTATCTCAGATTGGCCTTTTTAGTCATCAACGTGCTCGTAAAAAGCGTGGGATGAGTCCTTCCTAAGAATCTTCGTTCACGAAGTAATGCCGAGATAGGTTTGTTTGTGGCATTTCACCTTCGTATGTACACCTGTATTCACATGGACCACTAAATTAGGCTCATTGTGAAACATTCATGGCAAAGATCAGGCTTTTGCCTCACTTTGACTCAAGTGAGATATGGAGCTGCAAGGTTGACTGGCACTTTGAGCTCTGTATTGGCTGTTAGGGCCTACCTCCTCCGTGCCAACCTCTTGCACACATATGGAAGTAACGTCTACTCCACACCTGCTGTTACTGCTCCAAGAAGATTGCTGCTTCTCTGCTATAATTGCCCATAAAAACTGTCAATGGCATCATCGTTAAACATTGCTGTCAAAAGAGCCAACCTGCCTTTGCAAGGGATTATTTCCTTGCCTCTTCAGTGGTTCAAGCGTTCTGTAAAAAGTGGGCTAAGCAAAGAAACCCTCCTTAAGGATGGAAATAAAAATAGGTTTCTCGTCTTGCTCTTGGCACAAAAACATGCCAAGCTGTGCCTGCCATGCATTTAGCAAAGTAATTTTAAACTTCGGAACCAGCTGCTGCAGATCCACCATGAAGAGGGCGTGATGGGATTTGCTCAGAAGCTTGCTGAGCTCTGTCTTCCATTCCGAGAGTAGGCTTAGGGTGAGAGAGTGTCGCCTGCATATGTCAGGACTCACAAATCTCTTATCAGAGGGAGTACAATAGTTAAAGTACAATAGTTAGACATTTGCTAAGCTGTGATTTGAGATATCAATTTTCAATTTTTTTTCCCAATGAAGGAAAGTGAACCAACAGAATCTGACTGAAGTGGATGTAGTGTAGAGTTGAAAAAACATTCCGTCTTGATAGAAGTTTGCATCTTGCCTTGGATATGGCTTCACTTTCTCTGAAGGACAAGTCTTTTTTTGATGGTGATCTCAAACTATGGGCTACCTTCCCAATTTTATTTTTTACTAGCTGAGGACCCAGCAGTGCCCGGGTTATTTGAGGAAGGCATTGTGTGCCAAGGTTGGTTCCTATTAGATGTTTATGTGGCTTGCAGTGGTCTCAGGAACTTAGTGAAGGTACTGCGAGTCCCGGGGGCCTAGTCAGGAAAATCAAGTTAAGGAAGCCTAACAATATCCCATGAGCTGAGGCCTAGTCAGGGAAATCAAGTTGAGGAAGCCTTTCTGTCAATTTTGGGCCTGGTTTGTGATTTATAGGGGCTGTAGTGTTGTTTGGGAAGTGAATGATGTGAAGGTACTGCAAATCCCATCATTCGTGGCCCCTCCTGCCCTAAACCACACCAGGTAGTGAAGTGGGCCATTGGTCGCCTGTTTGCCAAGTTTGGCCCTGATCTGTCATTGCTGTGGGCCTGAGGCCTTTCCCTTTCCCTCTGAGTCACTTTAGAATGTTTGAATGTGGTTGGCCGTTTGGAGGCAGTTATGCACATTCCATTTCAGTGGCAACCAATCCCCTCTGTCTGGGGCCGTAGAATGTTGGATTTCTGAGGCTGGCCAGTTAGAGCCCGTTATGCAAATAACCCCACAATGGCAGCCAATCGAAATGCTGGCACATATTCCTCCCGTCGCTCACTCAGTCGCTCGGTCGCTCGACCGCAAACACTGACTTTTATTATATGTAATAGATAGATAGATGTGTGTGTGTGTGTGTCAGGAGCAAGTTGCTTATGGTGTGAGAGAATTGGCCGTCTGCAAGGACGTTGCCCAGGGGATGCCCGGATTTGATACCATCCTGTGGGAGGCTTCTCTATTGTTCCTGCACGAGAAGCTGGACCTGACAGAAGGGAGCTCACCCCACACCTGTATTCAAACCACCGATCTTATGGTCTGCAGTCCTGCCAGCACAAGGGTTTAACCCATCGCACAACTCTGCACTACATCCACTTTAGCTTTAATTCCCAATGAAGGAAAGCAAACAAGCAGAATCTAGCTAAAGTGGATGTAATGTAGAGTTGAAAAACATTCAGTCTTGATAGAAGTTTGCATCTTGTCTTGGTGTGGCTTCACTTTCTCTGAAGGACAAGGCCTTTTTGGTGGTGATCTCAAATTATGGGTGACCTTCCCAATGAAGGAAAGCAAACAAGCAGAATTGGCTACAGTGGAATTAATATAGAGTTGAAATACACTTCCTTTCAGTCTGGATAGAAGTTTGCCCCTGGTCTTGGATGTGGCTTCACTTCCTCTGAAGGACAGGGTCTCTTTGGTGGGGAGAGAGGAAAGAGAGAAGGAAGGAAGGAAAGACAAATGGGAAAGAAGGAAGGAAGAGAGGGGGAGAGGAAAGGAGTGAGGAAAGAGAGAAGGAAGGATGAAAGGGTGGAAGGGAAGGAAGGAGGGAGAGAGAAAAGGGGAGGTAAGGAAAGGGAGGGAGGGAGGAAATGAGGAAAGAGAGAAGGAAGGAGGGAGGGAGTAAGAGGGATGCAGAAATCTTGAAACATGGTTCTCATATTCCATCTCAACTGTCTCTTCTGCCAGCTAAACATCCCCCAGGGGGAAAGGAGGAAGGAAAAAGAGAAGGAAGGAAATGAAAGATTGAAGGAAGAAAGGTGGAAGGGAAGGGAGGGAGGGAGGAAAGAGATAAGAAAGGAAAGACAAAGGGGAGGAAGGAGAGAAAGAGTGAGGAAAGGAGACAAAGGGGA
This sequence comes from Anolis apletophallus, assembly GCA_030556195.1. Lineage (NCBI taxonomy): Eukaryota > Metazoa > Chordata > Lepidosauria > Squamata > Anolidae > Anolis > Anolis apletophallus. The sequence goes on from JARBWK010000011.1 coordinate 19,466,921, forward strand.
AGGAAAGAAGGAGAAAGAGTGGAAGGAAAAGGAGGGAGGGAAGGAGGAAGGAAAAAGAAGGGAAGAAGGAATGAAAGATTGAAGGGAAGGGAAGGAAGGAGGGAGGGAGGAAGGAAGGAAGGAAAGAGAAAGAAAGGGAAGGAAGGAAGGAAGGAAGGAAGGAAGGAAGGAAGGAAGGAAGGAAGGAAGGAAGGAGAAAGAAGTAGAGGAAAGGAGGGAAGGAAAGAAGGATGAAAGAGTAGTGGAAGGGAAGGAAGGAGGAAGGAAGGGAAGAGAAAAGAAAGGAAGGGTGGAAATGAAAGATTGAAGGAAGAAAGGTGGAAGGGAATGGAGGGAGGGAGGAAAGAGATAAGAAAGGAAAGACAAAGGGTAAGGAAGGAAGCAGAAAGAGGGAGAGGAAAGGAGGGAGGAAAGAGGGAAGGAAAGAAGGATGAAAGAGTGGAAGGGAAGGAAGGAGGGAGGGAGGGAAGGAGGAAGGGTGGAAATGAAAGATTGAAGGAAGAAAGGTGGAAGGGAATGGAAATGAAAGATTGAAGGAAAGAAAGGGGAAGTGAAGGAAGGAAGGAAGGAAGGAAGAAAGGAAAGACAAAGGGGAAGGAAGGAGAAAAAGGGAGAGGAAAGGAGGGAGGAAAGGAGGGAAGGAAAGAAGGATGAAAGAGTAGAAAAAGGAAGGAGGGAGGGAAGGAGGAAGGAAAGGAAGAGAAAAGGAAGGAAGGGTGGAAATGAAAGATTGAAGGAAGAAAGGTGGAAGGGAATGGAGGGAGGGAGGAAAGAGATAAGAAAGGAAAGACAAAGGTTAAGGAAGGAAGCAGAAAGATGGAGAGGAAAGGAGGGAGGAAAGAAGGAAGGAAAGAAGGTTGAAAGAGTAGATGGGAAGGAAGGAAAGAGAGAAGGAAGGAAGGAAAGACAAATGAAGGAAGGAAGGGATGGTGAAAGAGAGGAGGGCTTGAGAAAAGAGCCCAAAGGGCCTGGGTTTGCGCATACCTGGAATAGATACACAAAGAGAAAGCTAAAAGTCGTGGCCCCTCCACTGGGTTGCAGTTGCATAGCAACCCACATGATATTCCAAGGCCATTTTGCATTACTGGCATAGCAGATGATCTGAGACGTCTACAACATCAGGGTGTGCTTTTAACGCGCAGCACTGGATCTCCAGTTAGCAAGACATTAGTACCTCTAAAACATACTCATAAATAGTTTTATCCCTGACCGGTGATTATAAGGAGCATATTATTCCCTTGCTCAAACAGCTTCATTATCGACTAGTCCCTTTCCCGGGTCTGCTCTTCGGAGAGCTTCAGACAGATACAAACACCGAGTGAGAGACTACAAAACTTTATTTTAGCTGCAGTGGTGCCTGGGTCCCAAGACCATAAAACAGACAGACACTCTGAGCAAGACAACGGACTAATCATTTATACATTGCTGGATGGAAATTACAAAGCGTACCTTAATGCATCGCAGCTACATCACTAATTAGTTGATCGTATTTCTTGGCACACTTGGCGGGCCACGTGGGTACATCCCATCATGCTGCTTTATTTAATTATTTCTACTTCATTAGCATGGTGACTGCATATCTTAAAAGGTCTGTGCTTTGCTTGGGTAATGACCAAAATGCACAGAAGTTCAGGCAATTTTCTGAGGCCTTGCTGTGCCAACTCCAGATTTTGGTTAGAACGAGGGTCCTCATTATGTGCTTTAGATCCTGTATTGGGAGAAAAGTATAATATAAATCAAATAAATGCTGCATATGTATTGTCGAAAGCTTTCGTGGCCAGAATCACTGGGTTGCTGTGAGTTTTCCAGGCTGTATGGCCATGTTCCAGAAACATTCTCTCCTGACATTTCGCCCACATCTATGGCAGGCATCCTCAGAGTTGTGAGGTCTGTTGGAAACTAAGCAAGTGGGGTTTATATATCTGTGGAATGTCCAGGGTGGGTGAAAGAACTCTTGTCTGTTTGAATCAAGTGTAAATTTTGCAATTGGCCAGCTTAATTAGCATTGAATGACCTTGCAGCTTCAAAGCCTGGCTAGTTGCTGCCTGGGGGAATCCTTTGTTGGGAGGTGTTAGCTGGCCCCGATTGATTCTTGTTTGGAAATCCTGTTTTTTGAATGTTGCTCTTTATTTACTGTCCTGATTTTAGAGTTTTTTAAAATGCTGGTAGCCAGATTTTGTTGATTTTCTGGGCATGCGGGTTGCGGGGCAGCATTGCCCTCGCGCCATCTTCTCAGCCTGAGGGGCTTCTTCTCCCCAGAAGCCCCTGGGGTGGCAGGACAGCTTCCCGCCATCCATGCCGGCCGGCCAATGAGAGGGTTGGCTCCACCCCGCCCCCTCACTGCTTCCGGCTGGCACACCCTCCCACCCGGGCAGCTTACTTAAGGCTGCCTAGGGACTGTATGGGGGATAATGCCCAGGCCCCCCAGGGGGCTGAGTTTACGTGGATAGGCATTGGGCCGCTCACACCCCAGGCTTGCTAACGACTATGAACTTTTCATGGGGGCTGTCCTACCCTGATCCAGGATCCATGCGTGGCCGCCAACCCTATGTTCCTGTTTTCAATAAATTGAGTTGTGGCCATTTTTATCCATCCAATTGTGTCTACATGTTGTTCTTGGCGCGAGGTGTGTCACACTTGCACACGCAAATGGTTTTCTCCTTTCTGTTGAAATTGTCCACACGCTTGTGGATTTCAATGGCTTCTCCGTGTAGTCTGACATGGTGGTTGCTAGAGTTTTCCAGCATTTCTGTCATGTCAGACTACACAGGGAAGCCACTGAAATCCACAAGCATGTGGACAATTTCAACAGAAAGGAAGAAACCATGGAAATGAACAAAATCTGGCTACCAGTTGTGCTGTCGCACGCTGGGCCTGTAGAATGGCTGTTTCTTGGACGTGACTGCTGTATGCGCAACGGGATGCCGGGGTGCCTCAGCTGGAAGGGCCCCTTAGTTTCCCCCAATGATAAAGGTCCTTTGAGGCTCAAAATAAGTTTAACAAAGTTCTTTATTTGGGCTTAACAAACTGGAAGGCTTCTTCTTAACAAACTTAACAAACTGGAAGGCTTGCTTCTTAACAAACTGGTGACTCTCTCAGTCTGCAGCAACAGGGCCGGCAAACTGGGCAAAGCTGGTCTTCTCTTTCGGGGGAAAACCTATGACCCTTGCCTTGGGCAATCTTTCTTTACCTTGCTGGCGTGAGGACCCTTCTTCCGACTCCAAGCTGCGTTATGGATAGCCAGATGTCCCGTACCATGCAAGGTTTCCTTCGATTAGCCAGGTTGTTGGGATTGCAGGTGATCCCTCCTTCACAAAGGATTGTGAAGCTGTTCCTTTACCCCAGCAAAGTGGGATCTGTTACAGCAGCAAAGCTAGATCTGTTACCCCAGCAAAGCAGTGGTCTGTAACCCCAGCAAAGCTGTAAGGTTTAAAGCCTTTTCCAAGTTGGAAAGATCAGGCAGCTTTAAATCATGGCCTATCCTGTAGAGTAGCTGTTAAGACTGAGGAAAAACATCCTCTTTCCCTCCCAAATCCTAGGAATAGGGGCGGGTCTGCTACTTTAGATTGATTGGCAGCCCTCTGGGCCTGTAAATACAAACTAAGAAAGTCACCTACAAGATACATGCAAACTTGCAGTGCAACAAATGAAAAACAGAGTCCTGTTGGCACTGCTGTGCCAGAACACAGTATTTTAAAAACTCTAAAATCAGGACAGGAAACAAAGAACAGCATTCAGAAAACAAGGAAATTCCTGACATGAAACAATCAAGGCCTACTAACACCTGCCAACAAAGGATTCCCCCAGCAGGAAGTAGTGAAGCTTTGGAGCTACAAGGCCATTCAGTGCTAATCAAGGTGGCCAATTGAAACATTCACACTTGCCTCAAACAGACAAGAGTTCTTTTTCCTACCCAGGACATTCCACAGATATATATAAACCTCAGTTGCCTAGTTTCCAACAGACCTCACAACCTGAGGATGGCCTGCCATAGATGTGGGCAAAACGTCAGAAGAGAATGCTTCTGGAACACAGCCAAACAGCCCAGAACAGCAACCCAGTGATTCCGGCCATGAAAGCCTTCGACAACAGATTCTTCCTTATTAATTGTTATAGAGATTTAATGAATCAGTGGATACATTTTAGTTGGAATGAACCAACCTATTCAAGCCTATGTTTCCAAAACTTTGGTTGGATTCTTTGCACACCTTTTCCCTTCATCTATTTGCCATTCTGGGCAATAAAAACCTCCTTTGCCGACTTAAATAAACTCCAAAGCGTTTTTGAATGCCCCAGAGAGTGCGTGCCAGCTGTCTCAATCTTTGGTCCTTGGCCAGGCGCCAGAAGGCTTCCTTTACAGCACAGCATTGGAATGAGTTTGACATTTCAACGAAGAACCTTAAAAGGAATGAACCTCAAAGAGCGGATTATCTAAATATGTCTTTTTGTGTTTCGATCAGGCTGTGAACAGAAGAACCCGAGGTCTGGAGATGCTGGTGCTGAAGCAGCAGCTGTGCCGCATTGTGTGGGTTCATGTATATCCCACCTTCTCTCAAAGTGGGACTCAAGGTGGCTTACAAGATAAAAAGGAATAAAACTCTAAGTACATGGAGATAAAAACGTTTCAAATGCCAATGAACCGTCTATAGGATTAAAACTAGGCAAAACATACCTTTTGAAGAGCAAGCGCTAAATGATTTTACTAACGCTATCACTTTCAAAAACTTCATAAAAATGAGAAAGGTCTTCTTTACCCATTGGCAAAAGAAAACAAGGAAGGAGAACATCTAGACTCCCCAAGAACCTGAAACCTGAGAGCGGCCACTTTCATATTACAGGCAGTCCCCAAGTTGCAAACAATTATTTATTTATTATGATTTATTTATTATTTAAAACTTTTATATCTCATTCTTCTCTACCTCCGTGGAGGGACTCAGAACGGCAAGATAGGTTCTGTAGTAGGGGTGGATATCTCCCGCTGTAATACTTTGATTTCCATTAATTTTTCGTATTTAAAATTATTTTGACCCTATATTGACCCTCGACGTCCAACCCGGAAGTTTTGTTTCAAAACCGAAGCCAGGATCACCATTTCTGTAAAGGGCGTGTTATTAGGACATTATTTCCGCCCTTTCTTATTATCGCGCGATGCTTCTGAGCTGGGGGGGGGAGTGGAGGGCAAGCCCTCCACTCCCCTACCTGCCCTGCCAGCTGAGAGGCATTGCGGGTTTTGTTTAACCCCTGTTACTTCCGAGGTGGCGAGGGAGTGTGCAGGTGATGCCTCCACACTCCCCTGTCACCTGGGAAGCAAAGCGGGTTATCTTTAACCCGCCTCACCTCTCAGTTGGCGAGAGGAGACTGGAGGGCAGCATCACTCTCCACTCTGCTCTCGCTCTGCTCAGCTGAGCAAGAACAGAGTGGAGGGTGCTGCTGCCCGCCAGTCCCCTCTCGCCAGCTGAGAGCTGAAGTGGCTTATCTTTAACCTGACTGGATCAGAGTGGATCAGAGTGGAGGGTGCTGCTGCCCTCCAGTCTCCTGTCACCAGCTGAGAGCTGAGGCGGGTTAAAGATAAGCACACCTCCTTCCCAGATGAGAACTAACGCACATCAAGGCTATTGCGCTTTAGTTCTCAACTGGGAAGGAGGAGGTGAGGGGATGCCCTCCACACCCCTCCTTCCCAGATGAGAACTAATGCACGGGGGTTCAGTACATTTCACCTCACTTTCTGTCCCCGTGATAATTGGATTTTGACAAATTTGGCTTGTCGAAGAAACAAGGATTGGTGAGAAAGCTTCAGTGGAGTTAATTTCCTTTCTGAGGGGTAGATTTCTCCCACTTCCTGTTGCCTCAGCCCCCGGTGGCGCAATGGATCAAACCCTTGTGCCAGCAGGACTGAAAATCAACAGGTCGGAGTTTTGAATCCAGGAAGAGCGTAGATGAGCTCCCTCTGTCAGCTCCAGCTCCCCATGCGAGGACATGAGAGAAGCCTTTACAAGGATGGTAAAACATTAAAAACATCCGGGCATCCCCTGGGCAGCGTCCTTGCAGACAGCTAATTCTCTGATACCAGAAGCCACTTGCAGTTTCTCAAGTCGCTCCTGACACGAGGAAAAAATCCACCACAGTGTAGACCAGTGATTTTCAACCTTTTTTGAGCCGCGGCACATTTTTTACATTTACAAAATCCTGGGGCACACCACCAACCAAAATAACACAAAATGACACTCGAACACAGTAATACATATAGTTAATATGTTTTAAATGTATTTATACACTCACTTAGTGTGAAACCTGGGCCTGTTTCAATGAACACAAAATAGATATCCTGGCAGGAATGGTAGAAAGACACACACGAAGCTCTTGCTCAACAGCTGTCAGTCTCTCTCTGTTTTTAGTTTTTATCACAGTCAAGTTTGAGAAGCTCATCTCACTCAGCCGCTTAAGGAAAGGGCCTGAGGCTGTTAGGAATGGTGAGAGTTGAACTCCAAAACACCTGGAGGGCCCAAGTTTGCCCATGCCTGGTATAGAGTCACCCAAATCAGGCAGGCAAGGCGGGAGGGCATTTCGCGGCCCCAAGGCACTGACCTGGCCGCACGGTCTTGAGGTGCACGGGCTCCCTGAAGTGGCGGGTGACGGCCAGCATGTCACGGTGTGTGAGGCCGCTCACTGGGGTGCTGTTCACCTCCAGCAAGACGTCCCCCGGTGCCGGGGCTTTCCCACAGCACATCTGATGATCTCTCACGGCACACTAGTGTTCCACGGCACACTGGTTGAAAATCACTGGTGTAGACATGTAATTCTCTGCTATTTACTAATTTAGTTCTTGTCCTGCATTTAGCAAAGTCAGATGATATGCTGGAGTTTGCTGGAAACTCCGTCGTCTCTTCGAGCTTCATGGCAGTCTAGACAATGGGATCAGGTACAGACTGTTTTCCCACTTTGAACATGGTTTACAGCAATTGAAATAACATGAGGTTAAAGGGGGAAATGGGAAGCGAGAGAAAATGGGATATTGAAAAGGCAGGTGAGAAAATGGGCCAGCAGAGTATTAAGTGGGGCCATCGCTGCCAAGTCAGGTGAGTTGGAGAGTATGCTTAAGTGGGCCAATCCTTGTGCATTTTTTTCGGGTTATATTTTGATTCCTCTTTCCATAATCTGTAAATGACAAATGTTATAGTATCGGTGATTACATTGTGCGCGGAGCTTTTAAAAATGTTTATGACTGCAGTAAAAGATCAGGGCGTACATTTTCTAAAATGAATAAGTAGACTCTTTCCGGGGGAGGTGGAGCACCGGAGAATGGGGCAGGGAAAACGAAATGGATTTCCACGTTGCCGCGGAGCCCGCTGCGAGGCTCTCTTTCTGGGACACATTTTGTATGGTTATTAAATCTGCATGACACAGCTTCCGGAGGTAGTCAAAATGGTTAGCAACATGACAAAAAGTGTTATAAATATTTAAATCTTATTACAAAACAAAAGAATGAGTACAACCCTAAAATGGAAGGTGATTTTTTTTTAAAAAAAGGAAACTAAATTAAGCGGCAAAGGTGTGGCAAAAGAATGTCGTAAAAAAATGATAATGTATTGTCGAAGGCTTCCATGGTTGGAATCACTGGGTTGTTGTGAGTTTTCCGGGCTGTATGGCCATGTTCCAGAAGCATTCTCTCCTGATGTTTTGCCTGCATCTATGGCAGGCATCCTCACAGGTTGTGAGGTTTGTTGGAAACTAGGAAAATTGGGTTTATATATCTGTGGAATGTCCAGGGTGGGGGAAAATACTCTTGTCTGTTTGACGTGGGTGTGAATGTTTCAATTGGCCACCTTGATTAGCATTTAATGGCCTTGCAGCTTCAAGGTCTGGCTTCTTACTGCCTGGAGGAATCTTTTGTTAGGAAATGATTAGCTGGTCCTGATTGTTTCTTGTCTGGAATTCCTGTTTTTGAGTATTGTTCCTTATTTATTGTCCTGATTCTAGAATTTTTTTAATACTGGCAGCCAGATTTTGTTCATTTTCATGGTTTCTTCCTTTATGTTGAAATTGTCCACAAGCTTGTGGATATCAATGGCATTTGCCTGCCCACCCCTGAAATAACGAGACCACACAAGTACAGTTGGGTTCAAATTATGGGCAACTTTTATTGTAAATTGTTACCTATTTAAATCAGTCCTAACCTAAACTATTAGGAATCAGGAACTTGGTGACAAAGCCGAGGAGGTATCCCATTCGGCTATACCCCTCGGCTATCAGTGGCAAAAACCTCTTTTGTCCCTAACCAAAACCAAACAACAGTTAAACAAGTGGACAGAAGTCTATGTCTGAAAAATGTCCCAATCAGACTCTGTCATGGTATGCCCTTAAGCCTTGCCTCACCGAATCTACCATCCGAGTGAGTGTTTGAACAAATGACCCACCCCCCATCCTGAACTGGGGGGGGGGGGGCTTGTATGAAGACAACTTGCAAACTCCTCTCTATTTTCCACCACCGATGTGGACAGGTGTCCACCTAGTCCACATCCCCCACCAAGCTCTCTAGCGCCAACTGAATCCCAAGCTGTAAATTGGACAAAAACAAATCGTTGCCTACCTCCGACAGATGAATACCATCTGCCCGGTACAAATTTAGATTTTGGTGTGAAATATTGCTATGACCAATGTATGAACCGTTGCCATGCGACAAAAAGGCTCGCATGGCCCGGTTCACACGTTTTCGACCTCGCTCCAGTCGACGAACGTCACCACCACCGGCCCACCTGAGCCGTGGTATGATGGCCGACCAAACAATATGAACATGCAGACAGTGCCGCCAAATTCGAAAAATGTCATCTCTAGCCTGTTGGTAGAGCGGCCTACCTGCTAGGAGACCCAGGTCATTTCCACCGAGGTGGATGACCAAGACGTCAGGCGGTTGTGAGCCCCTGACGCCTAACAGAAATGGGATCAAACCTTCCCAACACATACCTCTTTTTCCTCTCCAATCGACCACAGCGGTGGAGGAAAAACCCAAGTGCCGGCCATAGGAGGTCCGCTGGGCATGCCGCCCTGCCCAGTGGATGTAGCTATGACCACATACCAGGACGTTTCGCCTATGCGCCGGCTGCATCAGATCTGAAACAATATAACATTTTTAACTTAACTTTGAACGAACATAGCCCTTATAAGCATTTGACTTCCATCTGCCTAAAGTTTTAATTCTGTCAACAGCGTATCCCATCTCAGATGCCGTTGATGCCGCCCCGATACGAAAAGAGTGGGTGCCAAATTTGTGTTGCGCCAACCCCAAAAGCTTTAATGCTTTATTCATGACCGTCCAGAACTGATATTTCGTTAAAGGCGTGCCGTCAAAATGACAAAAAAGGTACCCGGGCTTGGATGCTCGAACAGCCAGGTATTGAGACATGGCCCTTACTGGACACAAATCAACATCGCTACAGCTAGCTAAACTAATCACACAGCCTTTCCCTTGCTGATCCGTTTTAGATAGTCTAATTCCAATTTGTAAGGTGTTCTGTACCAACGTCACGTCAGAAAAAAGGAGAGCATTATGGGACGCGTCAGTTTTTGACTTGGCAACCAATTCGCTTATTCTAAGCGCCCCAAAAAAGGCCGTGAGCGCCGCTGAATGGAATAATAATTTTTCGTAATCAGATGAGCACAGCTTTGGCCAGGTGTGGTGCAGACCCTTCAGGATGTCGGGAGTTAAAGGTTCCCTATCATCCTTGGGCCGCCTGTATTGGTTTGACCACCCTGCCATCAATTTGTGTAGCCGAAAATCATTGGTCCCATCGGGAAGGCCCTGAGCCTTCAACCAATAGGCCAAGGCTGCCAATTTGACTCGAATTGTATGAGGGGCTAGCCCCCGCCTTCTGGAATATACACAGAATTGCGCCAAATGCTTGTAAGGGACTGGAAATACAACAGGTAAACCATAATATTTTCGAAACTCAGAAAATTCCTGAACACACTTCAAATAGGACTTCCTAGAGCTAGGAGCCAGTGCGTGTGCCATACCCAAGGTCACCTCCTCACTCCAACCATCCAGAGATGGTCTGGCATGGGTTCCCGCCGGGCGTCCGCGTTGGGTGCTAACTGCCAGAACCGCTCAATCTGCATACGAGACAGAGCGTTGGCCAATGAATTATCTAACCCAGCGATGTGAAATGCACGGAACAAAATATTATGCTCTAGACAGTGAAGTGTGAAAATACAAAAAGCGGCCATAACCCTTCGCGATTTAGAAGTAAGGGTGTTGATAACTTGGACTGTGGCCATATTGTCGCACCAAAAGTGCACTGTTGAATTTGCAAAACTATCCACCCATAGAGTAACAGCCACTATGATGGGGAAAAATTCTAAAAAGGTCAAATCAGTTGTTATACCCAACGCATGCCACTGCTGGGGCCAAACCTGAGCACACCAGTGCCCGTTAAAATATACGCCAAAACCTATTGAGCCAGATGCGTCGGATGCAACTTTTAGAGCATCACGCACCATCAGCTCCTGCCGCCAAAAAGACACACCGTTGAATTTGGATAAAAATTTAAGCCAAATTCCCAAGTCTAATTTTATAGACCGTGTAACGCGAATATGGTGATGGGGCAAGGTTACACCGGAAATGGCGTCACACAATTTGCGTAAAAAGGCCCTTCCCGGTGCCACCACCTTGCACGCAAAATTTAAATGTCCAATTAATGTTTGGAATTCCCTAAGGGTTGCTTTTTTACGCACTAAAAATTGCTGAACCCTCTGACTCAGGTCTGCCACCTTATCCGGAGGCAACCGGGAAAATTGTTGAACTGTGTCTAGCTCTACCCCCAAAAAGGATAACACTTGCTGTGGGCCTTCGGTTTTTTCTTTAGCCAACGGGATCCCCATTTCCGCGGTAAGTTGTTGAAAGGCCTGTAATAGCGAAAGGCAGTCACCCGACCCGCACTTCCCGACGCTTGTCCCGATTTCTTTTTAATAGCCCACTCAATGAATGTGCTAAAGGTCTCAAAGGCTGCGCACGATATGGAGCAACCCATGGGCAAAGCACGGTCCATGTAGAACAAGTCTTGGAAGCAAAAACCCAACAGTTCAAAATCTAGGGGGTGCACTGGGAGCAGCCTAAAGGCAGACTTAATATCAGATTTTGCCAATTCAGCGCCCGAACCAAATTTCTTAACAATGGAAACTGCCCTGTCAAAAGATGTATATTGAACAGAGCAGAGTTCCTCTGGAATTGCATCATTCACCGATTTACCTCTGGGATATGACAGATGATGAATGAGGCGGAACTCCCCTTTGGCCTTCTTGGGTACTATGCCTAGCGGGGAAACCCTAAAGTGAGGCGTAGGCGGTGACGCGAAAGGACCCAACACCCGTCCTTCCCTCAGCTCCTTATCAATTTTCTGTTGTACAATTGTCTCCATTCCCACTATTGATTTAAGGTTTGGCGCCATCCTTGGCATGTGTGGTCCTTGAGCTGGAATTCGAAATCCAAAACTAAAACCTTCAAATAAATATGTTGCCGCCGCCCTGTCGGGGTACGACTGCAACCAATAAACCAACTGATCTAATTTAACTGGACTGGGGCCCTTTTGGAAAAGAAGGGGATGTTGTGTTTTTTCCAGGCGGCTGACCTCCCCGGTTGTTGCCCTGACTGGGCCTTTGTTTATTGCAGTGTTTGGCTGAGTGCATTCCCAAACATATGGTGCAGGCATGTAGATATTTACAATTGGGTTTGTTACATGCCCCTTGGGATGCAAACTCCCAGCACATCAGCCTACGCTGGGGCTGAGATTGCGGGGCTGCCTGCCGAAAGGGCTGACCCTTTTTAAAGTTTTGGACTGTGTGCCCACTATCCGCTTTCTGGCTGAATGCAGTCTTGGTCGACTGCATCACCTCCAACCAGAGCTGATTATCTATAAGGTCCCAGCGCTTGTTGGGCCAGCTCGCCGCCTTAGAACGGAAGCGTTTGTCATACTCGAGCCATATGTTACCTGGAAACTCAGTGTGGGCATTATAAATAATATTTTGATATATCACTAAAGACATAGCACTGTAAGGTGAAACATCGACTATCAAGGCCATGTAAATCATGTAACAGGCCAGCCAATTCTCCCATGTTTGCTCAACCTTTCGTTTTTTATGCTTTTCTTTGGCCTCCTCATCCAAATCCTCCTTCTCTTTTTTGTCTAGGTCCCTGTAATAGAGAGAGAATATGTCCACATATTCATTCCTCCGGACCTTATCGATAACCTTTTGAGTTAGATGTGAGGCCAGTTCCGCGACTGACAAAACCGGAGTCGCCTCTTGGGGCCACTTATCTGTTCCCCAAAATTGATTGGCCGGCCCTGTCCTAGCAGCCTCCAGTATCGGAGCAGGCACAGCCAGAGCTGATGAACTAGTACTGGCCTCACACCCTGATGTGCCCGCCTCCGACTGAGTGCTGCGTTTTGGACTTGAGTGATGTATGTGTCCCTGATCCCAGGGCCATGTAAGTGTGGTGTTCATACCCGTAGAGGTGGTAGCTGTCTCAGTCAGCGGCATCTGAAGGACTTCCTCCTGCAACGTCACCGGCACTGGAACGGAAACTAGACCCGACTGCACAGCTCTTGTACCGACACTGGCTTCTAGGCGAGACATGCGAGACTAACAACTTCCTGCTAGCGTGCCGCACGGGCCGCTGGCTCACCTCCCCCACCCCCAGCCCCAAGCGATTCTCAAAATCCCTCATTCGCGCCATCAGCGCGTTCAAGTCGGCTGGGGTGGGCTCGTCGTCGTCCGAAGACGTCACATCCGGGGGCAGGGGGCGCTTAGCGGCGGTCCTCTCGGCTGGGCCCTTCCCCTTCGGGCCTGGTATGTTCTTCTTGGGAGCCATCCTAGGAAAATAACACACAGCGACTGTTAAATACCAGTTCAAAATGAGCCCCACCCCGGGGCTAGTTAGCCGTGAGGGCCCCACGCACAGTGCCATGCTGCGTTATTTTCAGTTGCAGGCTGGGCCCCAATAAGGGCATCCCCCAGCAAATTCCCACGTGGCTAATCACCCGTCTCGTAACTTAATTATTCTTCCTAAATAAACCAGTATGTAACCCATACACAATCAAGTACAGTTGTTGCTATCGTTAATGCAGTGTTATCCCTCCTTTTTTATTTATAAATAATATTATTTAATATATAACATTATTAAATTAATCTAATCGTTATTAATCAGTACTACCAGTTTATCAATACACAACTTCATAGCTAAATCCAAAAACATTGAACCTATTACCCAATGTGCCGCAACTGCAAGGTTTAGGTCAACAGCCAGCCAGACCGAAAGTCAGAAGCTCACTTACCCAACCAGCACCCAACTAAGATTAAGTAATTAATGCCTGTAAGTGACCGTCTAACAACCACTCCCTGACCTAATAAGAAAAAGGGGGGGGAGGGGGGGGACGGGGGGCAGTGACCACTTAAAATTAGTCCTGACCGCACCCCCCAAAGCCCCCTATTGTCCCACTGGTAGAAACTGGGCCTCACTCACACAAAATGGCCACCGTGCCATGTGGCTGGCCATGGGGGCCGCCATTTTGTAGCAGCCAGAAGGCGGCTGCAAGGCCACCCGTGCCAAAATGGCGGCACCAGGATAGGAGGATGGGGGGGGCTCGAAGTATCTGATCCCCTCAACACCCCCCCCCACAGGACCCCAGAGGCCAGCCCCGCTCCTATCGGCAAGGGGGGAAAGAAAGAGGGGGGGATGAGGGGGTAAGACGGCCACCCCACCCCCCCCCAAACTAATACATCCAAGCTCCTCAATCACATTACTTGCTCACACGCCACGAGAAAGAGGGGGGGAGCCGCCGCCATGGCACCAGCCGCCTCACCCCCCACCCCCAAGCGGCTTGAGCAACTTCCCCACGGCCGCCGAGGTGCGCACGCGGGAGGTAAAAGAGGGGCGCACTCATGGCGCCCGCCTCGCCCGCAGCGGCCCGGGCCGCCAAACCCCGGCGGCGCCCCTACCAGCGCGCCGCGAAGGGGGGCCACATGGATCAGGCCCGCTGGCGTCCCCCCACCCCCACAGTGTCGCAGGGCCAAGGGGAAAGAGGGGGAAGGCCCAGGCCCACTGCCGCCTCTGCGTGGCTGGGAGCGGCCTCCCCCAAGGTCCCGGTGAGGGGGGCAAGAAGGGCCCCCCCACCCCCGGTTCGTGGAAGGCCAGGCCGGGCCAGGCCGGAATGGGCCTAGCCCAGCCCTGCCGCAGGGAAAAAGCGGCCGCGCCCGCAACCAGCGCGCCGCTTCTTCGACGTTGCGTTGGCCCCCACCAGGGCTCCCCGAGCCAGGCCGTGGTGAGGGGGGTGAAGGCAGGGAAGGGATAAAGCCCCCTCCCCGCCTAGGCCCCCAATACCGACCTCGGTCTTCACTCGTCGTCTTCCTCTTCTTCTCAACAGGAGGTTCGAGGGAGCACGTCCTTCTCCCTCCGAACCTCTCTTCAGAATGAGCTTAACCAGGGGGCGAGTCGGCTAAGAGCCGGCCACGCCCCCTGGTCTAGATGGTTCCAGGAAGGAACCATCGTCTCATTTTTCACAGGGGGAGGCAAACTTCTCTCCCTCCCCCTTTGGGGTTTGGAAAGTCCTCTCTGTGTAGCCTGACATGGTAGTTGTTAGAGTGGTCCAGCATTTTTGTGTTCTCAAATCATATGCTGTGTCCAGGTTGGTTAATCAAAAACTGGAGAATTCCAGACAAGAAACAATTAGGGCCAGCTAATCACCTCCTAACAAAGGATTCCCCCAGGCAGTAGGAAGCCAGACCTTGAAACTGCCAGACCATTAAATGCTAATCAAGGTGGCCAATTGCAATACTCAAACCTACTTTTATAGATAATATAATATAATAATATATGATATAATATAATGTTACATTGCATTATAATTTGATAAAATATAATATAGTATATTATAATGTCAATGTATTGTATTATGTTATAGTATAATAATTGTAATGTAATAATAATAATAATAATAATAGTTCGATTTATGGTATGGTGTGTGGAATATGCATTTGGTATTGGTGGTGTTGTATTGTAACACAGTATAATACTGCCAATGATAATGTGATATAATAATTATATCGTGATATTATAATTTGTATATTTGTATTACATGCAATATTGTGATATGTTGTAGTGCAATATGATGTGTATTGCTGATGTTGTGCTATGACAGTAATGTTAATTGTTGTTTTTTCAGTTTGTTGTAAGCCGCTCCGGCAATATTGTTATATGTACATTGTAAGCCACTCTGGCAGTATTGTTGTTTGCTGTAAGCCGCTCTGAGTCCCCTTCGGGGTTGAGAAGGGTGGCATATAAAAATAGTAAATAAATAAATAAATTTATTATTTATTTATTTACTTCATTTCTATTCCGCCCTTCTCACCCTGCAGGGGACTCAGGGTGGATTACAATGTACTCATTACATTTAGACACACAAATACACAAGACAGACAGAGGCAATTTAACATCTGGCCACCAGAAGGAGCTGTCGCACTCCTTCATTCCTGGATATCTTTTTTATGGCCTCATAAATCAGTTAAAGTAAGCCTCCCCACTAAGTGGTATCTTAATTTTCTACTTGACAGATGCAACTGTCTTTCGGGTTGCAAAGGTCAACAACAGGCTACACAATAGGTTGAGAGCCCACCTCGACTTGGGCAAGCCTCAAACTCATGACAAGAGTTTTTTCTCCCACCCTGAACATTCCACAGATATATAAACCCCATTTTGCTAGTTTCCAAGAGACCTCACAACCTCTGAGGTTGCCTGCCATAGATGCAGGTGAAACGTCAGGAGATAATGCTTCTGGAACATGGCCATACAGCCTGGAAAGCTTACAACAACCCAGATTTGCTGCTGTCCTGATCAGTAATTATGGCTTTTGCTGCCGTCCTGATCAGTAATTATGGCATGGAAAGTCTTACTTGTAATTATTCCAATTCATAATTACAGTTATGATTAAAATAACCAAAGTGACCTTTGAAGGCATCTCCCACAGAACAGCACTGTTAAAGAACAAGAGGGCAGGGGTCTCTGAAGCTGTCTGTCTTCCGCCTGCTGGATGTGCTGAGACAGACAGCTGAGGCAGGATCCAGACAGGACCCTGCAGGGCTCTCTGAAGCTGTCTGTCTCTGTTCACACCGCAACTAAAATAAGGCTGGGCATGTCATTCCTCACTGACTCACTCTCCAACACCTTGGAAGTGGCTGTATGGGGGAGGGGAGAGATTGCAGGACTTGAAATGATAGTACCGGGTAGGACTGAAATACTATATTTCACTGCGTAATAGTCGGAGCTGCATAATAGTTGCACCTCCTCTTTTGGGGTCCCAAACATTGTTCCTTGCCTTTCCTCGCATACTTGTCACATGTTTAGAACCATTGTACTTTGCAAGCTGTGCCAATGTATTGCTGGCAGATGAACTGTACAGGAAAAACCCAGGCTTTCTAATTACATGATGTACTGTACCGATGACAACTTCGCCTGTGCATCCGCTTCCTTTGCAGATCCTAACTGGCATTGAAGCCAAAAGACAGGACTGTCACTCTCTTCACTGGGTTAAGTCAGAAAGCCCTGGATTGAAAAAAAAAGTGATTATACCAGCTTTCAGACTCAACCCATTTAAAAGGTGTAGCTGTAAAGCAAAGTGGCATGCAGGCAAAGCTATTATTGGTACAGTAATGACCTCTTAACACATGCTGCCAGAATCGCTGAGTATCGTCGTAGATTGTGGTGATTGTGGTGATTGCAGTGACCGCGGTGGCGCCCGCCCAGGTGACATGGGGATCTGTCACCCCACCTCATCACACGGGGGGAAGCGTCAGGAAGTTGGCTGTCCCCATGAATTCCTATGTAAACATAGTACCCCCAAGCCCCATTTCTGCGAGGCCAGTGGTCAATGGCAGCGAAAGCCGCTGAGAGGTCCAGCAGCACCAACAGGGATACACTTTCACTGGCGCTTGGAAAAACCCTCACTGGACCCCACTCAATTAGTCAACTATCAGCCAGTTTCCAATCTCCCCTATTTGGGCAAAATCATGGAACGTGTGGTGGCCACGCAACTCCAGGGGTTTCTGGTAGACACTGATTATCTAGATCCGCCACAGTCTGGCTTTAGGCCGGGACATGGAACTGAGACAGCCTTGGTCACCTTGGTAGAATGATCTTCGCCGGGAGCTCGACAGGGGAGTGTTTCTCTGATGGTTCTGCTAGACCTCTCAGCGGCTTTCGATACCTTTGACCACAGTATCCTTCTGGGATGCCTCACAGAAATGGGGCTTGGGAGTACTGCTCTGCAGTGGCTCCAATCCTTCCTGGGGGGTCAGTCTCAGAAGGTGTTACTGGGTGACACCTGTTTGACTCCACAGCCATTGTATTGTGGAGTCCCTCAGGGTTCAGTACTGTCCCCGATGTTATTCAACATCTACATGAAACCGCTGAGAGAGATAATCCAGAGTTTCCGAGTGTTATCTGTATGCAGATGACGTCCAGATCTGTCACTCCTTCCCACCTGCCACTAAGGAGGCTGTCCAGGCTTTGAACTGGTGCTTGGCTGCTGTGTCGGACTGGATGAGGGCTAGCAAATTGAAACTTAATCCAGACAAGACAGAGATCCTCCTAGTCAGTCTGAAGCAGGTTTGGTACTTTTCCGAGCATAAAAAGTACAGTCAGAAAGTGATGCTACATGCGTGTCAACTCTGAAAAAGAGGGTTTTGGTGTCTGGAATCAATCAGGCACATGTTATAGAAGACTAACACCCTGATTATATACATTCTAATCCACTCTGTGCCAAGTTATACTATATATGCTAGATGAGTGGGAATACAGTGCTGTTTGAGCTATGAAAGTAATGGGATTCTTAATGTGAATGGAAAACACCAGTGCGCATGGCAAAAGTCCTATCTTCACTGCTGGCAGGAAGCCCGGACTAAAGTAACAAGAAAAGAACAGAGAGGCAAAATTGATAGCTTGCACTGTGAGAAAGAATGTTTACAGAAAGCTATTGTTCTCATATTTAGTGATGACAAAGACATGATGCAAATGATTTATTTAGTGTTTATTGGATTAATGAAATGTCATGTAACAACAGTAATCACCAGCCAATTAAGATTGTTATAACCATGAAGAAGGGGTGGGTTTAACCAGATGGACTCCATTAGGAGTATAAAGGTCTTTGTATGAAATGTGACGGGGTCTTTTGCCCCTATCTACAGCTGTGTTCTGTTGGCAAACACCCACCAGCTGGTGAAAGATAATAAACCTTTTTTGTTTTCACCCTACTTCACAGTTGTCACGAGTTTCCTCTTCTAAGTATCCGCACGTTCGGGCAGCGTTGGTAAGATTAATTTGGTACTTGGAGTTCTAGAACTCCCGGTTCTGCTTCAAGTCGAAAGGCCGAACAGGGCATAGGGTTACAGCCTGTGTTGGATGGGGTTGCACTCCTCCTGAAGATGCAGATTCGTAGCTTGGGAGTGATCCTGGATTCATCGCTGAGCCTGGAACCCCAGGTTTCGGCGGTGGCTAGGGGAGCTTTTGCACAGTTAAGACTCATGCGCCAGCTGCGCCCGTACCTTGGGAAGTCTGATCTGGCGACGGTAGTCCACGCTCCGGTCACATCTCGAATAGATAACTGTAACGCAATCTATGTGGGGCTGTCTTTGAAAACAGTTCGGAAACTCCAACTAGTCCAACGGGCGGCAGCCAGGTTACTAACTGGAGAGACATACAGGGAGCATACCACTCCCCTGTTGTGTCAGCTCCACTGGCTACCTGTCCATTTCCGGGCTCAATTCAAAGTGCTAGTTTTGACCTTTAAAGCTCTATACAGTTCTGGCCCAGCTTACTTGTCCGAACGCATCTGCCACTACATACCACCTCGTAAGATCATCCGGGGAGGCCCTGCTCTTGCTTCCGCCAGCAACTCAACTGTAGCTGGAGCTGGTGGGGACAAGAGACAGGAGCTTCTCAGCTGTGGCCCTCCACCTGTGGAATGCACTTTCAAGCAAAATACGATCAACCCCATCCCTCCTAGCTTTCAGGAAGAAAGTAAAATCGTGGTTGTGGGACCAGGCCTTCGCACAGTAACTGCAGCACTTTATTCGGAACTGACTGTTTTAATGATGGACACGAAACATAGCTTCCGCCATTGATTGATTATTTGAAAGTGCATTGTATATAGAAAGAATTTTTTATGAACTGGATAGCTAATGTTTTAATGTTGATGTTTTAATCTTGTTGTATTAGTGTTTTATATTGTGTATTGTTGCTGGCATCTAATTGTGCCTTGTAAGCCGCCCTGAGGCGCCCCCCCCCCCCAGGGGGGGGGGTTGAGAAGGTTGGGTTAGAAATACAGTAAATAAATAAACAGGTTGGGTTTTTTTGCCAGTTTCACCCTGGAACCGCCCCGGAAGTACTTCTCCGGGGTGTGATGGCAGCTATTAGGCTTCATGGCAAAACTGCCAAAAGCCATCACTGATGACAAAAAAAACAGCCCATGTGATGAGGTAGTAAGTCATGTGACACAGAAAGCCTAGATTGGTGGTTGTCAACCTTCCTAATGCCATGACCACTTAAAAAGTTCCTCATGTTGTGGTGACCCTCAGCCATAACTGCAATTTTGCTATTGTTATGAATCGTAAGGAGCCCCTGGTGGCGCACTGGGTTAAACCGCTGACCTGCTGAACTTGTTGACCAAAAGGTCACAGGTTCAAATCCGGGAAGCAGCTGTCAGCCCCAGCTTCTGCCAACCTAGCAGTTTGAAAACATGCAAATGTGAGTAAATCAATAGGTACCCCTCCAACAGGAAGGTAATGGCACTCCTTGCAGTCATGCCGACCACATTACCTTGGAGTTGTCTATGGACAATGCCGGCTCTTTCGCTTAGAAATGGAGATGGGCACCAACCCCCAGAGTTGGACACAACTGTACTTAATGTCAGGGGAAAACCTTTACCTTTACATGTGAATCGTAATGTAAATATCTGATATGCAGGGTGTATTTTCATTCACTGGATCAAAATTGGCACAAGGAGCTCCCCGCGGCTCCTCCCTCCCTCCTAAAGCCACGCCGGCCTGAAAAGAGCGATTTCAGCCACTTCTGAGGCCGGCATGACGGCTCCCCGCGGCATCGGCTCCAGGGGTGGGGCTTTCCTTCCTCCTCCTTGCGCCGGCAAGGAGGCGGGGGTGGGGCGGGGCAGGGGTGGGGGCGGGGGCAGAGCCTTTGGGGTTGAGGGGAGCAGAGCAAGGGGGGCGGCGGGGTGGCCATAGATGGCGCTTCCGCCGCCGCACACATGCACGCTTTTTTTTGAATTGGGGGGGATCTGCTGCCTCCCCCATGGCTGCCACCCTTCCTGGGTAATCTGGGCCTGAGGGCAACCTTACTCTTTGCTTCACAACAGATGTTGAGTGAACTCATATTTTACACCAACAGCAGCATCAGAAAACCACCCTAGGGTGGCCTTATGGGTAATCTGGGCCTGAAGGCAAACCTTTACCTTTGCCTACAACAGATGTGTTGAGTGTGTAACTCATATTTTACACCAACAGCAGCATCAGAAAATGTTGTGTCCATGTCTCCATAGCTGTATCTTTTGATGTAATATCCTAGCCTCTGTTTCTTGATTCTTTTGGATTGGCATGGATGAGTGCAGAAGGAACAGGGACTCGTTTTGGCCCCAGCACCCCCTATCATGCTTCCCTATGAGATATCAGCAGCGCAAGAGCTGTTTTGGAGGGGTTTGATAAACCAGCCACTCTGCTGGAGGAGCTGTCCCAGATGTTCCCATTGAACAGTCGGCCTCTTTAGATAAGGAAGGCAAAAAACATTCTACATACTCTGGGAGAAACGTCTGTCACTTACTCTTTGTGAAAGACACTGAAGACAGCTTGGAGATGCTGCCTTTTTCCCCCTGGAAACTTGGAACCAAATCTTGACTAATCTTTTGAGAGTCCTTCTCACTGTCTTGATTTCCCCAGCTACACATTGATTCAGCAGCTTATTGACTCATGGACTGCTAATTACACATATGGCTTCTTTCTACTCAGTGTAAATGATGACACCCCCCTCCCCAAAGTCCACATCATCACCAGAATAAATGTGACTGGAAGTGACGTCATGTCACTTCCAGTTTAGCGCTTATATACGAGGGCGGGTCAATAAGTCCATGACTTTTTGAATTTCCCTTCTCTTTACTGAAAGGGCAACACTGCTCCTGTCAACAGGCACCTGTCAGTTGACTCCTGTCAAAATTTGAACACGTTGCGTCATTTAGTTTGTGCTTGACAGCCATTGATAGCAGACTACCATGTGATTTGAGGAGAAAATGGGGGGGGGGGGAGTGAATTTCTTGTGCTCATTAAACATTATTTTTTGTGGAAAAAACCCATCACTCAAACCAAGGCTAAGCTTGATAAATACTTTGGGGACTCTGCACCATCAATTTCAATGGTAAAAAAGTGGATTACTGAATTTCGTTGTGGCCGTACAAGCACGGAAGATGCCGAACATTCTGGATGCCCAGTTGAGGTCTCTACACCCGAAACAATTAAAAAAATTCACGATATGATGTCAGTCAATCGGAGATTGAAAGTGCGAGAGATTGTGGAAGCCATAGGCATCTCACATGGCTCAGTGGTTTCAATTTTAAATGATCACTTGGGTATGAGAAAGCTTTCCACAAGATGGGTGCCGCGTTTGCTCACAATCTACCACAAACTCAATCATGTGACAATTTTGCAGGAGTGTTTGCCGTTCTTCAACCACAGTATTGATGAGTTTTTACAGTGGGTTTCTCGGGGTGAATCAGCACCAAAGAAGGCCAAGGTGGGTTTGTCAGCCAATAAAGTCATTGCAACCATTTTTTGGGATGCACGCGGTATAATCCACATTGACTACTTTCAAAAGGGTGAAACAATCAATGGCGAACTTTATGCCAACTTATTGGGTCAATTTAATGAGGATTGGGGGAGGGGGAGACCAAATTTGGCCAAGAAAATGTTCTTTTGCACCAGGACAATGCAAGAGTGCATACATGTGCAGTTGCCACGGCAACAATCCATGAATTGCTCCCTCATCTGCCCTATTCTCCGGATTTAGTCCCGAGTAACTATTTCTTGTTTCCAAACCTGAAGAAATGGCTCGGCGGAAAGAGATTTGACTCCAACAATGAAATCATCTCACAAACAAATACCTATTTTAATGACCTCGACAAATCTTATTTTTTGGAAGGGATAAAAAAATTGGAGAAACGTTGGACAAAGTGTATAGAGCTCAAAGGAGACTACGTTGAAAAATAAAATGATTTTTTAATCCAAAAACCTGTGTTTCATTCAAAAGGTCACGGACTTATTGACCTGCATATTTTGTTTGTTTTGAGGGTAGGCGAGGGGCTTGAGTTGGATGTGTTGATAAAATCATTGTATTTTGCAGGAATTGGGTGGAAAGTTTTGAAGGCTTTGGGGGGTCTGATGGCTTTACAAAGTTTCAAAGGAGTTTAAGGATAGTCCTTTAGGTCCCCAAAGGCTACACATGGCATAAGCACCAGGTTTTACAGGATACGAAACAAAATGGGTCAATCACCCCAATTGTACTGTTATAAGAAATGATTAAGAGACACTCACTAATTCCTTCCAACTCACTCCACACGAAAATGGCCAGAAAAGCTCTGATTAAACCTGATTAATCAGTGATTAATGAAATGTTTGACTAATCACACTGATTGTGCATGGGGTGTTTTTCAAATTTTCACAAAATTTAGAAGGACAGCAGAGCAGGTTAAGGACAATGGCTTTAGAAAGTTCTGGTGTGAGCCGACATCCTTGTTATGGTTCTTGCATGACTTTTGAAGCCGAAAGTTTCCAATTTTAATAGAATAGCACAAGTCACTATTGATCATGTGGGGGCTGATAGATGCTCCAGAATGGGTGGGTGTAACTCTGGCGCTGCATTTTGGAAAATGGCATTTATAACATTTTGGATAAACACCTTTTGGAGATCTTTTTTTAAAAAAGAAAAGCATGACCTTTCAAAGAAAAGTTTTTTAAAAACCATTTAAATTAGAAGTTTATCTTGTGATATACAACCAGATATACAGTGTTTCCTCGCTACTTCGTGGTTCGCTTTTTGTGGACTTGCTGTTTCACGGGTTTTTGCCTCCTGGCAACAATGGAGAATGGAAGGGGGTTTCACCCTTCCCCTCAGGAGAGCGGCAGCCAATCATATATATATATAGATAGATATATAGATAGATATAGATAGAGATAGATAGATATAGATAGATATAGATAGATATAGATAGATATAGATAGATATAGATAGATATAGATAGATATAGATAGATATAGATAGATATAGAGAGATATAGAGAGATATAGAGAGAGATATAGATAGATATAGAGAGATAGATATAGAGAGAGATAGATATAGTTTTACAGGAGGGGGTCTGATGGCTTTACAAAGTTTCAAAGGAGAGAGGATAGAGAGAGGCTACACATGGCATAAGCACCAGGTTTTAGAGAGAGACGAAACAAAATGGGTCTAATCACCCGAGATTGTACTGTTATAAGAAATGATTAAGAGACACTCACTAATTCCTTCCAACTCAGAGCGAAAATGGCCAGAAAAGCTCTGATTAAACCTGATTAATCAGTGATTAATGAAATGTTTGACTAATCACACTGATTGTGCATGGGGTGTTTTCAAAGAGCGACAAAATTTAGGAAGGACAGCAGAGCAGGTTAAGGACAATGGCTTTAGAAAGTTCTGGTGTGTGAGAGAGAGAGAGAGAGAGAGTGAGAGAGAGAGAGAGAGAGAGAGAGAGAGAGAGCGAGAGAGAGCGAGAGAGAGCGAGAGGTATATAAATCATAGCCTTATAGCCCCTTCCTTAGAGCTAGCCAAAAAAATGTGGGTGGTGCCTTTAAATCTCTCTTCACTTCTGCCTCACCCTCAGAATGCAATAGACCCTACTTCGCGGATTTTCACTTTTCGCAGGTGGGCCTGGAATCTAATACCCGCGATAAGCGAGGGAACACTGTAATTATGCAGTTGTTAGACAGGATAACCAGTTATAGCTGATCTTTTACGAAAACAGAGATTTTGCCAGTGCATAAAGAGCTTTAGAAGTGTTCCTCAGTGTCCCAAAACATATATACTCTTCCCATAAAACAATGTATTTTATACCATGCACTCAAGAGACAAAAACGAAGTAAACTTGGATAAAAATAACTTATTTGGCTTACTCACAAACTTCATGGATTCAGCACACACAAGTACAAAACTTACCAGCCCAGTGTCAGATATGTTTGAGATAATTCGCTGTGCCATCCAGCCAGGGTATCTTTCATATAACAAAACAGCTATCAACAGGTCACCCAATTAAAAGGAGAGAAGAGGGAGGGAGAGTATGATCTGCAGCCCCTTTTATAATTTGTCATGAACTATAGATTAAAGGAAACTGCATATTAGAACATACATATAGGAAACAGTAAGCAACATGATCATAGATAA
The DNA here is from genome assembly GCA_030556195.1 of Anolis apletophallus. Lineage (NCBI taxonomy): Eukaryota > Metazoa > Chordata > Lepidosauria > Squamata > Anolidae > Anolis > Anolis apletophallus. The sequence continues at coordinate 19,491,438 of JARBWK010000011.1, forward strand.
ACATTACCAGAAAAGGCTTGCAGAAGGTTGTCATTTCCAACACTGTACTATAGAATTGATGCAGTTTGATCTAATTTTAACTGCAGGGGATTAAAGCTACAGTCTAAAAAGTCTAAAGACCAACTGAGGTGATATCAAACTACATTAATTCTACAGTGTAGACATACTGTCAAAGCAGACGCCTCTTAAAGAGCCAGACCCAATAAAGAGTTAAAAAGAGTTGATTGTCCACAAAGTCTCTGTGCTAAAAAGCACTCAAAGAAACAAAGGGGCACTTAAAAGTCAGTGGAAAGAAACTCCGAAAACAGCCTATCAAATAAACAGTCTTTGCAGATCGCAAACACGGAAGAAACACAAACAGAACAGGAACAAAAAGCGAAGTCAAAGTGAAATCCTGAGTCATCACCGGGAGGCAGTCCTTAAGGGTTGAGCATCAAGCGTAGTCAAGGAAACCGGATCAAGCAGAAGGAGGAGGCAAACCAAGGTCCCAACAGGAGCAAATGCAGGGGAAAAATACACAACGTAATCCCTGCAAACACCCAAGTTTCCACCCCCCTCCATACTGTACCCCACTCTTGCAGGCAGGCAGCATTTTGCACTCACAGTAGTTCAAAGGAATAAAAACCACTCCAAACGTGGTACGGGCAGCAGCAGCGACTAAACATAAAAGCACAACATTGAAAACCCCAAACTCTTCCCACAAGCCCCAGCTGGAGCAGCAGCATCCCAGCCCCAAGAAGCAAAGCAGTTTCCCAACTCATGTTACTCCATACAGGAATCAGAATACACAGGACACAGCAACTCAAAGTCATAAATCCCAAACGCAACACCTTGCCAGCCACAAAGTGAAGTGCCCAAAAGCCTGCATTTTATTAGTCTCCCATCTCAGACCCACCCGAGCTTGACAACGCCCTGTCTTTAGCAATCTCAGCTGTTGCTGTCTCATCAGCTGCAGACTCTTGACTGCCCCTCCATGTCCTCCATCTCCTGTCAAGACTTAGTTCTCCACAGCGGTCATCAGGATAGCCCGAGGGCCATTCATCATCGTCAGAGAACCCCAAAAAGGTGCCAATGCTTGTGGGTTCCGCACAAACAGCCTGAACTTCCCGCACCCTAGCCCAATCCATCTCTGGTTCTTTATCTGAAGTATCTCCCTCACTCTGACTCCCATCCTCCCCAGGGAAGCCCTCAAAAGACTCATCATCAGTGGGTTCTGTAAGTATTTGCCTTATCCTTTTACACTGGGAGATTTCCTCCTCGCTTTGTTCATGAGTAAGCCTTTTGCTTCCTCTCTGATGCATAGAATGGCTATCATCAGCCCCACCCAACTCCATACTACTGTTAGACGCTGAAGAATCAGCCCTACCCAAATCTCTACTACCAGGAGTTGCAAGAGCCTCAGGCTCAACTACAACACGTACCCTAAGTTAGAAGAAAAGAGAAAAAATGAAAGTGCCATCAATGGCTACTAGTCAGGTTGACCATACATAATCTCTAGTAATGTAGCTCTGTGTAGCAATTGCTGGAGGAACAGCACTGGGAAGAGTCTGCCATATTATGTCCTGCTAGTGGGCACTCCCTTGGGACTTCTTGTTGCCTGATGTCGGAGCGGAAAATTGGTCTACTTTGGTCCTTTCCCCACTTGGGTTCTTCTGCTCTTATGTTCTGAGAGACTGATGGAAGGGAAATGCTTGAACTGTTTTCCATTTGTGTTTGGAGAAAAAAGTTGAAATAAAACATTTCAAAAAACGATTGTGAAATAGATTGGCAAATCTTTACGAGGAGGATCCTAGTTGGACTAGGCTTTGGAGTTCCTGACTTTGTATGAAAACTTGTGTGTTTTGTTTGTCTGTCTGTAAATTTCGGCATGGAAAGCAACACCACAATAATGTGCTGCTTTGGTTTTCCGCACAGACATATTCTCTAATGTAGTTGTCTGTATGTTTCTGAGATTCTGGTGTTTTTGCTGTTTTACTCTGCCTGACCGACAGAAGCTCTTGCTTGGCTCTGAGCCCATCATCTTTCCATTTGTGTTTGCATCTCCGAAAACCCCTTCTCTGAAGCCTGCTGCAGTCCCCATAGACAGTTATGAAGAGCGCTGAAGGCTGCTTTGTCTTGGTCTGTTCTGGCAATTATGATGTGTATTTGGAATGGCTCCAAGTCTGACTTTAGCCTCAGGTTACAACCTACTGAATTATTATTCTTAGGAAAGGCCCTAACCTGGCCTCAGAAAACCAAATAGAACCGAGTCATGGCTCCTTTGTGTCTTTCTTGAAAAGTCTTCAGAGGACTCATGCAAACCCAATGTCCATCTTTAGTACTTTTGAGGAAGAGGTTGGTTGGTTGGTAGATCATGGATTCCTCCGGGTATTGTTGAGCTGCAAGTCCCAGCAGCCTTAGTCTGCACAATGAGTAATGATGGGAGTTGTAGTCCTGCCTATATTGGGAGGACTCCATAAGACCTACCCCTGCAGCTTGCCCCAATCGATTGCAATAGAAACCGAAGATGCAAGGATGGACACATTTCAAAAAGGATATTTTGACAAGGATGTTGTCCAAAGGAACGCTACCAAAAATGCTCAAAGATCTGAAAACCATGAATCCTTATGTGGATGCATGAGCTGAGCATGTTTAGCTTGAAGAAGAGGAGGCTAAGAAAAGATATGATAGCTGTCTTTATATATTAGGAAGGAAGAGGGATCAAGCTAGCTTTCTCTTCCTGCAGTTTAGGACATGGAGCAAACTACATGAAAAGAGATCCCACCTAAACATTAGGAAGAACTTGCTGGTGGCAAGAATTGTTCAACAGAGGAATGTGCTACCTTGGAGTGTGATGGAGTCTCTCTTTTCTTGGAGGCTTTTTAAATAGAGCTCAGTGGCCTTCTGTCAGGAGCGCTTGGATTCCTTCACGGCATGGTTGGCCTTTGTGGTCTCTTACAACTAAATTCTGTAATTCTGTAATGTTGCACATCTGAACTAAGGAACCCATTGTTGTGTGCGGTGTGCATCCTTGTGCATTATATATTTGTATGTGCCATGGCACCGCGAAATGTGCAAGTTTTCTCTCTGACAAGAACATTTAATTGCTTCTGTATAGGAACTTTCACATGAATAATATACCAATGGGAATGAATGTTCAGAAAGTGCTTTGGCAGTGATCCTACATCAGGAGATGTCTCCTAAAAGTTCTACTATGGTGGAACTATGAAATGCCTCCTCCCATTCCTTCATCACTGAGTGCCTGGTGGGGTTGGCAAAATCTGGATTGTGTGCCTCACATCATCCTTGGAGTTCCTAAGTATTTATTTATTTATCATATCAGGAGCGAACCCAAGGTACGTACCGTTCTAATGTATTTTTTAAAACACAAAGTTCAGTAACTTGGTATTATATTAAATGTCCTTTGACCAGTTGCTGGCCACTTGAAGTGCCTCTGGTGTTGCTGTAAGTCCTTGATTGTGCATGTGACAGCAGGCTCGGATTATCATTTTGTGGCGCCCTAGGCCACACTCTGTAAATGCTGCCCTTTGGGGGGGCGTTGAGGGGGGACGGCGCTGCTTTCGGGGTGGGGCCGCTTATGGGGCGGAGCCAGCGCGAAGGAGGAGGAGGCGGGGGAAGTCCCGCTCCTAGAGCGTCTGACGTGGCTTCCCCCCGCCGCCTACTCGCTTGCACGGGCGCCCCTCCTTCCTTCACTGAAGGAAGGAGCAGCGCCCGCCCGAGCGAGAAAGGAGGCGGCAGGGCGGCGGGACTTCCCCTGGCTCCTCCTCCCTCACGCCTGGCTCCTCCAGCGCCCCTCAAACGCCGCCCCTCAGGCGCCCCTCCTTCCTTCACTGAAGGAAGGAAGGGCGAAGCCGGCGCGAGGGAGAATGAGCCGGGGAAAGTCCCGCCCCTAGGGCATCTGACGTAGCTTCCCCCCGCCACCTCCTCGCTCGCACGGGTGCCCCTCCTTCCTTCACTAAAGGAAGGGGCGGCGCCCACCTGCGCGAGCGAGGAGTTGGCGGGGGGAAGCCACGTCAGACGCCCTAGGGGCGGCGGGACTTCCCCCGGCTCCTTCTCGCTCGCTCCTTAATTTTTTTTTCAATTTTGGGGGGTCCGGTTGGGCTGCGCTGCCAAAGCTGCCGCCCTAGGCCATGGCCTAGGGTGACCTTATGAGTAATCCGGGCCTGTGTGACAGGACTCAGACTGCATTGTAATAGGTAGTCTGTGGTTTGGTCTTCTCCACATTCGCATGTCATGGACTCCACTTTGAAGCCCCATTTCTTAAGGTTGGCTCTGCATCTCATGGTGCCAGAGAACAGTCTATTCAACGCCTTCCTAGTCACCCAATCTCCTGTGTGCCCCGGAGGCAGTCTCTCATTTGGTATCAGCCATGAATGGAGGTTCCAAGTTTTAACCTGCCACTTTTGGACTCTCGTTTGCTGAGGTGTTCCTGCGAATATTTCTGTAGATCTTAGGAAACTATTTGTGTGTGCAAGTGTGACACACCTCGCGCCAAGAACAACATGCAGACACAATTGGTTAGATAAAATTGGCCACAACTCAATTTATTGAAAACAGAAACATAGGGTTGGCGGCCACGCATAGATGCTGGATCAGGGTAGGACAGCCCCCATGAAAAGTCCATAGTCATTTGCAGGCCTGGGGTGTGAGCGGCCCAATCCCTATCCACGGAAACTCAGCACCCCAGGGGGCCTGGGCATTATCCCCCATACAACCAAGGGGCGATAAGCCAGCCTGATCCAGGGGCCATGCCACACGCCACATGCCAAACACGGAGTTGCGACAAAGAACATAACAAAACGTAAACCCGAGAACAGAGCAACAATAAAGTGCAGAGTAACAAAATACACCAACAAGTAATGCAAAGAGTAGGGAGGGTGGGAGAAAAAACCAGATTGCCTCTACACGTGGTGAGGCAGTCCCTGGGCAGCCTTAAGTAAGTGTGTGCCGGCCAGAAGCAAGGAGGGGGCGAGGCGGGGCCAGCCCCCTCATTGGCCAGCTGGCGTGGATGGCGGGAAGCCGTCCTGCTACCCCAGGGGCTTCTGGGGAAAAGAAGCCCCTCAGGGAAGAAGATGGCATGGGGGCAACGCTACCCCACAAACCTCATGGCCGGTGAGTCGGCCATGCCCATTCTTGATTTAAGGCATTGGTGTGCAGGCTGATACCCTGCACTTAGAGATTCCTAAGTGCAAGCGATGAAGAACCTTTATTTTGCCTTACCCCATTACTACTGGGTGTATGATGGGTTTATTTTCCTTCCTGATACCAATGTGAATAAACAATTGATAAGTAAGGGCAAGCAAGAGCTTTTAGTACAGTTTCCATCACGGTGGAATAGTTAAGCTTTCTGAGGAGCTCTTGTCACTTCCTTTCTTTTGCTTTCCAAAACTGTTCTTTTTAGGGAGAGGCACGAGGAACGCTTTTCTGCCCTGCAGGCTTCTGTCTTGCCAGAAAAATCAAATAATCAAAATGAAGAAAAAGAATAATTGTGTCTTTGCGTTCTAGATTGCATAATGATTTCAAGCAGTTAGCAAAGGGGAGCTTTGGGCAAGTTGGTGTAATGTGTGAATGCCTTCAGGTCAGCTGTTGACTTATATTCACTCCATAACTCACTTCGTTTCATAGGATTTTTTTTGAAGATAAGGCATATTTGGAGGTGCTTTTTTAGCTGTTCCTTCCTCAGAAATCTAGTGTACAGCACCTGATATTTATTGGTGGCCCCCAATTTATGTACAACCTGGTTAGTTTTCAAAATCAAGCACAAACTGATGCCTTTAAGACAGTGGTTCTCAACCTTCCTAATGTCGCAACCCCTTAATACAGTTCCTCATGTTGTGATGACCCCCAACCATAAAATTATTTTGGTTGTTACTTCATAATTGTAATTTTGCTACTGTTATGAATCGTAATGTAAATATCTGATATGTTGTTTTTCTTCATTCGTTCAGTTGCTTCTGACTCTTCGTGACCTCATGGACCATCCCATGCCAAAGCGCCCTGTTGGCCGTCACCTCCCCCAGCTCCTACAGGGTCAAGCTAGTCACTTCAAGGATACTATATCCGATATGTAGGATGGATTTTCATTCACTGGACCAAATTTGGCACAAATACTCAATACGCCCAAGTCTGAATCCTGAAGGGGTGGGGTGGGAGATTGTCATTTGGGAGTTGTAGTTGCTGGGATTTATGGTTAACCTACAATCAAAGAGCATTCTGAACTCCACCAATGATGGAATGGAATCAAACTTCCCACACAGAACTCCCATGACCAAGAGAAAATACTGGGCGGGTGACCATTGAACTTGAGTTTTGGAGTTGTAGTTCACCTATACATAGAGCAATGGTTCTCAAACTGTGAGTTCCCAGATGTTTGGGCCTTCAACTCCCAGGAATCCTAACAGTTGATAAACTGGCTGTGATTTCTGGGAGTTGTAGGCCAAAACACCTGGGGACCCACAGGTTGAGAATCACTGATCTAGAGCAATGTTTTTCAACCTTTTTTGAGCCGCGGCACATTTTTTACATTTACAAAATCCTGGGGCACACCACCAACCAAAATGACACAAAATGACACTCTAACACAGTAATACATATAGTTAATGTGTTTTTAAATGTATTTATGCACTTAGTGTGAAACCTGGGCCTGTTTCGATGAACACAACATAGATATCCTGGCAGGAATGGCAGAAAGACACACACTAAGGTCTTGCTCAACAGCTGGGAGTTATAGTTCACCTGCAATCAAAGAGCATTCTGAACTCCACCAATGATGGAATGGAATCAAACTTCCCACACAGAACTACCATAACCAAGAGAAAATACTATAAGAGTTTGGTGGGCATTGACCTTGAGTTTTGGAGTTGTAGTTCACCTATATCCAGAGAGCACTGTGGAGGGGAGGGAGGAAGATGTGGGGTGAGTTTGCGCAGTAGCGCCCGCACAGATCACGTCTTCCCCCCTCCCGCAGAAGCGGCAGCGTGAGCAAAGCGAGGCAAAGCAAGCAGAGCGAGGCTGGGAAGAAGGGAGCCCGAGTGGAGAAGAAAAAGTGTTCGGCAGGAGGGGGAAGAAAGGGTATTGGGGGTTCTGACACTGAGCTAGAGAGTACTGTGTACCAAACTTAACACAAATACTCCATATGCCCAAATGTGAACACTGGTGGAGTTTGGGGAAAATAGACCTTGACATTTGGGAGTTGTAGTTGCTGGGATTTATAGTTCACCTACTATCAAAGAGCATTCTGAACTCCACCAACAATGGAATTGAACCAAACTTGGTACATAGAACTCCCATTGCCAACAGAAAATACTGTAACAGTTTGGTGGGCATTGACCTTGAGTTTTGGAGTGTTAGTTCACCTACATCCAGCAAGCAGGAGGAGGGCTTTTAGTGGGGGCATTTGCTGTCTGTTTCCAAAAAGGAAAAGAAGGGCAGGCGTCAAGATCCTCAGCCTTCTCTGCTGAAGGTCTCGATATGTGTTTTCTGATGGTCTTTGGTGACCCCCCCCTAAAAAACCCCTCACGGGCCCACCAGGGGTCCCTACCCCCAGGTTGAGAACCTCTGCTTTAAGATATGTAGGTAGGGACCATTTATTTTTTGGACTAATTCCATATCCAAACAATGTGGTGTACCTTATATTCATGAAGCATTACTGACATCTACTGGTTCGTTGCATCTCTTTGCTTGCATTAAAATCTCCTTAAACATCCCCCTCTCAGTCCCGTTCCCATTAAAGAGCAGATCAGATATCTGGGCTCAAGGAGACACAGTACATTTGCCTCCTGGGGAGGGACTCCAGAATCTGGAGGTCTGACCCATTTCTCATTGTCGTTCACTTTTTTCTTTCCAGATGGGACGTGGTGCTAAGGTATCTGGGCAGGTGGAAACAGACAGCTGCTGCTCTGTAGGAGCCATGCAGAGTTGGAGATGTCCTGATTGCCTCCATGTCCAGCCATCAGCAGGGCCTCCAGAACACATTTTCGGGAGGGAACGGCCTCAACATTGGCAGGCAGATTTATTATTTTTGCTTACTTGCAAGTACTTGCAGTTCCTTGCAGTGGGAAGGCAAATTACTTTTCCCGTCCATTAGCATCCAAACAGCCATAAACAGGAAGAACATTGCAAATGCAATATATATTTAGAACTCCCCTTCCAACGTCCCATTAGTAATGCACATAGGATAGATGGATTGTGGGCATATATTACTATTTACATTCTTGGGAGAGCTCAATGATAATGTTTGACTTCCTATTTCTAATATACTTCTGGTGCCTAATGCCTAAGGCAGTGTTTCTCAACCTGGGGGTCGGGACCCCTGTGGGTGTCAGAGGGGTCACCTTCTATACTGCCATATAAAACCCAGATTATCTGCTTTGGAGTGAATTATATGACAGCAGGGCCGGCCCCTCCCATTCCGCCGACTACGCGGCCGCATAGGGCGACGGCACCAGGGAGGAGCGTTGCCACCTGGGAGGGGCGCCGCCGCGCTGGCCACCCCACCCCGCCCCGCCACTGCGCCTCCGCAGCCAGCCGCGCCGCTGGGTGGGCGTGCTCGGAGCTAGTGCTGCCCGTGCCGTGGCTGCACCGCCGCCCGGCGTGTGCGCCGCCGTGCGGGGACGCTCTCTTACAGCCGCGCGGGACGCACTCACGCGGCCATGCGGGACGCCACCACGTGTGCGTGTCCCCGTGCGGGGCACTTTGAACGGCGCGCGGGACGCCACCACGCATGTGCAGCCGGCTGCGTGAGGGCGTCCAGGACCCACGGGGGGGCACCAAAATAAGGTTTGCGTACCCCCCCGGGAGAGGTAAGGCCGCCCCTGTATGCAGTGTAGACTCATATAATCCAGTTCAAATCAGATAATGTGGATTATCTGCTTTGATAATCTGGATTATATGGCAGTGTAGAAGGGGCCTGACAGAGCCTGCTTTGCATGGAGTCCTACAATGCCATATAATCTAGATTATCAAATCAAATAATCCATGTTACAATAGAGTCTCGCTTATCCAAAATAAACAGGCCAACAGAACGTTGGATAAGCGAAAACATTGGATAATAAAGAGGAATTAAGGAAAAGCCTATTAAAGGTCAAATTACGTTATGATTTTAGAAATTAAGCACCAAAACATCATGTTTTAGAATTAGAACAAATGGATAGAAAAAGCAGTTCAGTACATGGTAACGTTATGTCTCTCGGCATTACTTCGCAAACGAAGATTCAGGAAGGACTCACCCCATGCTTTTTACAAGCGAGTTGATGACTAAAAAGGCAAATCTGAGATAGGCAAGTTCAGTTGCAGAAAGCACAGCAGAAAGTCTCCTTGGGTGATGTTGTTTCCAAGTTGCGGTTCTTTCTGCGTTGTCGTTTCTCTTCGAGACCCATTCGGCGTATCTTCTCAAAAGAGGCCGCAGCATTGTGGATAGTGCATCTCCATGCCTCCCGATGTGAGGCCAGGGTGGACCATTGTTGGTGATCAATCTGGCCGAGCCTGAGATGTTGTTTCAGGGAATCCTTATATCTCTTTTTGGGGGCACCTCTCTTGCGCTGACCCATGGCGAGTTCACCATAGAGTAGTATCTTTGGGAGGCGGTGGTCCTCCATCCTAGAGACGTGCCCTGCCCAGCGCAGCTGTGTTCTCAATAGCATGGCCTCAACGCTGGTGATCCCTGCTTGCTCAAGGACAGCAACATTAGTCACATAATCGGTCCAGTGTATATTTAGGATTGTGTGAAGACAGCGCTGATGAAAGCGTCTGAGGAGTCGTAGGTGTTGGCGATAGGTGACCCATGTTTCAGACTGTATTTAGCACCAAAACATTGCAATGTATTGAAATAGCTGTGGATCCGGGCTGGAGGCAGACTACGTTGGATAATACAGAATGCTGGATTAGCAAAGGTTGGATAAGCGAGACTCTACTGTATCTGCTTTGAACTGGATTATATGAGTCAACATTGCCATATAATCCAATTCAAAGCAGATAATTTCTATTTGAGATGGCAATATAGAAGGGGCCAGAGCCAGAGCCTTAGCATTTGTCTCGAATCATCTGGAACCATTTGAAACTATTTACTTGTTTACATTTAACCTCATTTAAATTGTCCGCTTGTCTTGATCTTGGGGTCTTTTGATATAGGTCAGGATAGGAATATTTCAACAAACCCACAAATAATCCTTATAGGCCTTGTATTGTAAACCGTGAGTTTGGGGCTTTTTTCAGAAGGATTCTTTCCTACTTGTTCTTAGAGATGCTATTGAGGATTGACCCTAGATCTTCTACACGTGTAGAGGATGTTCTGCCCACTAAGCAACAATCCCTCTGATTCAAGTTTAAATTGGTTAACATACATAAGTTATACCTTAGTGGTTGGAATGATTCTGCATATGAATGCGTGTGTTATTAATTTATATCACATTCGTGGGGCTTTGTGAGTTCGTGTTCATACGGCAGAGAGAAAAACAGACCATAAAAGACTGAATTCAGTCTTGTTCTTCAGTCAGCGTTGACTTCATAGAATTCAATCATTCATATTCAGGAAAGCTTCCTTTTCTCCAGGAACCATGCAAGTGCGCTTCTGATTCCTTGCTTCTGAATGTATTCATTTATTTAGTTGGCCCACCACACGTGTGGGTATAGCTTTCTGTGGAATTGATGAATTCCCAGATTTGATTAATATGTTGGGGGGTTTTCTAGGAGTTTGTAGGGCCTCTGACTGAGGATATACAGTAAGTATCTTTTATAATGGTGTTAAATTTAAATTTATATCCCAACCTAATTTTTTTAAATGAGAAACTGCAAGTCGCTTTTAGTGTGAGAGAATTAGAGAATTCCTTGACTCAAGGAAGGAGGGAGTGCGGCGCCACGAGGAGGAGGAGGAGGTGGGGATGCAGTAGAGGTTGGTTTGGGGGCGTAATTCCAAAGTGTGGCCTAGGGCGCCAAAAGGGGTTAATCCGGGCCTGCTGTTTGGAAGCTTCAAGTAGTCCAACGAGAGGCAGCCAGGTTAATACAGGGAGCAACATACAAGGAGCACAAAACTCCCATTTTACACCAGCTCCACTGGTTGCCAGTTCGCTACATTAAGTCTAGTCAAGTCTGACTCTTGGTGGTGGTGCTCATCTCCATTTCTAAGCCGAAGAGCCGGCGTTGTCCATAGATGCCTTCTAGATAATGTGGACAGCATGACTGCATGAAGCGCCATTACCTTCCCACTGAAGCTGTACCTATTGATCTACTCACATTTGCATGTTTTCAAACTGCTAGGTTGGCAGAAGCTGGGGCTAACCACGGGAGCTCACCCCCGTCCCACGGATTCGAACTGCTGACTTTCCAGTCAGCAAGTTCTGCAGCTCAGCAGTTTAACTCACTGCGCCACTGTGGCCTCAAATAGTGCAGTCTAAGCTGTTAAATGACTGCAGTAAATATTTTTAAAGAGTTTATTTTTAATTATCATTATACAGCAGCCTGATGGTTAAAAGGAGTGATTACAATTAGACTCAATATGCTCCTGATTACGACAGGGTTAATAATAAGGAAGATAATATATATAATTAGATTATGTAGCTCTATGATTATGAAGCAAGAGGTCACACAAGGCAGATAAACAACACTCAGAACACTCAGCTCGCTCGCTCTCGGGTGGTTACGAAATCTATTCTGATTAAAGCAATGCAATTGCCTCTATGAACTGACTGCGCATCTACGCTTTTATGAACTGAACTATACTAATGGCCTTTCATACCATCAATACATTTGTTTTAATATACAGCTTTGTGAGACGACTGTGTTCTTCCTGCGTTAGCTATTTCTCAGGCTCTGTCTCAATTTCTCCAGTCCTTTCTCCTTAGCATTTGTATCTGATCTATGGGGGGAAACCATTACTGGAAAGGAGGCACTGGCACCATTAAGACTCGCCAATTTATTTCAGCCTCAGCCTGCTTCTTGCGATGGAAGTGAAGGGTGAAAGATGTGCCCCGTATGGATAGCCCTTGTCCACCTTGTTTGTCTTTTTGATTAGTCACCCAAACTGTGAATCACTCTATTGCCAAAGCTGTCAGGGTGATGCACATAAAACACAATGAACGCAGTACAATCCGGTTACATGCAGTAATAATAAACTAGCCATGAAGACAACTGAAAATATTAAAGGATGAAATATGAAGAACGGTATCAACAATCCTGGAAGTACAACATTCAAAAGCTCTGCAGTTACTGGGTTATTGTCATTTTGACCCCCCAAAAATGAAGTTACTATACTTAGAATAGAGGTTAGTAAAGTAGGGGTAAAGATTTCCCCTGACATTAAGTCCAGTTGTGTCCGACTCTGGGGGGGTTGGTGCTCATCTCCATTTCTAAGCCAGAGAGCCAGCATTGTCTGTAGACACCTCCAAGGTTATGTGGTCGGCATGACTGCATGGAGCGCCGTTACCTTCACGCCAGAGCAGTACCTATTGATCTAGTCTCCTGACGTTTCACCCACATCTATTACAGTCATCCTCAGAGGTTGAGTGGTCTGTTAGAAACTAAATAAGTGAGGTTTATATATCTGTGGAATGGTAGAGTGTTCCATAGAAGAAGTTACTATTCAAGGATAACAGTCCGTCTGGACAAAACCAGCTAGCTAGCTAGCACAAATGTGCAAAATAAATATATAATTATTTGGAGGATTTTAAACAGAGACTGGATGGCCATCTGTCGGGGGTGCTTTGAATGTGTTTTTCCTGCTTCTTGGCAGAATGGGGTTGGAGTAGATGGCCCACGAGGTCTCTTCCAACTCTGTGATTCTATGATACTGTTCTTGGTTTTTCAGTCTCTACCATTTTAAATTGCCTTAATGGATTGCATTTCAGCTGGATAGTCATCTTTGGTTACGATAGTCATCCCTATTGTTACGCAGCAACGTATTTTACCCAGTGTCCCAGCGCCCAAAAAGTCCAAAATGCAAAAGACTCACAGATCAGAGTAAAAATGAACAGAAAAAACTTTACTCTTTAGTCAGCATAGATGAAACATAAAGTTGCAATGTTGAATACAAAAATCAAACAGTGTAACAAACTTACATAGTCCGTGTAAGAAACACAAAATAAGTCATCTTCATCTTACATCAAATGAAAGAGCAAAAATAAACCTTGAGTAAATAGTAGGGTTGGATATCTCCGGTTTTAAATTCTTTGAAATCAGTTTAATTTCATATATAAAATTAATTTCATAGTTTTTTGACCCACCTGGTCCAACCCGGAAGTGTAATTTCTATACCGAACCTGGGGGCCGCCATTTTTCTTAAATTTTGTAATTAGATCCTATTTTCCCCTTTCAGTTCTCATCTCACAAGAAGAGACTGGAGGGCAGTAGCACCCTTTCTCCTCTCGCGAGCTGGGACGAACCTGCCCTACTCCTCCCCTGGATGGGGATAACTCATGTTTTTCCCATCCAGGGAAGGAGGAGGGCAGGTTTGTCTGCCCTCCTCCTTCCCTGGATGGGAAAAACACGGGTTATCCCCATCCAGGGGCGGGGGAGGGCAGGTTTGTCTGCCCTCCTCCTTCCCTGGATGGAAAAAACGCGGGTTATCCCCATCCCCTGGGGGAGGAGGGGCAGGTTCGTCTGCCCTCCCCTCCCTGGATGGGAAAAGCACGGGTTATCCCCATCCAGGGAGGTTGGGGCAGGTTCGTCTGCCCTCCTCCTTCCCTGGATGGGAAAAGCACGGGTTATCCCCATCCAGGGAGGTTGGGGGCAGGTTCGTCTGCCCTCCTCCTTCCCTGGATGGGAAAAGCACGGGTTATCCCCATCCAGGGAGGTTGGGGGCAGGTTCGTCTGCCCTCCTCCTTCCCTGGATGGGAAAAAGTTATCCCCATCCGGGTTATCCCCATCCAGGGGAGGGGGCAGGTTCGTCTGCCCTCCTCCTTCCCTGGATGGGAAAAGCACGGGTTATCCCCATCCAGGGAGGTTGGGGGCAGGTTCGTCTGCCCTCCTCCTTCCCTGGATGGGAAAAGCACGGGTTATCCCCATCCAGGGAGGTTGGGGGCAGGTTCGTCTGCCCTCCTCCTTCCCTGGATGGGAAAAGTTATCCCATCCAGGGAGGTTATCTGCCCCCATCCTGGATGGGGAGGTTGGGTTATCCCCATCCAGGGGGTTGGGGCAGGTTCGTCTGCCCTCCTCCTTCCCTGGATGGGAAAAGCACGGGTTATCCCCATCCAGGGAGGTTGGGGCAGGTTCGTCTGCCCTCCTCCTCCCTGGATGGGAGGTTATCCCCATCCAGGGAGGTTGGGGCAGGTTCGTCTGCCCTCCTCCTCCCCCTGGATGGGAAAAAGGGTTATCCCCATCCAGGGGAGGTTGGGGGCAGGTTCGTCTGGTCCCTGGATGGGAAAAGCACGGGTTATCCCCATCCAGGGAGGTTGGGGGCAGGTTCGTCTGCCCTCCTCCTTCCCTGGATGGGAAAAGCCGGGTTATCCCCATCCCAGGGAGGTAGCAGGGTCTGCCCTCCTCCTTCCCTGGATGGGAAAGCATCGGGTTATCCCCATCCAGGGATGGGGCAGGTCTGTCTGCCCTCCTCCTTCCCTGGATGGGAAAACACGGCAGGTTATCCCCATCCAGGGAGGTTGGGGGCAGGTTCGTCTGCCCTCCTCCTTCCCTGGATGGGGACGGGTTATCCCCATCCAGGGAGGTTGGGGGCAGGTTCGTCTGCCCTCCTCCTTCCCTGGATGGGGTTATCCCCATCCAGGGAGGTTGGGGGCAGGTTCGTCTGTCTGCTGAGTTATCCCCTCCTCCTTCCTGGATGGGAAAAGACGGGTTATCCCCATCCAGGGAGGGTGGGGGCAGTCTGCCCTCCTCCTTCCCTGGATGGGAAAAGTTATCCCCATCCAGGGAGGTTATCCCCATCCAGGGAGGTTGGGGGCAGGTTCGTCTGCCCTCCTCCTTCCCTGGATGGGAAAAGTTATCCCCATCCGGGTTATCCCCATCCATGGGGAGGTTGGGGCAGGTTCGTCTGCCCTCCTCCTTCCCTGGATGGGAAAGCCTTCCCCTGGATCTGGGTTATCCCCATCCAGGGAGGTTGGGGGGGGCAGGTCGTCTGCCCTCCTCCTTCCCTGGATGGGACGGGTTATCCCCAAAGGTTGGGGGCAGGTTCGGTTATCCCCATCCAGGGAGGTTGGGGGCAGGTTCGTCTGCCCTCCTCCTTCCCTGGATGGGAAAAGCACGGGTTATCCCCATCCAGGAGGTTATCCCCATCCAGGGGAGGTTGGGGGCAGGTTCGTCTGCCCTCCTCCTTCCCTGGATGGGAAAAGCACGGGTTATCCCCATCCAGGGAGGTTGGGGCAGGTTCGTCTGCCCTCCTCCTTCCCTGGATGGGAAAAGCACGGGTTATCCCCATCCAGGGAGGTTGGGGGCAGGTTCTGTCTGCCCTCCTCCTTCCCTGGATGGGAAAAGCGGGTTATCCCCATCCAGGGAGGTTGGGGTTATCCCCATCCAGGGAGGTTGGGAGGGCAGGTTCGTCTGCCCTCCTCCTTCCCTGGATGGGAAACGCACGGGTTATCCCCATCCAGGGGAGGTTGGGGGCAGGTTCGTCTGCCCTCCTCCTTCCCTGGATGGGAAAAGCACGGGTTATCCCCATCCAGGGGAGGTTGGGGGCAGGTTCGTCTGCCCTCCTCCTTCCCTGGATGGGAAAAGCACGGGTTATCCCCATCCAGGGGAGGAGGGGGCAGGTTCGTCTGCCCTCCTCCTTCCCTGGATGGGACAAGCACGGGTTATCCCCATCCAGGGGAGGGTGGGGGCAGGGTCGTCTGGCCTCCTCCTTCCCTGGATGGGAAAAGCACGGGTTATCCCCATCCAGGGAGGTTGGGGCAGGTTCGTCTGCCCTCCTCCCTTCCCTGGATGGGAAAATCCCCATCCAGGGAGGTTATCCCCATCCAGGGGAGGTTGGGGAGGCAGGTTCGTCTGCCCTCCTCCTTCCCTGGATGGGCAGGTTGCCTGCCTCCTCCTTCCCACGGGTTATCCCCATCCAGGGAGGTTGGGGGCAGGTTCGTCTGCCCTCCTCCTTCCCTGGATGGGAAAAGCACGGGTTATCCCCATCCAGGGGGGAGGTTGGGGGCAGGTTCGTCTGCCCTCCTCCTTCCCTGGATGGGAAAAGCACGGGTTATCCCCCATCCAGGGGAGGTTGGGGGGCAGGTTCGTCTGCCCTCCTCCTTCCCTGGATGGGAAAAAGCACGGGTTATCCCCATCCAGGGAGGTTGGGGGCAGGTTCGTCTGCCCTCCTCCTTCCCTGGATGGGAAAAGCACGGGTTATCCCCATCCAGGGAGGTTGGGGGCAGGTTCGTCTGCCCTCCTCCTTCCCTGGATGGGAAAAGCAGTCGGGTTATCCCCATCCAGGGAGGTTGGGGGCAGGTTCGTCTGCCTCCTCCTTCCCTGGATGGGAAAAGCACGGGTTATCCCCATCCAGGGAGGTTGGGGGCAGGTTCGTCTGCCCTCCTCCTTCCCTGGATGGGAAAAATACGGGTTATCCCCATCCCAGGGAGGTTGGGGGCAGGTTCGTCTGCCCTCCTCCTTCCCTGGATGGGGAAAAGCTGAGGTTATCCCCATCCAGGGAGGTTGGGGGCAGGTTCGTCTGCCCTCCTCCTTCCCTGGATGGGAAAAGCACGGGTTATCCCCATCCAGGGAGGTTGGGGCAGGTTCGTCTGCCCTCCTCCTTCCCTGGATGGGAAAAAGCACGGGTTATCCCCATCCAGGGAGGTTGGGGGCAGGTTCGTCTGCCCTCCTCCTTCCCTGGATGGGAAAAGCACGGGTTATCCCCATCCAGGGGAGGTTGGGGGCAGGTTCGTCTGCCCTCCTCCTTCCCTGGATGGGAAAAGCACGGGTTATCCCCATCCAGGGGAGGTTGGGGGCAGGTTCGTCTGCCCTCCTCCTTCCCTGGATGGGAAAAGCACGGGTTATCCCCATCCAGGGGAGGTTGGGGACCGGTGCGTCTCCCCTCCTCCTTCCCTGGATGGGAAAAGCACGGGTTATCCCCATCCAGGGAGGTTGGGGCAGGTTCGTCTGCCCTCCTCCTTCCCTGGATGGGAAAAGCACGGGTTATCCCCATCCAGGGAGGTTGGGGACAGGGTCGTCTGCCCTCCTCCTTCCCTGGATGGGAAAAACGCGGGTTTTTTCCCATCCAGGGGAGGTTGGGGACAGGTTCGTCTGCCCTCCTCCTTCCCTGGATGGGAAAAGCACGGGTTATCCCCATCCAGGGGAGGTTGGGGACAGGTTCGTCTGCCCTCCTCCTTCCCTGGTTGGGAATAACTCACGTTTTTCCCATCCAGGGGAGGTGGGGGGGGGGGGAAGCACTCCCTTCTCCCCTCCTTGCCGCTCCCAGTTGACAGGCATCAAGCCCTCCATTCTAGCCTCCCAGTTGGCATAATGAATAAAAACAAAAAATCGTTATTAATAATGTTTCAATCACGAAATTTATTTTAAAAATTTTGTATTAATTTCTATAACTAACCAAAAAATAAATCCCCCCCCCCAACCGAGTTTAGAATCAAATTTTTCATGGATCAACCAACCCTAGTAAATAGCTATTCCACCATAGCCTCCTTCAGAGTAGCTTCTCCAAGCTGCTCCCCAGAGCAAAGCCTTTGTGCATAGATCTCCTCTGAGAAAAGGCTCTCCTGAAGCTCTCCAGGATCTCTCCTTCAGCATCAGTCCCCCCCTCGGGGGTTGAGAAGGGCGGGGTAAAAATAACGTAAATAATAAATAAATCTCTTCTTCTGCTGCATGCTGGAACTGTATTCTAAAAACTCATAGAGATATAGCCCCTTGGGTGTGGCCCAAGCTTGCTAGTTGACCTACATTACCAGCTGTACATGATGAACCGCCTTGTGTCGACTCTGGCTGAGAAAGGT
The DNA here is from genome assembly GCA_030556195.1 of Anolis apletophallus. Lineage (NCBI taxonomy): Eukaryota > Metazoa > Chordata > Lepidosauria > Squamata > Anolidae > Anolis > Anolis apletophallus. Next base: position 19,509,299 of record JARBWK010000011.1, read on the forward strand.
GGTATACAAATGCAGTAAATAAATAAATAAATAAATAAATACTATAAGTTTTTTCTTCAACACACACACTTGGTCCTGCAATGACTTAGCATAACACCTATCACATGCACCATGTGCATTTTGAAAGCAATTCTGTCCAACCTTGTTGTGGCACAGCAGATTGGTGTGGTACAGACCTCATATACTGCCGGAAAGTTGCACAGCCACGTATTTAGTCACCACACACATTGTCACATCAATATTTCACTGGAGCCATAGATATCTGTGTCAGATGGATGGAAAGGTGTAAAAACACAGTATGAAATGTGTATGAAATTGGCGTGTGCTTCTGCATGGGGGAACAACATGAAATGTTTGAATAAGGAGGTGATCACACTCCAAGTTTTGAACAATGCAAGCAGCAGTCATATCAGTGGAAGTGGTGAGATCAAATGCTGAAGGCAAAGCCCAGCAGCTGTCCTGGAACCAACGGAAATGAAAGAGAAAGCCAGGTGAAGACGGACACGTTTAGAAGAATAGAGTAAAATAAGTAAATAAATAAACCGAAGGCAGGAGAGGCCCATCTTCCTCCACTGCGTGCATTTTTCGGCACATCAAACTGACAGGTGGCTACTTGTTTCTTCTCTGGTGTTGACTATTTTAACATCAGCTGCCTATCTTCACACTAAAAAGATTTCTAATAGTTTTGCCTCATGAATGGGTACCCTGTTTTTACATCAGGGATGGCTGGATCCTGTACCTCACAAAACAAGGCAGGCTGAAAATATGTGAACAATATGTTTTCCTTTGGGATCTTTGTGGAGAAAGGAACACAATTCAAACAATTACCCAGATAGTCTAAGGCAGTGTTTCTCAACCTTCCTAATGCTGCGACCCCTTAATACAATTCCTCATGTTGTGGTGACCCCTAACCATTATTTTCATTGCTACTTCATAACTGTATTTTTGAGGGGGGGGTGATTTTGTCATTTGGAGGTTGCTGGGATTTATAGTTCACCCACAATCACAGAGCATTCTGCACTCACCAACAATGGAATTGACCCAAACTTGGCACAAAAAAACTCCCATGACCAACAGCAAATACTGGAAGTGTTTGGTGGGCATTGACCTTGAGTTTGGGAGTTGTAGTTCACCTACATTGAGAGCACTATAGACTCAACAATGATGGATCTGGACCACACTTGACACTAATCCTCAATATACCCAAATTTGAACACTGGTGGAGTTTGGGGAAAATAGATCTTGACATTTGGGAGTTGTAGTTGCTGGGATTTATAGTTCACCTACAATCAAACAACCCCTTGCACCCCACCAATGATAGAATTGGGTCAAAGTTCCTACACAGAACCCACATGCCTTGATTGGACTAGCTGGCGTGAGCCTCCATCCCACCTCACACAGTCTCCCTCACCCACACATGCACATCATGTTGCCATGCGCCAAGCATGCCTGCTTCCCCCTTGGAGTCTCAGAAACAGCCCTCCCCTTGGCTGGGAGGCCTGCCAATCACCACAGAGTAGAGCTTTAGGTGGGGGAATTCACAGTCTGTTTCCAAAAAGAAAGAGAAGGACAAGCAGAGAGATATTCAATCTTCTCTGCCAAAGGGCTTCCTAAGACCATCATAAATATGTTTTCTGATGGTCTTTGGCAACCCCTCTGAAACCCTCTCGTGACCCCCCTGGGGGTCCTGAGCCCCAGGTTGAGAAACACTGGTCTAAGGGCCCTTCTACACAGCCCTATATCCCAGAATATCAAGGCAGAAAATCTCACAATATCTGATTTGAACTGGGTTTTCTGAGTCCACACTCAGATAATGGTGAATTTTCTGCCTTGATATTCTGGGATATGGGGCTGTGTGGAAGGGCCCTACATCTCACCCCTCTCTGCCAGCAAAATAATGGCTACAGAGCTACATCCTGGGGGACTTTGTACGCTGTGGATGGTGGAAGAGAACAGCAACCTCCACAATGACAATGAAAGGTCATATGTAAGTGTGAGAGACCCTTGTCCAAGGGCAGCAGTTATATAACACAGAATATCAAGGCTGAAAATCCCACAATATCTGCTTTGAACAGGGTTATCTGAGTCCACAATGCCATATATTCCAGTTCAAAGCAGAAAATGTGGGGTTTTATTCAGCTCTGTGGAAGGGGCCTAAGTTAGCCCCACAGTTGCCCTGGACTTGTCACTTAGGGGTCATCATGGTCACTATTCTGGAGAAATGGCTGTGTCGTTGTGTGGGTCCAAAGTGGTAAAGTGTGACCAGTTCTACTCTTCACTTCTGAAACAAATGCATTTAGACACATTTGTTTAAAAAAATCAGTAAAAGATTTATTATATGTATTATATACTGTAATAAAACTAATATCTAGCTTTGTGCCTAATCCACACACACACACAACACACAGTAACACTTCTCTCTGAACTCTCTTCACATTCTCAGCTTCCCAAAAATCAATTCAGATTTTCTCAATTTCCCCCTAAATCAGGCATCTGGCTCTCCCATTCCTTCTTTCCTCCATTCTCCCTCTTCCTTCCTCCCTCTTCCATTCTTTCCTTCTCTCCTTCCTTTTCCCTCTCCCCACTTCCCTCTTTCCTCCACTCTCCCTCTTCCTTCCTTCCTCTTCCTTCCTTCCTCTTCCTTCCTCTTCCTTCCCTTCAACCTTTCCTTCTCCTTCTCTCATTCCTTTTCCCTCCCTCTTCCCTTCCTTCTTTCCTCCATTCTCCCTCCCTATTCCTTCCTCCCTCCCTCTTCTATACCTTTTCCCCAAGTCTTCTTTTCCTTCTTCCTTTCTTTTCACTTCCCTCTCTCTCCCCTTCTTTCTTTTCTTCTTTTCCCTTCATTATTTTACTTTTTCTTTCATTCTTTTTCCTCCCTCTCTCCCAACTTTCTTTCCTCCCTCCCTCTTCATTCCTTCCTTCATCTTGCATTCTTTCCTTCTCTCCTCCCCTTTCCCTCCCTCTCTCCCCTTCCTTCTTTCCTCCATTCCCTCTCTTCCTTCTGTCCCTTCTTTCCTTTCTTTCTCTCCCTTCACCCTTTCCTTCTCCTTCTCTCCTTCCTTTTTCCTCCCTTTCTCCCCTTCCTTCTTTCCTCCATTCTCCCTCTTCCTTCCTTCCTCTTCCTTCCTTTCTTTCTCTCCCTTCACCCTTTCCTTCTTCTTCTCTCCTTCCTTTTCCCTCCCTCTCTCCCCTTCCTTTTTTCCTCCATTCTCCCTCCCTCCCTCCTCCCTTCCTCTTCTATTCTTTTCCCCCAAGTCTTCCTTCTCCTTCCTTTCTTTTCCCTTCCCTCTCTCCCTTTCTTTCTTTTCTTCTTTTCCCTTCATTATTTTACTTTTTCCTCACTCCCTTTCCTTTCTTTTCCCCACCCTTTCATTTCCTCCCTTCCCATTTCCTTCTTTCTCTTCTCCTCTGCGTCTCTCTCCTGCTTTTCTTTTCTTCCTTTTCCATAGTTTGTTCTTTTCTTTCTTCCTCTCCCCCTCCTTCCTTTATTTCCTCTGTCTTTCTCCCCCCCCCCCCTTCCTTCCGCCTTCTCTTCCTTCCCAGAGTCCTGAGCATGCCTTTTGCAGAGCCAGGTCTGAAGTGTCCCGTCATTCTGCTGGGGGAATCCTTTTCTCATTATATGTACGTATATACTCACATTTAGTTGAATTCAGTCTTAAAATATATTATATATATTATATGGCTCTCACTTAAATACATTTCCAAATATTTTGCTTTCATGGCTCTCTGAGTCAAAAAGGTTCCCGACCCATGCCCTAAATGTTTTGTTTGTGATTCCCTGGATCTGTTTCATTTTGCTCCATCTGACTCTTTTAAAGACAAGCCTCTTGGGTAGTGGCTCCCAACTTTTATTCCTCAAAGTATTTTTTCCCTTAATTCCCAGAAACTAAGCCAGCTTGAATAACTAATCAGGGGATGCATCCAGACAACCACTTTATTGCGGGAGTTTCCGCAATAAAAAGGTGGCTGTCCAGACGACGTCCGGGACAAACCCGAATTAATCTGCCACAAATCAGGAAAATCCAGGTTTGTGGTGAATTAATTTGATAGTGGGTTTATTTCACGCCTTCTACACCTTCCAGTATCTGCAGTCCAGACAAAATTTCCATGGTTTTCCAGGATAAATTAGCCCAGAAAACTGTGGGAATACATGAGAAAAGCGTCCTACAGGATGATTATTAAACATCCATGCATCCTCTGGGCAACATCCTTGCAGATAGCCAATTGTCTGTCTCTCTCTCTCTCTCTCTCTCTCTCTCTCTCACACACACACACACACACACACACACACACACACAAAACTAACTGGCAGCCAATAGCTTGGGTACTACCACAAGCCCACAGACCGCTACTTTGAGAGACACTGTTCCAGAGGGGTTGAGAAGAGCGGGGTAGAAATGTTGGAAATAAATAAATAAAGCCCTTTTAAAAACAAAAGTACTTACTCGGCCTCCATGAGACGGCTGCTGGAGTTTTCCTGGTGCATAGAAATGATGCCCAAGGAGAAAGGGCGGGGGAGGAAAATTACTCCTGCCCCCCCCTTCTCCTGGTGCATCATTTGTACGTGCCAGGAGAGCTCTGGCAGCCATTGAGGCCAGGTCAGTTCTTTCATTTTTTGTGCTGTTTTGGGGTGCTTTTGGGGAGGGGGCTACAGTGTCTGGCTGTTCTCTCAGGAAATCCCAAAAGAACATCTAGACACCCATGCGCTTTTGGGGGGTGTGTACAGGCCCGGATCAGGCCCTTTTGGCGCCCTAGGCCAAAGGCCCCTCCCCGCCCCCGGCTTCTCCCCACCCCGCCCCTGGCTCGGCCCCTCCCCTCCCCCTCCCCGCCCCATCTCCACCCCACCCCAGCTCCGCCCCGCCTCCTTGCCGGCGCGAGGAGGAAGTAAAGCCCCACCCCCCAGAGCCGATGCGAGGCCTCCCCACGGCTCTTCCCTCCCTTCCTTCTAAAGCCACCATGCTGGCCTGAGAAGCGGACGAAATCGCCCTTTTCAGGTCGGCATGAGTCATGATGGCTTTAGGAAGAAGGGAGGAGCTGTGGGGAGGCCCCACATCGGCTCCGGGGGTGGGGCTTTCCTTCCTCCTCCTCGCGCCGGCAAGGAGGCGGGGTAGAGCTGGGGTGGGGGCAGAGCCAAGGGGAGCAAAGGGGTGGGGTGGCCGTGGATGGCACTTACGCTGCCACGCGCATGCGCCCTTTTTTGGGATTTTTTTTGAATTTTTAAAAAACTTTTTGGGGGGTTCGGACCTGCTGGCCCCCCAAAGGTGCCGCCCTAGGCCATGGCCTAGGGTGGCCTTATGGGTAATCCGGGCCTGTGTGTGTAGATGGGCGTGTTTTTAAAACTTGGATGCTCCTGGGATAACGGCCTGTCTGGAAGGACCCAGAGATTCTTGGAGCTGAAGTCCAAAACTGATGAGAAAAACAGATGTTGGGAACTACCGATCTAGGGCATATTGTTTCCTTCATAGGAGATCCTTCACAATATTGCAAAGGGTGTGATTGCTATTTATAACCAAGCCTGCCCAGCTTTCCACTTGACAGCAGATGGACTTACATGGATGTCACCAAGAGGACGCCAGCTCTTGAGTGGTGTCAGTAATTTCAACAAGGCTTCTGATCTCCTTCTTCTTATGGATCTCTCCCCACCCCTTCTTTCTCTTCCAGGTGGCTTGTATACCTTACAATGGAAAGGCTGGTCCTCTCCCTGCTGGTCATGGGCACTGTGGTGAAGGCCATGATGTGTCCACCCCGCTGCAGGTGCCAGACTCTCTCCCCCTCAATTACCATCCTCTGCACCAAGACGGGGCTGCTTTTTGTCCCTCCTACCATTGACCGGCGAACGGCTGAGCTCCGCCTGATGGACAACTTCATTACCAGCCTGCGGCGGAAGGATTTTGCCAACATGACGAACCTGATTCACTTGACCTTGTCCCGGAATACAATCAGTCAGATCATGCCTTACACCTTTTTTGATCTCAAAGGCCTTCACGCGTTACACCTGGATAGTAACCGACTCACCTCCATTGGCGAGGATCACTTCAAAGGGTTAATCAATCTTCGCCACTTGATCCTCAGTAATAACCAATTGCACTATATTTCGCCCGGGTCTTTTGAGGATTTCATTGACATAATTGAGGATCTGGATCTATCCTATAATAACCTTGTTCATATTCCTTGGGAAACTATCGGGAGGCTTTCAAATGCCAACACTATCAGCTTGGATCATAACCTCATAGATTTTGTACCAGAAGGGATTTTCTCAGAACTTCACAAACTGGCTCGGCTGGACATGACCTCCAACAAATTGAAAAAGATCCCCCCTGACCCCCTCTTTTCCCGCATCCCTGTCTATGCCAAGCCAAAGGGATCCCCCTTGTCCTCCTTGGTGCTGAGTTTTGGGGGGAACCCCTTGCATTGCAACTGTGAACTTGTTTGGCTACGGCGTCTCACCAGGGAAGACGACCTGGAGACATGTGCCTCTCCTCCAGAACTGATGGGTAAGTACTTCTGGACTATACGAGAGGAGGAGTTTATTTGCGAGCCCCCCATGATCACTCACAAGACCCCTAAGCAGGTGGTCATGGAAGGAGAGAGTGTTTCCTTGAAGTGCAAAGCCGTGGGCGATCCGGAGCCATATGTTCGCTGGATTTCGCCTGGGGGGAAGCTGGTCTCCAACACTTCCAGAACAGTTTCCTATGAGAATGGGACTTTGGATATTTTGGTGGCTTCTGTGGAAGAGAAAGGGGAATTTACTTGCATCGCATCCAATGCTGCTGGGGTCTCCACTGCCCCCATTGAACTCATGGTTAAACCCTACCCTCAGCTGGCTAACAGCACCAACTGCGATAAAGAAGCTGACCCGGAGCCCTCAGACATCCTTATCTCTGCCAAGTCAAGCTTCCCCAATGAAACCAAATCTCACCAAGAGAGGAAGGTGGTGGTGGTTGAGCTGACCTCTTCCTCTGCTCTCATCCAGTGGCCTTCCCAGCATCACATCCCAGGAATACGAATGTTCCAGATCCAGTACAACAGCTCAGCTGATGAGATCCTAGTGTACAGGTAATGAGACTAACACCGTACAGCAGGAGGTATTTGATGCCTCCTTATACAGTGCCTGCAAAACAATTGCGTGTGCAAGTGTGATACACCTCGCGCCAAGAACAACATGCAGACACAGTGGTTGGATAAAAATGGCCACAACTCGTTTATTGAAAATGAACGAAGGGTTGGCGGCCACGCTTGGGTCCTGGATCAGGGTAGACAGCCCCCACGAATGTCTGAAGGTGATAGCAAGCCTGGGGTGCGAGCAGCCAATGCCTGTCCACGGAAACTTGGCACCCCAGGGGGCCTGGGCGTTATCCCCCAACAACCAAGGGGCGATAAACCAACCTGATCCAGGGGCCAAGCCACATGCCGCACGCCAAACATGGAGTTGCGACAAAGAACATAACAATGTAATACACTGAACAAGGTAACAATAAAGAACAGATAAACAAACAGAGCACAACAAACAATGCAATGAGTAGGGAGGGTGGCCGAATGAGGCCAGGCAGTGCCGGGCAGCAAGATATCTGCCCGGGCGGAAGTGCAAGCCAGCTGGAAACAGGGAGGGGGCGGGGCAGAGCCAGCCCCCTCATTGGCCGGCTGGCCTGGATGGCGGGCACCCTTCCCGCCACTCGGGGGGCTTCTGGGAGAAAGAAGCTCCTCCGAGGCAACAAGATGGCGGGAGGGCGACGCTGCCCCGCAACTAGTGTGGCCGGTAAGTCGGCCACGCCCATTAACATTGATTTTACCTTTGGTTATACAAGCATAAGCAAGCAAGAAAAAATGAGGTGGTCACTTTAATTTGCCTTGGTTTTTGTTGTGACTTCACTAGCCATGCTAGGCTAGTTGCCTCCTTGCTGGAGATCAGTCCCTCCTTATTATCCAACGTTTTCGCTTATCCAGCGTTCTGCCGGCCCATTTATGATAATAAGGAGGGACTAAGGAAAAGCCTATTAAATATACAGTATGATCCCTATATCTTCCATTCATATCTGACAAAATATCTGACAAAATATCTCCTCTCTAGACATTTTCCAATTCTTCCAGTGTGACTTTATGGCATTATTGGGCACGTCCTTCATTTTATATTCTGCCCTGTCCCCTCAAGGAGATAGGGTGAAATATAAATAACGTTTTATTATTATTTATTATTCTATAAGGTTTGCTATTATTCACAGTTTCACATATTCAGAGGAATGTACAGTAGACTCTCACTTATCCAACATAAACGGGCCGGCAGAACGTTGGATAAGCAAAAATGTTGGATAATAATAGGAAGGATTAAGGAAAAGCCTATTAAATGTCAAATTACGTTATGATTTTACAAATGAAGCACCAAAATATCATGTTTTACAACAAATCGACAGAAAAAGCTGTTCAATACATGGTAATGTTATGTAGTAATTACTGTATTTACGAATTTAGCACCAAAACATTGCAATGTATCAAAACAGCTGCGGATTCAGGCAGGAGGCAGACCGCGTTGGATAATACAGAACGTTGAATGTGCAAAGGTTGGATAACAGAGACTCTACTGTATTCCCTGTGGAAGCACCAGGAAGTGGCGCAGCTGGCTAAGTGTCAGCTGCATAAGAGCTCTCTGACCTGTAGGTCATGAGTACGAGGCCTGCTCGGTCGGGATGGGTGCCCGACCTTAAGTGTAGCCTGCTGTCAACCTTTGCAGCCCGAAAGACAGTTCATTTGTCATGTAGAAGATAAAGGTACCACATTAAGTGGGGAGGCAAATTTTGACTGATTTATGAGGCCATAAAGAACTCCAGGAGTCGCTGAAAGGAATGCGGAAGAACAAGAAGGGAAGCTGGAAAATGCTGAGAGAGATGAGGAGTGTGTCAGCTCCCCCTAGTGGCCAGAAGTTTGTCAGAAGTTTGCCAGAAAATTGCCTCTTTGTTCGTCTTTGTTCGTCAATATATGTATATATTGAACTGCAGGGATTGTCTGCAAGTATATGTACTGTAATCCGCTCTGAGTCCCCTTTGGGGTGAGAAGAGCGGAATATAAATTAAGTAAATAAATAAATAAATATAGGGGTCATACTAAACTCAGAACAAGGACAAGTGGTAGAAACATCTAAACTAGGTGTTTCATGCAGTAAATGTGCCACGCTATCAAGAAAGCCATAAGCATTTGTGTTAAAACAACTCTCCCTTCTAAAGTCCAAAGCATCACATAGCAATCCCAGAGTCATAGGATGTAACAATGCATTGGACTTTGTCCTTCATGTGATGTGAACTCTCCCTGTGTTTCTTTACAGGATGATTCCAGCTTCCAGTAAGTCCTTCTTCCTGACAGATCTGGTGGCTGCGCGTGACTATGATCTTTGTGTCCTTGCCGTTTATGATGATGGCATGACGTCTCTGACGGCAACCATGGTAGTCGGGTGTGTGCAGTTCACCACGGAGGAGGAATACCGGCAATGCCGCTCCCTCCACGCCCAGTTCCTTGGTGGGACTATGATCATCATCATCGGAGGCATCATTGTGGCATCCGTTTTGGTCTTCATCTTCATTCTCCTGATGAAATACAAAGTTTACACCAATCACCACAAAAACAAAACCACAAAAGTGACCAATGTTTGTTCTCAGACCAACGGCAGCCAAAGTGGCTCTGTGGCCCACTCCAGTTCCAAGCTGGCGGAGGGGCTGCAGCGGGAATGTTCAGGGTTGCCCCAGAGAGGGAAAAGCGTCCTCAGCTTGGAGTGTGAACGCGTCGCGCCGGCAGAGACGGGCGCTTTGCGAAGTGAAGCCTTCTCTCAGTAGCCACCCTCACCCTGAAGCGTGGCCCAAAACTGAAACTGGTTGTGGTTGCATTTTAAGCTTCACCACTATTGTCTATTTTTAAGATCAGATGGTTTAAAAAAAACTATTTTTTTAATCTGTAAAAGCTCTTGCATTCTTAACTATTTTTGTTGCACAATATTAAATATAAAGTGTGTGATTTGCAAGAATTTTTTAAAAACAAATCATTCTTAGATAATAGACTTCAAATCAGGTCTGGGTTGGTGCTGGAATAAGCTGACTTTGGATCCCCCTCTGGCTCTGTTGGGTTTCATGTCATGTGAGCATGGCAGCCCAAGGTGACATCATCATTGCACTTAAAGCCTTCCTGGTACTTACTGGCCACTCAATGATGGAATTGTTCCCTAGGCTGCATCTACACTGGCAACTGAATAAAGGTCCAGTTCAGAGCATAATACTTGTCTTAGCTGAGGATCAGGGCCGGACCTAAGTAATTTTAAGTGGTAAGCGAACAGTATTTTGGCGCCCCTCAACCAAACACTGATATATATGGATGGGGTGCATAGACAAATTTTGGCCCTCCAGGTATTTTGGACTTCCTACTGGCTGTTTGGAATTGTGGGAGTTGAAGTCCCAAAACACATGGAGGATGCCATGCCATATATATATATATATATATATATATATATATATATACATACATACATACATACATACACACACACACACACCTTCCTTCCCACCATTTTCCCTGCTCTATTCCTATTCTCTTTGAGTGTGTGTGTCTATATCTATTCCCCTTCCTTCCATCTCAGCCCTATATCCCAGAAGATCAAGGCAGAAAATCCCACGTTATCTGAGTGTGGACTCAGATATTCAAAGCAGATATTGTGGATATAGGGCTGTGTGGAAGGGCCCTCACCCTTTTCCCTCCCCATATATATGTGTGTATCAGGTCTAGGCTAATTTCGGGAGCAAGGGCCCGGGGGTTGGGCTAGGTGCCCTCTGGCTGGCAGGCTCGTCTGACCGCTCAGTCCTGCTCCCGGCCCCCAGGTAAGGGTGCCCACGTGGCCTCCTCCCTCGCCCTCGTGCACCGGCGGCAGCAGCGTCAACTGAGGGAGGAGACGCACGGGGGGCAAGGGAGACGGGAAAGGCGGGTGCCTCTGCCCCCTTCTCTCTCGCCCTGTGCAAGGCATCCTCGGCGGGGGCGAGGAGGGGAAAGCATGCGCAGGGTGAGGGATAAGATGTGCGAAGGGCGCAGGGCAAGGCAGGGAGAAGGGAAAGGCGCGCCTCTGCGCGAGCCTTCTTCCCACCCTGCCCGCACCCCTGGGGGCATGGCGCCTGGCCCTGGATGTGCCCTTTGGCCACGTGGCGCCCTGAGGCGGCCGCTTAATTTGCCTCCACTAAGATCTGCCCCTGCTGAGGATTAGGTTTGTTGCGTAATGCATATGGCCACTATCATAGTTGCTCCAGGGCCAGTCCAAAGCCCAGGGGCGGTCCGACGTATACGCGAAGCGGCCGCTTAGGGCGCCAATTTCTGGGAAGGGCGCTGCGACACCAACCCCGATGCCGTAGCAAACCTCCCTGCTACTGCGTCGGCTTCAGCGCCTGGCCTGCAGGAGCTTCTAGGTTGAGCTCCGGAGCCACTGCGCATGCCCAGAAGCTCCTGCAGGTGCTGAAGCCGAAGCCTGTAAACATGTCACGTCAGCACTCCGTCCGTATTCGGCATGCAGGGGGCAGAGGCAAAGGGAGAGGCTTCTGCGCCTGCAGAAGCTTCTGGGCATGCGCAGAAGCTCCTGCAGGCGCAGAAGCCTGTAAACACGTCACATGATGCAATTGGGCAGGCAGGGGGCGGAGACAAAGGGGGGGCCAAAGTAATGTTCGCTTACCATATAAAATAACCTTAGACCGCCCCTGCCAAAGCCTCAAGACCAACTCTGCTGCACTTGGCTTTCCCTTGACCAGTCCTCGTTGGCACTGTTCCTTGGTGGCAATAGAGCTTCCTATGAATGCCTGGCCATTGTTTAAGGCTTTTGTTGATGTTAGAATGGGGTTCCCATTCGACCAGCAAGAAGGGGATAGAGCAGGTATGGGCAAACCCAGGCCAGGCCCCTTGGACTCTTTTCTCAGGCCTTCCTCTCTCTCACCATGCTATCCTTCATTCCTTCTCGCTTTCCTCATTTCCTCCCTCTCTTTCCTTACCTCCCTCTTTTTCTCTCCCTCCTTCCTTCCCTTCCACCCTTTCATCCTTCTTTCCTTCTCTCTTTCCTCCCTCCTTTCCTCCCTCTTTTCCTACCTTCCTTCCTTCCCTCCCTCCCTTTTGTCTTTCTTCTCTCTTCCATTCCTCCCTTCCCTCTTTCCCTCTTCCTCCCTTCCCTCCTTCTCTTCCACCTTTTTATCCTTCTTTCTTCCCTCCCTCCTTTCCTCTTTCCTTCCTTCCTTTTAGTCTTTCATTCCTTCTCTGTTTCTTCCCTCCCTCCGCCTCCCTCCCTCCATCTTATCCCACATGTTCATCCTTCTTTCCTTCCCTCGTTCCTCCCTCCTTCTCTTTCCCCCTCTTTTTTCTTCCTCCTTTCCTCCTGGAGGATGTTTAAGTCAGAGAAGAGAAGGTAAAGTGGGAACATGAGAACCATGTGTAAAGATTTCAAAAGCTATTCTATTGAGAGGAGGGGAAAAACCGATTTTCTGCTGCTCTAGAGACCAGGGCACAAGGGGAAAATGGTTTCAAATGGCAGGGACTGAAAAGATTAGGAAGAACTTCCTGGAGAGTGGCATAGGCTATACCAATACACAAACAATATGTCACAGTAACAAGCTGCTAATACACACTACTAAACCATACACTGTTGAAAGGGTAGACTTCTATGCTGCAGCAATCACAACACGTGCTATAGCGAAAAATATCAATATATATTACCAATAATCACAGTGTTATACAGTCTCACAATATCACTTCAGGTGCAATGTGTTACATATATCACTAGACACAATTTGATACAGAGCTCTAGCTATCGGTAGCTAGGCTATAATGATGCTCGCAGAGAGTCTGAGTATCCCTATGTGCGATCCGGAGGTAATTCACTCACGGATCCAGACCAAGTGGTGCGGGGAGCCTTGGAAGTTGGAAGAGCTGGCAGGCTGCTGGGTCGGCAGGCGCCTACGGCGGGAGGTAAGCTTATTATTACTGTTTTGCAAACTGGCTATGTAGCATTATGTTCACGGTATGCAATTCCATACCCAGCAACCTCTCGTATTGACCTTGTGTCTTGAATTGACGACGACAACCCTGGGGAGGAGCGGCTAGAAGACCCCAGCGCCCTGAGGAAGCGTGGATACGCGAAACGGCCCCCTTGGCGTCGAGCTTACCTCCCGCCGTAGGCGCCTGCCGACCCAGCAGCCTGCCAGCTCTTCCAACTTCCAAGGCTCCCCGCACCACTTGGTCTGGATCCGTGACTGAATTACCTCCGGATCGCACATAGGGATACTCAGACTCTATGCGAGCATCATTATAGCCTAGCTACCGATAGCTAGAGCTCTGTATCAAATTGTGTCTAGTGATATATGTAACACATTGCACCTGAAGTGATATTGTGAGACTGTATAACACTGTGATTATTGGAAATATATATTGATATTTTTCACTATAGCACGTGTTGTGATTGCTGCAGCATAGAAGTCTACCCTTTCAACAGTGTATGGTTTAGGAGTGGCATAGGCTGCCTGTGAGTGTGGTGCAGTCTCCTTCTCTGGAGGCTTTTCCTCAGAGGCTGTCTATGGAGAGTGCTTTGATTGTTCCTACAAGGTAGGAAGTTGGCCTCAATGGCCCTTGGAGGTCTCTTCCAACTCTAGGATTATAGTATTCTATATCAAGAGTAGGTAATACGGGGTCTAATGGATGCATTTTTTATCTCGCGTCCACCATCTCATTGCGACCAAGACCAACCTTTTTGGGATCCAAACAATTCCTGTCTCTCCTTCACTTTCTGCCTCTGAAAAAAAAGAGGAAGGGGAGGAAAGGGTAGGGAGGGGGCTTGGGGAGAAACCCCTCCATCCTTGTCCACCCACCCACTCTGGCCTATGATGTGGTCCTCAAGTAAGAAAGTTTGCCCATGCCTTGGATAGAGACACCTTTTCCTTCTTGCCTTATTCTGACATCAGCAGACAGGACCGTGATGGTTAGGCATTCCTAGGGAGCTCTATGGCCAGCAGGGAGCATCAATGGAGGCAACCATTCCCTTTCCCTGTATTAAACAGCACAAGGAAAGGATGATGTGGTGATGTCCATCTGGACAATGGATTGGGCAGAAGCAGACCAGATCCACCTATTCAGCTTATACTCTAGAGCAGTGTTTCCAACCTTTTTTGAGCCGCAGCACACTTTTAACATTTACAAAATCCTGGGGCACACCACCAACCAAAATGACAAAATGACACTCTAACACAGTAATACATATAGTTAATATGTTTTTAAATGTATTTATACACTCAGTGTGAAACCTGGGCCTGTTTCGATGAACACAACATAGATATCCTGGCAGGAATGGCAGAAAGACACAAACTTCCCACACAGAACTCCCATAACCAAGAGAAAATACTATAAGACTTTGGTGGGCATGGACCTTGGGTTTTGGAGTTGTAGTTCACCTATATCCAGAGAGCATTGTGGACTGAAACAATGTTGAATCAGGACCAAACTTGGCATGAATACTCAATATGCCCAAATGTGAATACAGATGGAGTTTGGGGGAAATAGACCTTGACATTTGGGAGTTACAGTTTCTGGGAATTATAGTTAACACACAATCAAAGGAGGCTCACCACTGTAAGGCCCCTAAAACAGGCATGGGAAAATTTCGGCCCTCTGGGTGCTTTGGACTTCAACTCCCACCATTCCTAACAGCCTGAGGCCCTTTCCTGCTTAAATGGCTGGGGGGGGGAGGAAAAGAGCCTGAGGCTGCTAGGAATGGTGGGAGTTGGAGTCCAAAACACCTGGAAGGTACAAGTTTGCCCATGCCAGCTGTCGACAGAGACCTCACGCCCTTTCTTCCCCCTCCTGCCGAACACTTTTTCTTCTACACTGCCGCTTCTGCTGCCATTTTGATCCGAGGGGGCAGCGTGAGCGTGTTCAGGAGGGGGGAGGGAGGAAGACGTGACCCGTGCAGGCGCTACTGCACAGACTCACCCCAGAGCAAAGCGAGGCAAAGCGAGCAGAGCGAGTCTGGGAAGACGGGAGCCCAAGTGGAGAAGAAAAAGTGTTTGGCAGGAGGGGGGAGAAAGGGTATTGGAGGGTCCAATTTCCCACGGCACACCTGATGATCGCTCATGGCACACCAGGGCCGTAGCCAGGATTTTGATTCGGGGGGCTGAGTTTGGTTCGGGGGGCTGAGACTGGGTGGAAGAGGGTCTACCCTAGCAAACCTTTTGTATTGTTATCCCAATAACCCCATTAATGTGGGATATAATGAGCATGGTGATCAGATCATGTTATGAATAAACATAACAGTTTAAATAATGTACCAGTAAGGCCTTCTCGCGGACCACCCTGAGAATTTCGGGGGGGCTGAAGCCCCCTTAGCCCCTCCCCCCCGGCTACATGCCTGCGGCACACTAGTGTGCCACGGCACACTGGTTGGGAAACACTGCTCTAGAGTTTCCTGCAAACTCTGGACTAACCACTACATTTACCTAATGTGGGGCAATGTCGCATTAAGAGCAGAAAACTTGGGATACTCCCCAGACGTTCTCTGCATTGTGTAAAAAGCTAGTGCTGGATTCCGGGTGATCTAGGTATTTTGTCCCAATAGATAAGACCCAGCCCAGCTGTAGTTAGAGGGATAACATCTATCCTCGTCTGATGAGGTTGAACTACCAATCTTAGCTCCTTATTTTGACCCTTCTTGCTTTTGTTACAACCCTTCCAGGAAGATTTTTTTAAAAAGCCCTTGCCGGTTAAGTGGGGTGTTTTGGAGGCCAGAAACCTGCCATGCTCCTCCTAAAAGGGCTTGATTTAATAGCAGCTTGTGAAATTGCTGCACCCTTGCACCCTGATTAGCTCTTCAGCAGGCTTCTTATCACTACATCACTATTAAAATGCCGATTGCCTTTTCTTCAGGCTTCCAAGAGCGCTGAATTATGAAGGAGGAAAGCCTTTCTGGTAATTGAGTGTGAGCCAAACAGAGTTGAACTGCAAATAGTGTTGCCCTGATCCAATCTGTAGCGGCACTTCTTTCGAAATAAAGAACTGTGCATGATTTAATTGCGCCAGGGCACGAGGGGCGAACCCTCTTTCTCCATGTAGCATTTTTACTTTGGAGCCCATTTTGAGGTGTATTTTTTCGTCCCGATCCATCAAATGAGATCTCTTATTTTTCTCTCCCACCAGATTAGATGGATGGCTGTGATTGTATCCCATAAGTGCAGAACGTAAAGTCTTACTTCAAACTAGTGTTTCTCAACCATCCTAATGCCACAACCCCTTAATACAGTTCCTCATGTTGTGGTGATCCCCCAACCGTAACATTATTTTGGTTGCTACTTCATAATGGTCATTTTGCTACTGTTATGAATCGTAATGTAAATATCTGATATGCAGGAGAGATGTTCATTCACTAGACCCAATTTGGCACAAATATCTCATATGCCCACATTTGAATATTGGTGGGGTTGGGGGGAGGATTAATTAGGTCATTTAGGAATTATAGTTGCTGGGATTTATAGTTCACCTATAATCAAAGAGCATTCTGAACACCACCAATGGTGGAATTGAACTAAATCTGGCACACAGAACTCCCACGACCAACAGAAAATACTGGAAGGGTTTGGTGGGCATTGATCTTGAGTTTTGGAGTTGTAGTTCACCCACATCCAGAGATCACTGCGGACTCAAACAATGATAGATCTGGGCCAAACATAGCACAAATACTGAATATGCCCACTGGTGGAGTTTGGGGAAAATAGACCTTGACTTTTGGGAGTTGTTTGGATTTATAGTTAACCTACAATCAAAGAGCATTCTGAATCCCACCCGTGATAGCATTGGGCCAAACTTCCCACACAGAACCCCCATGTCTTGAAGTGAGTTGCTGGCACAAGCCTCCCTCCAGCCTTGCATGCTCTCCCTCACCCCACACATGCTCACCATGCTGCCATGCACTGAACACGCCTGCTCTCCCCTTCCTGCTTGGAGTCTCAGAAACCGACTTCTCCTTGACTGAGAGCAGAGGAGGGCTTATTGGTGGAGCATTCACCATCTGTTTCCAAAATGGAAGAGAAGGACAAGTAGAGAGATGGTTAGCCTTCTCTGCCAATGGGGTTCCCAAGACCATCAGAAATATGTTTTCTGATGGTCTTCGGCCTCCCCTCTTACTCCCCCTTATGACCCCCCCCCCCAGGGGTCCCGACCCTCAGGTTGAGAAACAATGCTTAAACCAACATCAGCATCCAAAAAGATTCTTTATCTCATGATGGAGAAGTTTCAAACTGGAGATGGAATCAATCTGTGTAGCAAAAGACTTAATAGGTAAAGCAGTGTTTTTCAACCTTTTTTGAGCCGTGACACATTTTTTACATTTGCAAAATCCTGGGGCACACCACCAACCAAAATGACACAAAGTGACACTCTAACACAGTAATACATGCAGTTAATATGTTTTAAAATGTATTTATACACTCAGTGTGAAACCTGGGCCTGTTTCAATGAGCACAACATAGATATCCTGGCAGGAATGGCAGAAAGACACACACGAAGGTCTTGCTCAACAGCTGGGAGTTATAGTTCACCCACAATCAAAGAGCATTCTGAACTCCACCAATGATGAAATGGAATCAAACTTTCCACACAGAACTACCATAACCAAGAGAAAATACTATAAGAGTTTGGTGGGCATTGACCTTGAGTTTTGGAGTTGTAGTTCACCTATATCCTGAGAGCACTGTGGAGGGGAGGGAGAAAGAGGTGGGGTGAGTCTGCGCAGTAGCGCCCGCACGGGTCACGTCTTCCTCCCTCCCCCCTTCCGCAGAAGTGGCAGCGTGAGCAAAGCGAGGCAAAGCGAGCAGAGCGAGGCTGGGAAGAAGGGAGCCCGAATGGAGAAGAAAAAGTGTTCGGCAGGAGAGGGAAGAAAGGGTATTGGAGGTTCCAATTTCCCACGGCACACCTGAGGATCGCTCACGGTACACTAGTGTGCCATGGCACACTGGTTGGGAAACACTGAGGTAAAGGTATTCCTTTTTTTAAAAAACAACCCTCTCCTTTTTTGAAAGGAGATACTTAGCATTGATACTTAATCAATGCTAAGTATCAGTCAAACTGGTCTTGTTCTCTGTCAAGCAGAATGCATACAAGGAAGTGTGGGCTGAGTCAAACTACACAGTTATAGCACTATGATTCAATTTTTATTATTGGGGGGATATCTTCTGGAAACTATAGCCTTATGAAGCATCCAGTGAAGCACTCTCAGCACTCTTCCCTAAATTGCAAGGCCAGAACTCTATAGGATAGAACAAACTTCGGCCCTTCGGGTGTTTTGGACCTCAACTCCCACAATTCCTAACATCCTACCGGCTGGGTTCCTGTACGTTTTTTGGCCTGAATGGCCATGTTCCAGAAGCATTCTCTCCTGACGTTTCGCCTGCATCTATGGCAGGCATCCTCAGAGATTGTGAGTCCTACCGGCTGTGAGGAATTATGGGAGTTGAAGTCCAAAACACCTGGAGGTCCAAAGTTGGCCCATACCTGGGATTTATTTATTTACAATATTTATATTCTGCCCTTCTCACTCTGAAGGGGACTCAGGGTGGATCACAATGCACACATACACAGCAAACATTCCATGCCGTTTTCAGACATACAAGTCAGACAGACAGATAGAGGTATTTTGGCATTTTCCAACTTCAGCGCCTGGAGGTTACGCTTTATTCTAGCCACAGGGGGCGCCATCACTTCATCTACTATGATGCTGAACAGTTTTGATCGTCGTATTTCCTCCTTGTTCTTTGATCGCCGGCATTTTATGGTGTTGTAAAATACCTCCCCGCTTTAAGTGATGTCTAATTTTTGTACGCACAGCTCAGCCGTTTTTGAACTGCTTAGGCGGACAGTAAGTTAGGCTTAACAGTAAGGTGCTCAATCTAACTCAGGCTTTGAACTCGCCAGTTGGTAGTGATCTATTGCTGCTGGCGATCAACCAGCTGTGCTACAGCCTGGCCCTTCGAACCATAGTTAAAGTAGTAAAAGTGGAATGATAGCACTATACTCGTCCAAGTGTGGAAAGACATCAGGAGAATTTCTAGTTGGTGTCAACCAACCATGCCACGAAGGGCAAATCATATGGGCCATTTCACACTATACAGTTAGAACACTGTGATTTCATTTTAACTGTCATGGCGACATGCTATGACATCCCAAGGTTTATAGTTTTTCACTAGAGCCCTCTTTATGAGGAGTCTAATTCGCCCTTCTTACAATTTACATCCAAGGATTAGATAGGATGTCACCATAACTGTTAAAGTCGATCATAGCATTATAACCGTATAGCCTAATATGCCCCAGAGTTGTTTGATTCACTGCTCAAAAAATAAGATTGGCTTTAAGCTGCCTCCCCAAAGCTTTAAGCTGCCTCCCCAAGGCATACAGATATATACCGTAGTAAGGATGAATGTGGGTTCAATTTTAATCCACTTTGGATAAAAATGTTTACATTTTATCTTGTTTGGGAATAGAGAGGATTTGGGATACTTTTGCAGGGAGGAGACATGCGGGGGATACTGAAACTGACAGATTTGTCCACCCACTCTAGGAGTTTTGAATATTTAATCTTTAAAAGTACTTCTCCAAAACCTTGTGTATTCAATCAGGTTTTGGCAATAACAACAACAACGGCAACAACAACAAAAACAGCAACAACTTCATTCTTGTATCCTGCCACCATCTCCCTGAAGGATCTCAAGGCGGCTTACACAAGGCCCAAGGTGCTTAAAAAGCAGAACATGAAATAAAATGCAATATAAAATACAATTGAATAAAACTTATCTTAATCTATAAAAAGCTTCTGTGCGTCCTGAGTAGGCTAAAAGCAAACAAACTATGGGGCCAACTGACATCAAATTTGGCCACCAAACATCTCATACCCCAAGGTATGACCAACAATTTAAAAAAACCCAAAACAGTGAAAACAGCTTTAAAATCCTAAAAAAAAATTAAAATACCTTACAACGCATGTGCAAAACGTGCCCCCCCCCAGGCCTCCACACATATACAAACAACACACACCTTTATTTATTTATTTATTATTCAAGTTTCTCTACCGCCACTCCCCGAAGGCTCGGAGCGGTTTACAACAGAATAATACAGTCAACAGTAAACAACTCTGCACATCACAAACAATAACAAAACAAACTATAGGAGTCATCTACTAGATACCAGGGTTCACCCGTTCCCTAGAGAGGGGGGCAGAATAAAACCCGATGGAGTGTGATCATGGACAGGGCAAACTGGGTGGCGCAGGGCCGGCGTAAAAGCTGGCTCACCCGGCCAGCATTGGAGTCGTAGTGACGGCCTGACAGGCCCAAAAATAGAGTCTCCAGTAGAGTCTTTAGGAGAGTTCCTGTCACCAGTAACTTGGGAGGGCCCTCTTTTCTCCACCTTCACAGAGTTTGAGTCACTTATAAGGGTGAACTGAGGAGACGCTCTCTCCCTTACGACCCTAGGTCGAGCATTTAAATCCCAGTCCCTGACAGCTTGGGAGGGCACTCTCTCCTCCCCATTCATAAAGGAGGGACTACCCGGGAGACCATATTCCAATTTTTGGGAGAGGGCTGCTGCTGCTGCAGATCTTCTCCAGCTACCGAAACCTACACCCCAAAAAGTTAAAATATCCCTATATACACACACACACACACACACATATATATATATATATATACACACATATATACACATGCACACACATATACACATACATTGCCCACCTTGATAACCTTTGAAAAGCCTTGCAGCTTAAAAGCCTGGCTTCTTCCTGCCTACAGGAAAACTTTGTGTGGAGGAGTTCCCTAGCTCAGATTGTCTGGAATTTCTGTTTTCTGAGAGCCACAGAAATGCGTAGCCAGGATACAGCTAGTAAGCCTATAAACGACAACATAAAACTCAGAATAAAACAGCGCTCATCCATGAGTGACAGTGGCTAATATAAACATGGCCAGCCTATAAACAATAGGGCAAGCGGATGGGAGTAAGTTCAAAAGCTATAACCATGAGACGAGGGCATGGGATAAAGTGCAAGGCTGCGTAACAAACATGTAGATCTTATACATTCAGCAGGGTTGTTAACACAAGTAAAACTGCTTAGCTTATATCCTGAGGTATTTCAAGGTCTGGGCAAGTTTCAAGGACATCACCACATACACGGATGTAGGAGAGTGCCTTTTGCGATATATGATAAATTAAAGGATACTCCAGGTCAGATGGAAAATGCAGGAGTTACAACAAAAGTTGTAGGACCTATGGATCTGGTAAGCAGTCTTGTGATCACTGGAAAAAAGAATGGGACTTATATGTTTTGATCCGCGAGAGTTAAATAAGTCAGTGCAAAGACAACATACCTAGACCAAGGATGGCCAAAATATATGAGGGATGTGGCCCCATTAGTAAAATCCTCACAACCTCTGAGGATGCCTGCCATAGATGTAGGCGAAACGTCAGGAGAGAATGCTGATTAGGGACCAGGCATTCTCGAAAGCTTGTTTGAACAGCCAAGACTTCCGATCCATATGCAAGTAAGACAGTGTGGGGGCTTGCCTAACCTTTCTGGAGAGCCTTCACTGAGAAGGCCCTCCTCCTCATCTCAAAAGCTTGTTTGAACAGCCAGGACTTCCGATTCTTAGGGAAGAAGATTAGGGGGCTTGCCTAATCTTCCTGGGGAGCCACCACAGCAGAGAAGGCTCTCTCCCTTGTTCCCACTAATCTTGCCTGGGACAGTGGGAGAGGTGAGAGGAGAGCCTCCCCGGAGGATCGGAGAGGCCGTGCAGGTTGGTGGCAGGAGATGCGGTCACGAAGGTAGGCGGGTCCCAAACCATTCAGGACTTGAATGGTGATGACCAAAACCTTGAATAGGGAACAGAAGATGAATGGCAGCCAATGGAGCTCCTTAACCGCTCCCTGTAACTCACCCCAGTTATTCATCTGGCTGCCGCACATTGGACCAATTGGAGTTTCTTCAAGGGAAGCCCTACGTAGAGTACATTGCAATAATCCAATCTAGAGGTAACTAAGGCATGGACCACCATGGTCAAGTCAGACTTCATGAGGTATGGTCACAGCTGGTGCACAAGTTTTACTTCTGCAAAAGCCCTTCCAGTCACCACTGATACCTGTGCATCAAGTGTCAGCGCTGAATCTAGAAGGACCCCCAAGCTACAGACCTGTGTCTTCGGGAGAGTGCAACCCTGTCAAGCACAGGTTGCCACCCAATACCCTATAGCTAGCTCCAGTTAGTAGCCTGGCTGCCGATCATTGCACCAGTTGCAGTTCCTGAGCCGTCTTCAAATTTAAATTAGAGTTTCCAACACAAACCCACCTGACAGAACATCATTCTCATCTTTAAAGCCTGAGTGATAAAAGATGGTTCTCTCCAGTCAAAGAAGAACTTGTACCTGTTGCCTATAATTCATGCAAAGTAGGTTCAAGTTTTGGTTGTGTCTTTTTTTTCTTTCTAAAATGAACACATATCTTCATGTTGGTGTGGGAAGGTTTTCTCCATTCCCCCAGGCCCGGATCAGGCCCTTTTGGCGCCCTAGGCCAAAGGCTCCGTCCCCGCCCCCGGATCCGCCACTCCCCGCCCCCGGCTCCTCCCCGCCCCCGGCTCTGCCCCTCCCTGCCCTGGCTCTGCCCCCAGCTCCGCCCCACCTCCTCGCCAGCGCGAGGAGGAGGAAGGAAAGCCCCACCCCCGGAGCCGATGCGAGGCCTCCCCACGGCTCCTCCCTCCCTCCTAAAGCCACCATGCCGGCCTGAGAAGTGGCCGAAATCGCCCTTTCAGGCCGGCTTTAGGCGGGAGGGAGGAGCCGTGGGGAGGCCCCGCATCAGCTCCAGGGGTGGGGCTTTCCTTCCTCCTCCTCGTGCCGGTGAGGAGGCGGGGGTGGAGCCGGGGTGGGGGCAGAGCCGAGGGGAGCAGAGCAAAGGGGGGGGCGGCCGTGGATGGCGCTTATGCCGCCGTGCGCATGCACCCTTTTTTGGGAATTTTTTTGGATTTTGGGGAATTTTTTTGAATTTTTTTTTACTTTTTGGGGGGGTCCAGACATGCTGCCCCTCCCCAAGGTGCCGCCCTAGGCCATGGCCTTATGGGTAATCCAGGCCAGCATTCCCCAGACTATATTCATTTGAATCCAGTATGCCTGTTGGATCTGGCCAACTTGGGCCTTGTACCAACAACAGCTGAGGTTACAAGAGGAAAGGGGCAAAATATGGGCAATGCTCAGTGCCCACCTAAGTAAGACTTCTCCCCTCTCCATGAAATGTTCATTTAATTTTTAAAATTTCTTTCAATGCAGGAAATTCGAACCCAAGTTGAGCAATGCTCTCTGCAATGCTGGAAATGCGGGGATTGAAGGGAAGTTTCGTTTGAGGGCAAATGCTCATTGGGGGGGGGGGGGTGTTAGGGTTTCATTCTGCCTTTCCAACAGTCTTCTATTTAACAGTCCCAAGAGGAGGGATGGAAAAATACAGGGTGAATTTGCCATCCTGGTAATAGCAGATTCAATGGCTGCCCCATCTAATCCTGGTAAATATTCATTTCCGCTCAGCTTGTAGCTGAGACTCCCCAACTTTCCTTTGGGGAGTCTCAATCACTTGATTTGGAATGAAGGTTAATAGAAGCCCTCAAGTCAGGTTTCTGAGTCGCCTCCCCATCCAATGACTCGCTATATGGATACTCCTTCTCATTCATAGAACCATAGAGTTGGAAGAGACCTCATGGGCCATCCAGTCCAACCTCATTTAGCCATGAAGCAGGAAAATCGCATTCAAGGCACCCCTGACAGATGGCCCTCCAGCCTATGTTTAAAAGCCTCCAAAGATGGAGCCTCCACCACAGTCTGGGGAAGAGAGTTCCACTGCTGAACAGCTCTCACAGATAGGAAGTTCTTCCTAATGTTCAGGTGGAATCTCCTTTCCTGTAGTTTGAAGCCATTGTTCTGCATCCTAGTTTTCAGGGCAGCAGAAAATAATAATAATAACTTTTTATACCTCATTACCATCTCCCCAAAGAGTCTCAGCGTGGCTAACATTTTATTAATTATTATTTATTTACAGTATTTATATTCCGCCCTTCTCACCCCGCAGGGGACTATGGGCGGATTACAATGTACACATACATGGCAAACATTCAATGCCATAGACCAGTGTTTTTCAACCTTTTCTGAGCCGTGGCACATTTTTTACATTTACAAAATCCTGGGGCACACCACCAACCAAAATGACACAAAATGACACTCTAACACAGTAATACATATAGTTAATATGTTTTTAAATGTATTTATACACTCAGTGTGAAACCTGGGCCTGTTTCGATGAACACAACATAGATATCCTGGCAGGAATGGCAGAAAGACACATGGCCCCGAGCAGAAACAAAGCCCCCCTGGCCATCTCCAGCCCTCCCCCTCCCCTCTCATACACACACAAGCAATAGGGGGGAGCGCGAGGTACAGGGGAGCACGCGAGGCGGAAGGGAATGGAGGAGGAGAGCGAAGGCATGCTCTGCGGCAGCGCTTGCTCCTGGCCTCCTCCTCTTCTCCCCCCTCCCTTCCCCTCCATTGGCCACTCTGCTTGCCTGCCTGCCGGGGCCCTTACGCGGGCAGGTCAGAATCAACCGGTGGGCCGCGAAATGCCCAGGTCTGGTATTGGAGGTTCCAATTTCCCACGGCACACCTGATGATCACTCACAGCACACCGGTTGGGAAACACTGCCATAGACACACAACACATATAGACGGACAGACAGAGGCTATTTAACTTTTTTCTGGCCACCAGGGGAGCTGTCGCTTCACCGTCCATCTGCAACACTTATTTACTTATTTATTTATTTATTCAATCTTATATACCGCTCCTCCCTGCAGGCTCGAATTACTTTCTGCATTTCCCGCATGCTTTTTGCTGGAGATTTTTTATGGCCTTGTAAATACACATATAGGTGGTATATATCCCCACATATATATCCCCACATATACAGTAGGTGGTAGCTAAATTTCCTACTTGACCGATGCAACTGTATTTCAGGTTGCAAAGGTTGGCAACAAGCTACACAAAATCGACCGGAAGCTCACTCCGACCCGGGCTCGCTTGGAATTCATGACCTTTCGGTCAGTAGTGATCTTAATGCAGCTGACACCCAGCCAGCTGCCCCACAGTCCCATGGGGCCAAGCCCTGGCAATTACAATAAGGCAAAATAAAATACATACAAAACAGAAAATGACATCAAGTAAAAAATGCTAAACAATAACATGGTAATGCAATAAAAAATAATGACAATAACATAATAAAACAAAGTGCAAAACGGTACAAGGGTTAAACGAGGGCGAGCTGGGCCAAATGCAGGAAGCAAAAATTGTAAAAACCCGTGGGTGAAGTAGATAGATAAAGTGCTGTGCCTAGTGAGAGGCTCAAGTGGGATAAACAATGAGGTTAGTCTCCACTGAGGGATGAGATAAACTGCATCAGAAAACAAAATTAACACTGGAACAGGACCTGGCATGGGAATTAATTATTCATTCTTGGAAAGCACACTGGAAAAGCCAAGTTTTTAGACTTTTCCTAAAGACTGCCAGGGTGCGTCCTTGCCTAATCTCCCTGGGGAGTGAGTTCCAGAGTTGGGGGGCTACCTCCTCCTTATGACTTCCCCCCACATCTTTTTATTTATTTATTTATTTATTTATTATTGGGTTTCTATGCCGCCACTCTCGGGAGGCTCGGGGCGGCTCACAAGCAGGATACAAAACAACATATTAAAAACAAATTAAAACATGACACAGTACAACGACAATCCAAAACCTACAAAATTAAAAGCCTGCTGTGCAGAGTACAAGCACAACAAGTGTAGGAAGTTACAAACATGACGGGCTATGCGAAGAACAAAGTCTATAAGCCAAAGGCCTGTTGGAATAAATGGGTCTTGCAAGCCCGCCCAAAGGGCAGAAGATCTTGGATGGCCCACGTTTCGGCTGGGAGGGTGTTCCACAGTGTGGGCGCAATCACAGAGAACGCCCTCCTACGGGTTGCTGTTAGTTTAGCTGACTTCGCAGATGGAATGTCGAGCAGGTTGGTACCTTCCGACCGCAGTGATCTTGTAGGGCAATATGGGGAGAGACGGTCCCTCAGATACGCTGGCCCCAGGCTGCGCAAGGCCTTAAAGGTGAGTACCAACACTTTGAAGGTGATCCGGTGCTCGATTGGAAGCCAGTGCAGATCCTGCAAGGTAGGTGTTATGTGACTGCCTGCTGGCGAACCAGACAGGAGTCGGGCGGCAGTGTTCTGCACCAGCTTGAGCTTCCAGGTCACCGACAGAGGAAGGCCAACGTAGAGTGCGTTACAGTAGTCCAGTCTTGAGATGACCGTGGCTTGGATCACTGTGGCCAGGTCGTTCCAGGATAGATAGGGGGCCAGCCACCTTGCCTGTCTGAGATGGAAAAAAGCAGAATTACTGACCATGGAGACCTGGGTCTCCATGGTCAATTGGGAGTCCAAATGAACTCCCAAGCTCTTTACAGAAGGCGATGGGCATAACGCCATCTTGATCCATGGCCCTCATCATGTTTCCTCTCAGCCTTCTCTTCTGCAGGCTAAACATGCCCAGCTCTTTTATCCTCTCAGTAGAAGTAATATCTGCCTAAGCTTCCATTAGTGACCCCCAAGATGGTCAAATAATTGGTGTTCTCTAACTCAAGCATAAATTACCCATCATGAGGTGGCTTCTTCTCTCTGCTAGAGCCACTTGGGGTCACCACTAAAAGAGACATTCTATTATTCTCCAGTCTGCAAGACACAGGGATGCTCTTCTCTCGAGCCATATTCTCCCGAGACTTCTGAAATTGCCAGACTTTTAAAGAAAACTCTCCCACAATAGAACAAGACTAAACACTGTATCGGCTGCACAAAAGGGATTTTTAAAACTCTTTTTTTTAAAACCTAAAAGCTATGCTTATCTTCACATTGAAGGTGTTTTTTTTCTCACCAAGGAAGAAAAGGATTTGGAAGAGAAGCAGGTGAGAAAAGGGGTCAATAGCCCCAAAGGCTCAAGCTCTTTGATGATCTTGGGACTCCGGGACCTGTGAAAAAAATCAATACATTTTGGTATCTCAACAGTCTGTCTCCAAATCTCAGTGTATGATCTGCTATAAATACAAGCATATATTAATAGCCATGGCAACGTGCAATGTATATCTTGGAACCAATACAACTCAGCCTGATTCATACTTCACAAAACTGGCTAGAACTCAATTCACATTGACCAAGAGAAAAAAATTTCTCAAGTTCTCTCAAAGCATGTGGAAACTTGAATCGGGTTTTTGGGTGCCACAAACTCCTCTGAATGCAAAAGATGACCATCACACAAAGAAGCACCCAACTCACCAGAAAATCTGGGTTGTTTGGGTACTCTTGGTTCTACACAACTATTTTCCAAATGCAAATGCAGGGTGACCATTACTTTTGTGACAAGTGGAGACGACTCCTGCTTATGCAAAAGGGGGAGTTTTGGCAAGTGTTGTTTCTTAACCTGATTTTGTAACAAGCAATAGCAGCCGATATTTCCTCTTCTATGCCAGTGTTTTTCAACCTTTTTTGAGCCGCGGCACATTTTTTACATTTACAAAATCCTGGGGCACACCACCAACCAAAATGACACAAAATGACACTCTAACACAGTAATACATATAGTTAATATGTTTTTAAATGTATTTATACACTCACTCAGTGTGAAACCTGGGCCTGTTTCGATGAACACAAAATAGATATTCTGGCAGGAATGGCAGAAAGACACACACGAAGCTCTTGCTGTCAGTCTCTCTCTGTTTTTAGTTTTTATCGCATTCAAGCTTGAGAAGCTCATCTCACACAGATATGTGGTTGAAAACAGGAGCAATGTCAAAATAGCTTTGTTGGCCAGAATGGGGAACTCCCTGGCAACAGATAAGCAAAAACTGTTCGAGTGTCACTGTCACTCCTTTGTCTTGCTGTGATCCCAAATTGCCACTGTCACTTGACGCGCAGCTGCAGCACTAACTCTAACTTTGTTTACTTAGCCGCATCTGAGCAAATCCAAGATGGCACGACCATAGCACTCTCGCGTCACTTCTTAGGTGATGCGAGAGTGCTATGGTTCCATTTATTAAAGGGACAGATGCGCCTTATAGTTTATATATGAATGAAGTTCGAAAATAATTTCCCACAGCACACCTGATGATCTCTCACGGCACACTAGTGTTCCGCGGCACACTGGTTGAAAATCACTGTTCTATGCAACCATGAGCTGTTTCCAGTTTGATGTCTGACAACACTATGCAAATGCTAGCCATATTTTGAACAATTCATGGAATCGAAATGGATAGGTTGGACAACAAAGGATCAATTGGGAATGTCCCTGCCAAATTGAGATAGTAGCATGTGATTGTGATTGTGTAGCTCCCAAAGAGATATAAAGCCCTTTTTTTGTTGTTGACTAAAGTGGAAATTCATTTTTTTCATCCCATGTCCATATATTAAAAGAAAATTCAAACACTTTTCCTATCATTAAAAAAAAGCAAGGTCATACTCAACCTAAGCTAAGAACCAAAAATGATGGAGAGAGAAATCAAATAGACAAATTCATCCAACCTTAATTCTCAACCACTTAGTATCACACTGAGATTTCTCCTCCCAAAATATTTTTAAGAGTCTTACTGCTCTGTTAACTCAGTAGGTGGGAATAGATACTAAACTACTGGGATCTATCCGGGTCAGCTTAGGCCTCGTAGGAAATCTGGCCAACCCAAAACACATTTAAATCGGCTTTAGCGAAGGAGCTCCTGGAGTGTCAAATTAAAGGGAAGAGCGCAGAAATAGGTCACAGCTGCTAAATTGAACTGGAGGACTGCCTTATTATAGCCAAAAAAACCTCTGTTCAATTCTTGGGCCATGAACAAAATGCACCCTACACCTTTTTAATAATTTCATCTCCTCTCCTGCCTCTGACACCATAGGAAAGTTTTTAAAAGCATATTCCACTTGGGCATGGGCAGTATCCATTAATCCCCTGTTATTCTGATTTTTCATTTGCTTTGAAAAAGTCCCACTTCCCATCTTCTCTCTCACTTGTCCCCTTGTCTTTTGCTTACCTCGGTTGCTGCAAACCAAGTTCAAAGTGTAATGTACATAATTATTGTGAGTCGACCTCATGTTTAAGACAAGGGCAGGTTTTGGGACAAAAAATATGGCTTTTGGTGTGATTTGTGAATAAGTCAAGTGCCATTCTGCAGAAAGGAGACAGCATCAGCACTGCTTTAGAAGCTCAGTTGCTCCTTCTCATTACATTTCTCTTGCCCAAGTGTGATGGCGCGGTGAGCGCCACCTACATTTAAGACTTTGAGTTTAAAGGTTTGCACTGATGGAATGTAACAGTTTGCATCGTTTGCAAGGAATTCCGCTTTGTTTTAATGTATTTGCAGCTTACTTGAGGTTTGGCTGCATTCGTTGGTCCTTGGCACCTGCCAATCATCGTTTACAGAACCCAATCGTGCTTGCTCCACCCCTTTCCCCGGGGATTTGGAGAAGGATGCCATTTTTCTTTTATTAGACCACCAGAGCTTGGATGTGTTGGAAGGTTGCTAGCCAGGCCTTGGTGAAGCCATCTTCCAGTACTACTTCTTCACATCTTGAGATTCATACAGTATACCCAACATATTGGAAGGTTGGGTGACACTGAGAAATTTTGAGCGCCTTCAAAGCAGTCAGTTGGCACCCAAGAGGAAGGTTACCTGCCTTCATATAGGCCATCTGACTGGGACTTCGAGCGTCCATTGCCTTGAGGTGAGAGAGAGAGAGAGAGAGAGAGAGAGAGAGAGAGAGAGAGAGAGAGAGAATTTGGAGAGCCAATTGGCTGAAGCTTCCAGGACTACATCTGCACAAAAACTGTAAAGCTTTTCTACTTCGTTTTGGGGAACTAAGAGATGAACCTGAGTGCTTACAACTCATGTATTTAAGAATAAAGCCTTTGAGTTAAGCAGAGTGTCCAAAGCCTCTAAAGCAGGGGTGCTCATTAGGTAGCTCGGGAGCTACTAGTAGAACTTCGGCTCTCTTCCAGGTGATCTTCGGACCTCACCAGCCGGATGGGGCGCTCCTGCCATGCGCGCGCACACCCTGCGTGCACGCGTGCTCCTGCTGCTTGCTTCCGTTCTTGCGGTGCTTCTTTCGCCTGCGGGGCATTGCAGGAAGAAGGAAGCACGAGGCGGAGCCTCTGGAGGGAGCGCCCTGCCTCTCTCTCGTCCAGAAGCTGCTGTGCAGCCTCCGTTGCCGGCGAGACAGGCAGGGCGGAGCACTCCCTCTGAATGCCCAGCCTCATGCTTTCTCCTTCCTGCAATGCCCCACAGGCGGAAGAAGCGCTGCTCGGGCGGAAAACAGCAGCAGGAGCATGCGCGGTGGCAAGAGCGTGTGGCGGTGGGAGCATGCGGGAGCGCACGGCGGCGGGGGCAGGTAGATCTTTTGGACTTGGTTGCTTTAAGAGTAGTTCACATGCTGAAAAAGTGTGAGCACCCCTGCTCTAAAGGAAGGCAAGAAGCACTCCCCTGGGAAGAAAAGATCACACCCTTGTCCCTTTTGAAGCCATATAGCCCAGGCGTGAAGGCACACTAAGCATTCAAAAACTCCAGAACCACGGGGGAAAGAGTATAGGGGTGCCAGTGTTCTTCTTATTATTATTATTATTATTATTATTTGATGCCTGCCGCTCCTAATGACTCAAGGAGGGTAACAAATATGTTCTCCCAAGATGAACTAATATCTTCTTGTTTGCCAATCTATTCAGATATTGTTTCTTTTAAAACAAGAGTTAAGGTACAGCACTTTTTTTTCTTATCAGGGGTGACTTGAGAAACTGCAAGTTGCTTCTGGTGTGAGAGAATTGGCTATCTGCAAGAATGTTGCCCAGAGGATGCCCGGATGTTTTGATGCTTTACCATCCTTGTCCCCGCATGGGGAGCTGGAGCTGACAGAGGGAGCTCATCCACGCTCTCCCTGGATTCGAACCTCTGACATGTTGGTCTTCAGTTCTGCTGGCATAGGGGTTTAACCACCTGGGGCTCCTAGGTACAGTACTGTGACCCTCTTCCATTAGAAGATGAACTGCATAGAAAGCCTTTCCTCTACTCTTTGGGTAATGTAAACGAAGTATAAGTCTTCAAGCAAAAGCAGGCAAGCTGGTCAAAGTGCTCACAAAGTTATTTTATTGCCATCTCTTCACAGAAAAATTCAAAGGCATCACCTCCCATCCTTTCCTGTCTTCCTCCTCCTCTTCCCTCCCAGCACCTTCCCTTTTCATCTGACTTATACATGGCTTTGTAGTGTTAATGAACCATGGATACGTTGACTTTTTCATGTTTTGACTAGATTTTTAGACCTCATACATGAGTATATATAGTAGTGTGGTCTTAATAAATGTAGGAAGAGGTGAAGACAGGAGGGAGCAGAAATTGCCCTCTCTTGTAGACTCAGGAAAAGTAAGCTGCTGCATTCTCTCTTAGTTTGTATGCTCTTCCTCAGTAATAACTTTGGCTTGGCTAATATATTCTGGTAGTCATCTGTGAAATATCAAAGAGTATCATAAAAAGATGCACATACCTTGTTTTTATACTGACTTGGTACCCGCAACCCCCCTGGCTTGGAAATAACTACTAATGTGCATTGTTTTAAAGTGAAAGCTGGAATGGAGGGCAGTTTGCTCTCATATTCCTGAAACTAAGTAACACAGCAGTAGGAACAGGGAGATGTCCCCAGTGAAATGGGGACAAAGTGTCAATACTTATATTTATCTCCATGGCATGAAAGATACTCAAAGGTATAGGTATGGAGAAGAAGAATTAAGTCATTTTCCTTCAAATAAGAGTACCAGCTTCCTATACAAATTTCCTTTAGTTTTACTCTAGAGTAAGAGGCACTTGGTTGTAGGCACTGGCAGGTGCACTCACTTTCTGGGCCTGCCTGCACACCATGCCACACATGCACTCTCCTTGGAAACAGTGTGTGTGTGCGTGGCGGGGTGTGCAGGCAGGCCCAGAAAGTGCACATGCCTGCCAGTGCCTGCAGCCAAGTACAACTCTAGAGTAAGAGGTGCTCAGCTGCAGGTGCACTCTGGGCCTGCCTGCACACCCCACCACACACGCAGTCTCCAAGAGTGCGTGTACGGTGGCACGTGTAGGCAGGTTTGAAGCACGCCTGCAGCCAAGCTCCAGGCCTGCCATTCCACCACACACACACTCTTTTTCCAAGGTGGCAAGTTTGGCTGCAGACTAAAGCAAATAGGGGGCTTCCTATTTCATGTTCCCAAAGAAACGGAAGACACGAAAGAAATGGTAGGAATGGTAGGAACGAATTCCGCACACAACTCTAATAGCTACCAAAATTCATAAGTGCTCATTATATTTAAAGTTGCAGTAAAATTGTGTCTCTTACATAAAATGGAAAATCAAAGTTTGCTTTCTGGTCGATTTTTAAAAACATTTCCATAGATCAGTGTTTCCCAACCGGTGTGCCACGGCACACTAGTGTGCCTCGAGTGATCATCAGGTGTGCCATGGGAAATTGGAACCTCTTGAGTCTTGAATAAGCTATGCCCTGTGGGCCAATCCCATCTCAGTGGCCTTGAACTCCTGCCCGGCACCAAGATGGCAGTGGTGGAGACAGCGGGACCGGAAGCGCCTTCCCTGAGGGGACGCCAGTGGAGTGGAAGTGCCTCATCTGAGGCAACGCAGCGGTGTGTGTGCCTGGCAGTGCTGGGCTTGGTGGCAGGCCTGGCGCTAGTCCTGCCAGCCGGGGCAGTGGAGCCCTTGAGCCTGAGCCTGGCCCTGGCCAGCACCGCTGCCTCCGCCTTCTCGGGCTTCCTCTCCTACCCGCAGCTCTACTGCCTCTTCGCCCACTGCTGCCACGATGCGGGGAACAACAGGGCTTGCCTCCGGGCAGGTACGCGAGCGGCCTACCGGGCCTCAGAGACTGTCACGTGACATGGAAGGAGCCTCATGGGCTATATTATTATTATTATGAACTATGTATTAACATAATATTATTATTTTCCCTTAGTATATGCTATTATATTGTTATATTATCAGTATTTGTCATAGTCATGGTGTATATCGTTATTGACTATGAGAGTAATGATAACAGTCAGGATTAACTCCTGTGCTTTACTGATAATATATTGTATGTACCTATAATATTTATATTATTATAATGTAATAAAAGATAACACTTTTAAAAATAATACAGTATTGAAATTATGTATTTTATATTACTTGTAATAGTACTAATAAAATTACAGTATAATGGTATAGTACAATATAGTAAGTTAGAGTGTCATTTTGTAAAAAAATGTGCCGTGGCTCAAAAAAGGTTGAAAAACACTGCCATAGATGGTCCAATCTGTGGATGCA
The DNA here is from genome assembly GCA_030556195.1 of Anolis apletophallus. Classification (NCBI taxonomy): domain Eukaryota; kingdom Metazoa; phylum Chordata; class Lepidosauria; order Squamata; family Anolidae; genus Anolis; species Anolis apletophallus. Next base: position 19,542,755 of record JARBWK010000011.1, read on the forward strand.
GAACCCTTGGAGGGCTGGCTGCATTTAAAAATATGGTTGAGACATCCAATGAAATAAAACAGGCAAAGTTATCAAGAGAGTTCAAACACACCAAATAGAAGAGTTCTAGACACTAGCAATTTTCAATGCTATCACTCTCTGCAATGCCAGTAATTTGAAGACTGAAGGGAAATTACATTCAGGGAACAGATTTTTTTTTAACTTAGAGGGCAATATCTTCATTTCACACCCATAAACATATATCTGGAGATAGTCTAGCTCTCTTTCCCCTTTTAACTCTCCTTCTTTCACTTCTGTAACTCTCTGTGCTGGAGGGTTTTTCCCTCTTTCATCCCATTCACTATCACTCCGAAACACATTACTATGCTCTAAGCTGCCTCCAAGGCTTAATGCACAGTAATAATATCCTTCATCATCTGCCCAGCCCCTAGCAATTCATAGCATAAGGCAGGATTGCCTGATGCTCCTCGAGAGAAATGTGTGGGGTTCCCAGAGGCTCTTTCCATGGAAGTGGAGATTAGACAGTGAAAAAGCTCTTTCAGGCTGCAGTGGCTACCAGCAGAGGCCAGGTATGGGCCAATTTGGGTGCATCGCAATGCAGAATTAATGCAGTTTGGCACCACTTTAATAGCCATGGTTCAATGTTTTGGGATCCTGGGATTTCTGATTTGATAACGGCACCATCCCTCTTTGGCAGAGAGGCTAAAGATTTTGTAAAACAGCCATTCTCGTGATCTCATAATGTTGAGCTACGGCAGTTAAGGTTGTGTCAAACTGCATTAATTCTACAGTGTTGATGCAGCCTGGAGCCGGAGAACTGAAATCAGCCCTAAATAAACAGCACAGAAACTTAACACACACACTCCAAGGGCTGTCAAGTGTACGTGGGAACAGGGATCCCATACCTTCAATGAAAATAAAAAAGATGTAAGTTTTCAGAGTCCCCCCTCTTAAAACCCCCATATTTTGCCATGCAAAGACTGGGTGTTGCTTCTTCCATCCTCTTTCCTTCTCCAAATTCTCCTTCTTTCAGGCTGCTGAATCTGGAATCCATGGAGAATTGAGACCTGGAATCAATACAACGGAAACTAAGTAAATAGCCCCATTTTGCATTAAACTCCACAACTTTAATGAGGCCACTGGAGAAGGTGTGCAGGGGTAGAAGGAAACACCAAATTTTATCTTCCTAACAGGAGAACGACAAGGTATTTTGCTATATGTGGTAGGCAGAAAATACCCAACTTGTTCCATGAACAAAGCCTAACCAGATTGCATATTGAATTTCAGCTCAAAAGCATCAAAATTGAAAGCAGAGGACTGGCTTGGTGTGTGGGAGGATATACAGCAAACTGTACTGGAAACGACAAAGTGTAGGAAAATATTCAATCTATATTCAATCTATAATAAGATAGAGTGCAAAACTCGGAACGTACATATGATGAAAACACATATCATATATGAAGTGCAAAATACACAATAAGGCATACAACATTGAAAAGCACTGCCCACAGTACCTCACTGCATGGTCACATAGATGTTCGAAGATGGGGCAAGAGGAAAGATCTCCTAGGAAGGGGAGAAGTCCACAGGATTGAAGGTAAAGTAGGCGCGATCTATCCCTCGGGTGCTCAGGATAGATCGCGCCTACTTTACCTTACAGCATGAATCACTCTGTCCTGTGACGCACTACAATGTGTAAGCATTTTGCCACTTGAGAAAGCCTGTGTATGGCGAAACGGATTGGGGCCTGCAGTTCAACCGTCGCGGTGTGCCCCAGCGTCCCTTTGCAACTTTGCCGGAACATCTTCATCCATGCCACGGTGCCCGCAGTGGATTACAATTTGTCCGAGCGCATTGGTGCCTATTGGGAGCAGGAATGAGCACATTGGCGCTCTCTTTGCCATAGAAAGGATACGGGATTTGTCTGAGCGCATTGGCACCTATTGAAGGGATACGGGATTTGAAAAGAACACTAATGCGCATTGGCACTACCACGCACTAAAAACAAACACATCTCTTTCTACTTACCTTCAATCCTGTGGACTTCTCCCCTTCCTAGGACATCTTTCCTCTTGCCCCATCTTTGGACATCTATGTGACCATGCAGTGAGGTACTGTGGGCAGTGCTTTTCAATGTTGTATGCCTTATTGTGTATTTTGCACTTCATATATGATATGTGTTTTCATCATATGTACGTTCTGAGTTTTGCACTCTTTTATTATAGATTGAATATAGATTGAATATTTTCCTACACTTTGTTGTTTCCAGTACAGTTTTCTAGATATTTTCTACAGTATATAGTTTGTGTATGAGAGAATATACAGCAAGTCACGTGTCCAAGTCAATCTCTCATCCAATACTTTGGTGCAGTGGTTCTCAACCTGTGGGTCTCCAGGTGTTTTGCTCTACAACTCCCAGAGACCCCAACAGTTTACCAGCTGTTAGGATTTCTGGGAGTTGAAGGCCAAAACATCTGGGCACCCACAGGTTGAGAACCACTGCTTTGGGGCTTTCCAGCATTTGTCCCTCGGGTGACTGCATAACTCCATCTAAGGGTAAGAAGAATAATCTAGACTGAAGGCATAGGAACCCTGTTATCCTATAAAGGATTTTTCTCTTTCTTTGAAAACCTGGAAATAAAGAGAGAAGGTAAAGCAAGAAGAGAGAACCAATTTCATATAGTGGTTAGACTTAGAGTGTTGTACTATGACTCTGGAAACCAGTTGACCTTGGGCAGATGGAACACTCTCAAGCTCAGAAGAAGGCAAAGCTACCCTCTTTCTGAAGAAATCTTGAGAAGAAAGCCCCATGTTATGATGACTATAGGGTTGCCATCAGTCAGAAATGGCTTGAAGACACATTCCAACAACAATAACAACAACAGAGAAAGAGGTGTTACAAACCATGTTGTTAGCATCCAATCCAAACCAACTTATTTATTTATTATTCGTATTTGTGAGTTGCCACTTCCGACGTGGCTCGGGGCGACTTACAGCAATGGATTAAAAGATTAAAAGGCACAATATAAACACCATAAAAACACAATAAAACACAGTAAAATACATCGCGAAACAGTTAAAACAGGTAGATGACTTCCTCAGGAAGCAAGTACAACGGGAACAGGGTCAACCCCTGCCTACTCAAAAGCCTGCCGAAACAGGAGGGTTTTGCACGCCTTCCGGAATGGCAACAGATCGGTGAGGGCACGAATTCCGGAAGGCAATGTATTCCACAGGATAGGGGTGATTACGGAGAAGGCTCTCCGTCTTGTGGCCGTTAGATGGTATGTTTTGAAGCTGGGAACCTCCAGAAATTGACCTGATTCAGAGTGTAGTGGCCTAGTGGGACAGTATGGGATGAGGCGGTCCCTAAGATACACTGGCCCCAGACCGTTCAAGGCCTTAAAGGTCAGTACCAGCACTTTGAAAGTGATCTGGCATTCAACCGGTAACCAATGCAGCTCGCGGAGGACAGGTATTATGTGGCTGGTTGTCGGGACGCCAGCCAGCAGGCGAGCTGCCGCATTCTGAACCAGTTTCAATTTCCGGATCACTAGCAAAGGCAGGCCAACGTAAAGAGCATTACATTACTTCATATATGTGTAATCAACCAGGGGGGAAAGGAAGGAGAAACAGGCCAGTGGTTCTCAACCTTTGGTCTTCCAGGTTTTGTGACTTTGACCCCCAGAAGACCTAGTCAGCTTGGTCAACTGTAAGGAATTCTGGAGCTGAAGTCCAAAACATCTAGAGGACCAAAGTTTGGAAACCACTGACCAAGGCCATATTTAGAAGTTAACAGTACATTCGCTGCCCAGAAGATCTTGCAGTCCCTCAAGGTCAAGAAAAGGCTCCCTTATATTTAAAAAATGCTTTTTCTTCTTGTCTCTTCCTGCATTTGCCATCTGCAAACAGGGAGCATTTTGGGTTACTGACCACCTATGTGTGGTTTCTGCACAAAGTCCACATTCCTTGTGATTATATCACTTGGAAAAATTATTATTTTATTTATTACTAGCTTGGGGACCCGGCCCTGCCCGGGTCATTTGAGAAGTGCAGCAGGATGTACAGTGGGTCATGGGGGCTCTGTGTGCCAAGTTTAGTCTTGATCCATCATTATTGGGAGTTGCAGTGGTATCATGAAATTACTGAAGGTAGTGCAAGTCCCATCATCTCTGTGTGTCCCGTCCCCCAAAGTGTAGTAGGATGTAGATTGGGTCATGGGGGCTCTGTGTGCTAAGTTTGGTCTGTATTGGTGAATGGATGAGGGATGCATTGTTTTTCGGAAGTGAGTGAAGGTACTTCAAGTCCCATCATCCGTGGTCCGTCTCACAGTAAACTGCACCAGGCTGTAGAGTGGGTCATGAGGGCTCTGTGTGCCAGATTTGGTGTTGATCAGTCATTGGATTAGGTTTGTAGCAGGATTGGGAAGTGAGGGAAGGTACTGCAAGTCCCATCATCCATGTTCTGTCCCCCTCCAAACTTCAGTAGGATGTAGAGTGGGTCACTGGGGCTCTGTGTGGCAAGTGTGGTCTTTCCGGTGTTTGTTGGGGCCACAGTGGTCTGTGGGAACAGAGGGGTGTAAAAGTACTACAAATCCCATCATCCATTGTCAGTCCTCCCCCAAACCTCACCAGGACGTGAAGGCAGTCATGGGGGTTATGTATGGCAAGTTTGGTCTCGATCAGTGATTGGATGAGGGTTGCAGCGGATTTGGGAAGTGAGTAGAGGCACTTCAAGTCCCATCATCCATGGCCCACCCTCCTCCGAACTGCACCAGGACGTAGAGTGGGTCATGGGGGCTGTGTGTGCTGAGTGTGGTCTGTATTGGTCCTTTTTGGTGGCCTCAGTGGTCTGTGGGAACCAAAGTCTTGGAAAGTACTACAAATCCCATAATACATGGGTCATGTCATAGGGGGGGGTTATGTGTACCAAGTTTGGTGCAGGTCCATCACCCGCGCTGGTCGCTGTGGCCTGTGAAAGTGGCTGCCACATATCCGCCCTGGCCTGTGAAAGTATACCGGTGTAAAAAAGAAAGGAGTAAAAAAAATGGAAAAGGCCTGCATGGAATTAGCAGTAAGGTCCAATGAGGCTGGGTGAGGGGGCTTTGGGCCAGAATTATTTATATAAGGCAAGTATGGTTGCAGAAAGCACAGCAGAAAGTCTCCTTGGGTGTTGTTGTTTCCAAGTTGCAGTTCTTTCTGCGTTGTCATTTCTCTTCAAGACCCATTCGGCGTTTCTTCTCGAAAGAGGCCACAGCATTGTGGATAGTGCATCTCCATGCCTCCCGATGTGAGGCCAGGGTGGACCATTGTTGGTGATCAATTTGGCCGAGCCTGAGATGTTGTTTCAGGGAGTCCTTATATCTCTTTTTGGGGGTGCCACTCTTGCACTGACCCGTGGCGAGTTCACCATAGAGTAGTATCTTTGGGAGGCAGTGGTCCTCCATCCTATGGACGTGCCCTGCCCAGCGCAGCTGTGTTCTCAATAGCATGGCCTCAACGCTGGTGATCCCTGCTTGCTCAAGGACAGCAACGTTAGTCACATAGTCGGTCCAGTGTATATTTAGGATTGTGCGAAGACAGCGCTGATGAAAGCATTCAAGGAGTCGTAGGTGTTGGCGATAGGTGAACCATGTTTCAGACCCATAGAGGAGAATAGACAGTACGATAGCTCTGTACACACTGATTTTGGTGTTTTGCCTCAGGTGCTTGTTACTCCAGACTCTTTTGTGAAGCCTTCCAAATGCACTATATGCCTTTGCTAACCTGTGATCTATCTCTTTGTCAATCTTGGCGTCTGAAGAGATGGTGCTTCTCAGGTAAGTGAACTGCTGAACGGACTTAAGCACAGCTGTGCCTATGCAGACGTGGGGATGATGGTGTTCTTCCTGTGATGCGGGCTGGTAGAGGACTTCCGTTTTCTTCAGGCTGACTTCCAGCCCAAATAGCTCTGCAGCTGCTGCAAAGCAGGATGTTAGGCGCTGAAGGGCTGCTTCTGAATGGGCGACAAGGGTAGCATCGTCTGCAAAAAGCAGCTCACGGACTAGATAGTTTAGAGTCTTAGTGCGAGCCCTCAGACGGCTTAAGTTGAACAAGCTACCATTAGTACAATAGCGCATATATATGCTGTCTTCTTCTTCGAGGTCTGCCGTAGCCCTTTGGAGCATTATGCTGGAGAAGATTGTAAATAGGGTTGGTGCAAGAACACAGCCTTGTTTCACTCCGTTGGTTATTAGAAAGCAGACACACTGTGGACATCACCCCTCGAGGCCTTTAGAATTAGGCAGCTTGATAATGGAAAATGGTTAACTTATAAGGAGGTGCTGGACTGGGACGGTCAAAACTTTGTCCTTAAATCTCGGAACCAGCTATTGAGCGAAAAAACAAGGAGATAAACTGGTTTTCATACCTCCAGCTATCACAAAAATTCAAAGAGGATCAGAAAAGGGGCTTTAATGCGGAAGAAAGTGAGATAGGGGAGATATTGCTAGGCAAGGGGAAAGAATATGGTAGGTAAAATTTACAAAATATTAATTGCCAGAGAAGGAGAGGATAGTAGGATAAAGGACTATATGAACATATGGTCCAGAAATATTGGATATAAAATTAACCAGGAAAGGTGGAGGACCATTTGGAAAAAAAATATAGGAGCATCGGTATGTGCCAAATACAAGGAAAGTTGGGTAAAAATAGTGTACAGGTGGTACTTGGACCCAGCAAAATTAGCTAAAATATACAGAACATCTAAACCGAATTGTTGGAACTGTGGCGAAAAAAATGGCACCTTTTTTCATATGTGGTGGCTATGTGGGAAGGCCAGGAAGTTCTGGAAAATGGTCAATAATGAATTAGAAAAAGTCTTTAAAGTTCACCTCGATAGGAAACCAGAAAATCTGTTATTAGGCCTATTTGACCCCAACACAAAGATATCAGAAAATGATAAAAGAATATATTTGATTTTGACCACGGCAGCAAAGATAACATACGCCAGATATTGGAAATCTAGTAAGTCTCCAACAAGGGACGAATGGATTCTTAACTCAATAGAGGCTATACAAATGGAATGGCTCTCTGAAGCAATTAAAGAAAAGAAGGCTGAGACGGGCTCAAACAGAAAACAGGAATGGAAATGTGTGCAGGATTACTGCCAAAGGGAATATAATATTACCATGCAACTGGATTGGGAGTAGACTCTTTTTCCTTTTTATTTCTTTTTTATTATGTGGGTTGATAATAACATCATATAAACAGGATGTTAAACTAGACATGTTTTCTCTTATGCTTTCTCTTCCTTATACACCGCAGGCAATGTACGAAGCTACAAGAGGAAAATATAGAGTTCAACGAAACTGTGGTTGTGGAATAAGAAAAATCCACCCTCCCAGAACTTTGTCTGTGTTCACCTACCCTTTTCCTGCACCCTTTTTCTATTACATGTAAGGAATGCCGAAGGCATCCCTACTTCCCTTTCTACTTTCCTTCTTTCTCTTCCGGACCTATATGTGATGTTTTGTGTATGTTCAATTATTTTGTGAAAATTTGAATAAAGACTATATTTAAAAAAAAAAAAAAAAAAAAAAGAAAGCAGACATATTAAACATAATAAAGGTGTACAATGGTCACTATTTCCAGCTCTGAACACACCCAACCCATTTTCTTTCCCGATAAGGCATTTTATCATTCTGGTTAAACTGACTGTTGTACCAAACATTTTGCAACTTTTGGGATATCTTCTCATTAATTGTCCAATCAAAACTTAAAAATCATGAATCTATCTAGCAAATAAAAATCAGTGATATCAGCATTAAGTCATGTTTCATAAATCTTTCCTCCTTACTTTAATTGAAGCAAACACAATGAATTCATGGCTTTAAACATTATTATTATTTATGACATTTATATGCCGCCCTTCTCACCCCGAAGGGGACACAGAGCGGCTTACAAGTCATATGTACATACAGCATATTTATGAATAAAACAAAGCAGTAAAAATTGTCCAAGAAATGTAAAAGCACCACTGGGTTGCTATGAGTTTTCCAGGCTGTATGGTCATGATCCAGAAGCATTCTCTCCTGACATTTTTCCCACATCTATGACATGAATCCTTAGAAGTTGAAAACTAGACAAGTGGGGTTTATATATCTGTGGAATATTCAGGGTGGGAGAAATAACTCTTGTCTGTTTGAGGCAGGTGTGGATGTTGCAATTAGCCACCCTGATTTGCTCTGAATGGCCTTGCAGCTTCAAAGCCTGGCTGCTTCCTGCCTGGGGAAATCCTTTGTTGAGAGGTATGATTAGCTGTTCCTGATTGTTTCTTCTGGATTCTAAAATCAGGGCAGTAAATAAATAACAACACTCAGAAAACAGGGGAATGACAGACAAAAAAACAACCAGGGCCTCCCAAAAAAGGATTCCCCCAGGAGAAAAGTGGGGAGGGATTCAAAACATTATAAGTAACGTACAAGATGCTAACACTAGATATAATATAATGAAGCATCACAACTTATAGAGCCATATAGAGCCATATGCAAAGAAATAGCAACTACTGTTTATAAATATTACAAATAAACAAAAGGGAATTTAAAATTGCTTCATCAAATCTAAAGATACACCACTGAATACTAACAGCGAGATTGCCCATGCCATTACATTGTATGTATAGTTGTAAAAACCGAACAGTGTAGGAAGCTGATAGGAAGAGAATCGATGCATTTGAAATGTGTTGTTGGAGGAGAGTCATTAGAGATACCATAGATTCCTAAGAAGACACATTAACTCTATCAAGGAAGCCTTAGGTTTGCAAGATCTGAGCAAGGCAGTTGACTTGGAGATCACTCATTCATAAGATTGCCATAGATTGAAGTCAACTTGATAGTAGCTGACAAGGACAACAACAAAAAAATTGTTTCAACAAAAGGACAAGCATAACACGATACATAAAACAAGAATACCATCAATACTACTGGATAATTCTCGAACCAGACTTGGAATTCCACTATGTAATAATAATAATAATAATAATAATAATAATAACTTTATTTATACCCCGCCACCATCTCCCCAAGGGGACTCATGCCTGGATTACCCATAAGACCAACGAGGCCATGGCCTAGGGGCGCAAGCCGAAGGGGGGGGCAGATCATGGACCAAAAAAAACTGGTCCGCGCCCCTCTTCCCCCTTTCTTATGCCCCTCCTTGCTCCTTCTCCCGGCAAAGTCTTTTCTCCGTCCCCTCCGGGAGTGCAAGCCAAGCGGACAGATATCTCTCTCTCGCTCTCTCTCGCTCTCTCTCACGCACGCGTGCTCTCTCTCTCTCTTAAGCTCTTGCGCTCTCTCTCGCTCTCGCTCTCTCGGGTGCTCTTTCTTGCTCTCTCTCTCGTGTGCGCTCTCTCTCACTCGCTCTTTCGCTCTCTCACACTCTCGCGTTCTCACTCTCTCACGCGCCCTCTCTCTCACGCTCTCTCTCGCCCTCTCTCGCTCTCTCTCTCGCTCTCTCTCTCTCTCTCTCTCTCTCGTGCGTGCCTTTGGAGCGAGTTTGCACTTGCTGCACTCTCCCCAAGCCTCCCGACTCCCGAGGAGACCTTCAGAGCACAGCGGAGCTTTCCAGCCAGTGGGAATTGGGACCTTGGAGGTAGCGGGATGGTGCCTACTTGCCTTTCTCTTCTGCTCCGGAGGCACCATGGCAAAAGCCAGCCAAGTATGGGTCTGAGTGGTGTTTGTGGGGGGGGGGGAGAGGTTGGCTGGGGGCGTAATTCCTTTTTTTTGCAATTAATTTTTATTCACAGATTTGACAAAAGACAAAAGGACAAACACCACACCCTACCGTACATACACTCCCAAAGGGCACACATTCCAAAGTGTGGCCTAGGGCACAAAAAGGTTTTAATCCGGGCCTGAGGGGACTCGGGGCGGCTTACATGAGGCCAAGCCCAACAACACATCAATAAACAACAAAGCAGTATAGCAAATAAAACAGTGCAATTAATATAACTCACGTATAAACAATAACACACAAAGATTAAAACCTTAAAAGCGAAGCTTTACAAATATCCATTCAAACCAGAGTTCTTGTTGGGACACAGTTCTTGGATTCTGTTTTCCTCCTTCATCCTATTCACACAACTAGTTGAATAGACTTCATATTATTCATTTTCCCATATATTTCATATTATTTCATATTATGCACTTCCCTCACTAGTTCTCTGTTGAATTTTAATATCCAACCTTATTGTATGGCAGGCACACACAATACAATATCAAGTTCTAAGTCTTCTTTATTATTTCTTTATTCTGGCTTGCTTTTGTATTATTTTATTAGCTATAAAGGGTCACTTCAGCTAAGCCATTTTAAAAACGATGTTTTCATTTGGAAGGAGTTTTCAATGCAGGATAATGCAGGTATTCTATTATCTTTAAGCATTCTTCCATAGCCTGGCTTAAAGGAAATATCCCACATTTCCATGGCGGTTTTCCCACATTGCGCCTTATATATTATCCTCAGAGAGGCTTTCAGGATTTTAATTATATTCAGCACAGCTATAAAAGACTCAACGCGGTGGAGTGGTTTGAATGTTTGACAAGTATGCTTGGGAGACAAGGATTCAAATCCCCATGGAATGACGGAAACCCATTATGTGAACTCAGGCAAGTCACACTCAGATGAAGGCAATCAGAAACCTTCTCTGGGTTCATGTTGCCAAGAAAGCCCGAAGATAAGGTTGCCTTGAGTTGGAGTCAACTGGTAGGCACAGACTACAGGTTGGGCAAGGAAGGAGAGCACGCCGTAAGGAGGAGGAGGTGGAGGGAAGTCCCGCCCCCGGGGCCACTGCCAGGCATGCGCAGCAGGAGGGCGTGATCGCCTCTGCCTCCTCCGCCATGTCCCTGGGTGCTACACATGCCCTCCGCCTCCTCCTCCTCCTCCTCCTTACACCCTCCTTCCTTGACAAGGGGGCAGGGGCAATGGCGAGGGGGGGCACCATTCCCTCCTCCCCCACCCCCTCGCAGCGCTCTCCCCCTGCCCTCCCCTGAGAGAGGGAGAGAGTCATCTCCATGCCGTGCGTTGCGGTTTTCTTTCAACATTTTTTTTGGTCCGTGTGAACTGCGCCCCCCTTGGCTTGCGCCCCTAGGCCATGGCCTAGGGTGGCCTTATGGGTAATCCACGCCTGAGATTGGGTATCCTTCATTTGGAATTTTGGAACCCCCGGTGGCACAATGGGTTAAACCCTTGTGCCAGCAGGACTGCTGACTGAAAGGTCAGCAGTTCGAATCTGGGGAGAATGGAGTGAGCTCCCATCTGTCAGCTCCAGCTTCTCATGCGGCGACATGAGAGAAGCTTCCCACAGGGTGGTAAAACATCCAGGTGTTCCCTGGGCAAGATCCTTGCAGACAGCCAATTCTCTCACACCAGAAGCAACTTGCAGTTCCTCAAGTCGCTCCTAACAAGGAAAATAAAATATAAACATTTGGAATTCTGAAATCCATAATACTCCAAAATTGTCCACATGTAGATCTCAGATAGTGACACCTTTGCTTTCTGATCGTCCAGAGTGCTACATATAAAATCACATTGGGGCTATATGCCTGTGGTTGATATGTCAACCAAAGTTTGCCCATGCCTGGAGTAGATGCACCCTATGTCTCTATTACTCTCTGCTGAGTTAGGAATTGTGGGAGTTGAAGTCCAAAACACCTGGAGGGCCAAAGTTTGCCTATGCCTGATCTACACTGAAGAATGAATGCAGTTTGACACCACTTCAAGTGCCATAGCTCAGTTGTACGGAATCATGGGATCTGTAGTTCAACAAGGCCATAGCACTCATGGGCAGAGAAGGCTAAAGTTGGGTTATAAATAAAGATGATGATGATTATTATTATGGCATGGAAAAGTACAACTCCCAGGATTCCATAGCATTGAGCCATGGCATTTAAAGCAATGTCAAAGTGCATTAATTCTACAGCGTAGATGCATCCTTAACTCTAGGAAAGCCAGGAAAGAAAGGCTGCTAGTCCAATAGTGGAGCTGTCAAAATAACGCACAAGCACACATTTTGGCACCCAATGTGTTTTCTCAGCACCAAGTGAGTAGAAGGAAGCTGAGGTTGGTAATCACTTCTGTTTGAATGGATTCTCTGGAATCGTGTTCAAATTTTGGAGTTGGTAAGGTAAAGGTGAAAGCTTTCCCCTTGACATCAAGTCTAGTTGTGTCCAACTCTGCGAGGTTGGTGCTCATCTCCATTTCAAAGCTGAAGAGCTGGCGTTGTCCATAGACACCTCCAAGGTCTGAAATATGGAAACACTTGATTGTGCTTTTCCTGCATGGCAGGAGGTTGGACTACATGGCCCATGTGATGTCTTCCAACTCATTGATTCTATGATCTCAAGCATTTCAGATCAGTACAATTTGGGGTATAGGAAGTCAGGTTTTTGCCTCATCTTTTCCTTGTTCACAATACTCCAGAACATGTACGATTGTTCTCATATTCTTTGGTGGCTTTCAATAGATCAGTCCAAAATATCTGGGGACCCACAGGTTCCCCAATGTATAATCTTGGTTACTGTTTTGTATGTGTTGACACCTTTTTACTACCCAACAAGCCATAGTTATAATACATACATAGATTCTGTGAGATGCTTTATCTCATAGTAGACTAATGAAAATGAATGGATTCCATGATGTGCATGGAAGGGACTTTTGATGAGATGCCATGACTTTCCGGAAAGGAATCTAATTTACTTTCCATGTATCTTAACTCTCGCCAAAATTAGAGTGATGTAAAAAACTGCTCTAATTAACATTTAGGTCAATGTAATTGATTAAATGGTTTTACTCTTCTCAGGACTAACGGAAAATTTAGACATTGCCTTACTGAGAAGGATATGGCAGATTGGGAACCAAGAAGAGGTGGGAAGATAGCACATCCCATACTCAACCCACCTTTTTGCCATTTGGTGAAGGGTGAAATTGATACAGCAAATGGCATTTATGCCCCATTTCTGATTCTGTTAAGTGACTATATTGTACGCAGATGATGTCCAGCTCTGTCACTCCTTCCCACCTGCTACTAAGGAGGCTCTTCAAGTCCTGAACCGGTGCTTGGCCGCTGTAACGGACTGGATGAGGGCTAATAAATTGAAACTAAATCCAGACAAGACAGAGGTACACCTGGTCAGTCGTAAGGCCAAACAGGGCATAGGGTTACAGCCTGTGCTTGACGGGCTTACACTCCCCCTGAAGGCGCAGGTTCGCAGTCTGGGAGTGATTCTGGATTCATCGATGAGCCTGGAGCCACAGGTCTTGGCGGTGGCCGGGAAAGCTTTTGCATCATTAAAACTTGTGCGCCAGCTGTGCCCGTACCTTGGGAAGTCTGACTTGGCCACGGTGGCCCACGCTCTGTTTACATCCTGAATAGACTACTGCAATGCTCTCTACGTGGGGTTGCCTCTGAAGACTGCTCGGAAGCTGCAATTAGTCCAACGTTCGGCAGCCAGGTTACTAACAGGAGCGGGGCACAGGGAGCATACAACTCCCTTGCTGCGCCAGCTCCACTGGCTGCCAATTAGCTTCCGGGCACAATTCAAAGTGCTGGTTTTAACCTACAAAACCCTATACAGTTCTGGCCCAGTTTACCTGTCTTAACAGATTCTCCCCTACGAACCATCAAGAACATTAAGATCCTCCGGAGAGGCCCTGCTCTCGGTCCCGCCAGCTTCGCAAGCGCGGCTGGTGGGGACGAGAGACAGAGCCTTCTCTGTGGTCACCCCTCGGCTGTGGAACTCTCTACCAAGTGAGGCTAGATCTGCTCCCTCTCTGTTGTCCTTTAGGAGGCTGGTGAAGACCTGGATGTGGAACCATGCCTTCCCAGAATAGGCTGAGATTGGCTATTGTCTGAATGTATGACCACGTTTACAGATTGAGTGGAATTGTTTTAATGGCGATGTGGTTTTATATTGAGTTTTTATGTATTTTAATATGTTGTTGTAGTTGTTTTTAAATTGTATAGCATTGAATCTTTGCTGTTATGCCGGTCTGAGTCCCTTGATAGAGGTGAGAAGGTCGGGGTACAAAAGTTTTAAATAAATAAATAAATAAATAAATAAATAAATAAATAAATAAATAAGGAAGGGGCATATCCTGCCATCTTGTTCTGCCAAAACTACTTCATACCAAAATGAGAAGATGAAGAAGACACTGAAATACAACTATGTGTGGACATATTTCTATGAGAAGGTTGTACAAATTAGTAGTCATGTGCCCAAAATTTGTCTCATTTGTTTGATTCGTGTTTCCGTTTTATTCTGTCCATTGGGATGTCACGAAACAGAAAGGGCCCTCCTGGAACAAAAATGCAGTTGATACAAAAGGCAGGCGAGAGTGGCTCCCAGCTCCCAGCCTGCTTTTCGGATTGATTGCCTGGAGCCTGGCAGGGCCTGCAGCTGAGCCTGGAGTAAAATCTGATTCCACCACCTAGGACCTTAAGATAGTCAAAGGAGGCCCTGTTCGCTGTCTCCCCCAATTGCAATCGCAGTTGTTGGGGACAAGAGACAGGGCCTTCTCTGTGGTAGCCCCTCGGCTATGGAATTCCCTCCCAAGTGCAATCAGATCTGCTTCTTCCCTCCTGACCTTCCAGAAAAAGGTGACATCCTGGCTGTGGGATCAGTCCTTTGCAGACTAGACCAACGTGATGGTAGAGCTATAGTTTGATGGACTCTGATGGACTCGAATGGACTGTGTGTAGGATGACGATTTAATTCTGGTGATTATTCTAATGTTTTACTGTTTTTATAATGTTTTATATTTGGCTACGGTAGTCCATGCTCTGGCTACATCTCGTATAGATTACTGTAATGCTCTCTACGTGGGGCTGCCTTTGAAGACTGCTCGGAAGCTTCAACTGGTCCAACGGACAGCAGCCAGGTTGATAACAGGAGCGGCACTCAGGGAGCGTACAACTCCCCTGTTGTGCCAGCTCCACTGGCTACCAGTTTGCTACCGGGCACAATTCAAAGTGCTGGTTTTGGCCTTTAAAGCTCTAAACGGTTCTGGTCCAACTTACATGTCTGAACGCATCTCTCCCTATGAACCATCAAGATGCTTAAGATCATCCGGAGAGGCCTTGCTCTCGGTCCCGCCTGCTTTGCAGGCACGCCTGGCGGGGATGAGAGACAGGGCCTTCTCAGTGGTGGCTCCTTGGCTTTGGAACTCCCTTCCTAGTGACATCAGATCGGCCCCCTCCCTCCTGACATTTCGTAAGAAAGTCAAGACTTGGCTTTTCGAGCAAGCATTCGCAGACGAACTTTAATCGAGATCAAGGATTAGTGTGACGACGAAAAGGAAACCAATTTTAAGATTGTGGAGCTGAGATTTGTATTTTGTAGTTTTTAACTGTTAATTTTATATGTTTTTATATGACTGTTTTTATCTTGTGATGTATTGTATATGGGCACTTGTTGCCGCTTGTTCACCGCCTCGAATCGCCTTCGGGCTGAGAAAGGCGGTATAGAAGCATGGCAAATAAATAAATAAATAAATTTTTGCCTAAGATGTATATTTATGCTTTTGTTGTCCCTCTGCAGAGTTCAAGATAGGACAGGATATAAATGTCCAAAATAAATGAATAAATAAGGAATGCTCCTTACTCGGTGCTTGGCTGCAGGCCTTGCCAGGCCCGGGCGCATAGGCCCAACGACCACACTCATAGGCCCGGGTGCTTTGGGCCTACAGGTGAAATCCCCCCCCCCCCCAATAATAGGCTAAAAGAAAATGGATCTTTTGGTCTCGAAAACAAAAGACAAATATCTAACCTTCTGATTTCAGGCGGTTCAAACAAAAATGGATCGGGGTCCCCACTGAAAGCCAGACATCAAGTCAAGGTAAGTCTCAAATGCACAGGACTACAAATTAGTGCTTGTTGAAATGTCTATCCCTGGATCTCAGTTGGTCTCTGGACCACCTCCTGGTGCTCCCTGGGGAGTTTCTAAGAAAGAGAAAAACTGTAGCCAATAGGCACAAATATAGTGCTTGTCCATGGCACACTGGGAGGAAAATTGCTGGTGATTCACATCAGGAAGCTTAAGAAGCATCAGTGTAGATTGTCAGATCTCAGACATTGCATAGACTACATACACACATGAGCAGGGACGGTCTAAGGTATATGATAAGCGAACATTACTTTGGCGTCCCCTTTGTCTCCGCCCCCTCTCCCTTTGCCTCCGCTCCCTGCCTGCCAAATTGCGTCACGTGACGTGTTTACAGGCTTCTGCGCCTGCAGGAGCTTCTCCGCAGGCCCAGAAGCTCCTGCAGGCACAGAAGCCGAAGCCTGTAAACACGTCAGCACTCCGTATTCGGCACACAGGGGGCGGAGGAAAAGAGAGAGGTTAAGCCTCTCCCTTTGCCTCCGCCCCCTGCGTGCCGAATACGGACGGAGTGCTGACATGATGTGTTTACAGGCTTCAGCTTCAGCGGCTGCAGAAACTTCTGGGCATGCGCAGTGGCTCCGGAGCGTGGCCGCTTACTTTGCGTATACGTCGGACTGCCCCTGCACATGAGTCAAATACATAGTTCAATATTTGTGGAGGTAAAAATGGACCCCTGCTAAGTATCACCCTTTGAAGATTTCCCCCTTCTTCAACCAGTGCAGTGCTTATTCATAAATCCTAGCAATAAATTATCCACTTTGGGATATTATGCAAATGTTCATAGAATGCAAATGAAGCGTGTCAGCTGTTGCATAGTTTTTCTACCCTATGTTTCAGCCGTGGGGCCATTTATGTGGTAATGACTGATTCGACAGCTGTCATATCTATCAACACACATAATAAAAGTGAAAATGTGTATGTGTGTGATTTGATGCTACCATGCCCACTTATACAGACAGGTTCCCAGCCTCCTCAAACAGCTATAGCTCTCACAGTTTGAGAGACACCAATGGCCCTCCCTCCAATGACATTGCAGATTATAGTGAGTGCCATGAACATGTAGCCCAACCCCTACCAATGTCCTCCACCGCCCACCACCCAAGTGAAGGCTTTCATACGAGGACCATTTCATCCAAATTTTATGTGTCTCATCCAGCGCAGACATCTCACCCTCTCCATCGGTGGGGAATTTGCATGATCCTACCCACTGCCTCTCCCTTACTTCACTCGTTCCTACTCTTTTCTATGGCACATCGCAAACACAGGAATTGATCAGCAACTGAACATACTAGAGAGGTTTGGGGAGAAGTCACCATGATTTATAGGAGTTGTAGATACTGGGATGTATAGTTCTCCTGCAATCTAAGAGTACTCTGAACTCCACCAACGATGGACCTGGAACTAGTTTGGCACACAGAGACCTCTCGACCAACAAAAAAACAGGAGGCCTTTGGAAGGATTTATAGGAATTGTAGTTCATCTACATCCAGAGTGCACTATGAACCCAAACAATGATGGATCTGGACCAAACTTGGTAATCATACCCGATATGCCCAAATTTGAATACTGGTGGCTTTTGAGGGGAATTGGTCTGGACTTTTTGGATTTGTAGGTACTGGGATTTATAGTTCACCTGCAATCAATGAGCACTCTGAACTCCAGCAAATTTGGAATTGGACCAAACGTGGCACACAGAGTCCCCATGAGCAGCAAAAAATGAGGTATTTGGGGGAAATTCACCTTGATTTGAGGGAGCTGTAGTTCACCTACATCCAAAGAGCACTGTGAACCCAAACACCAATGGATTTGGATCAAACTAGGCACACATACCTGATATGTGGTTCACCTACAAACAGAGAAACAATGACCTCCACTAATGATGGACCTGAACCAAACTTGGCACACAGAACCCCCATGGCTAACTCAACTGATGGATCTGGACCAAACTAGGCACACATACCTGATATGTTGAAATTTGATTACTGAAGAGGTTTGGGGGAAACTGACCTTCCTTTCCAGGAGTTGTAGTTCACCCACAAACAAAAAACAGTGACCTCCACCAATGATGGACCTGGACCAAACATGGCACACAGAGTCCCCATGAGCAGCAAAAAAATACTGAAGGTATTTGGGGAAAATTCACCTTGATTTGAGGGAGCTGTAGTTCACCTACATCCAAAGAGCACTGTGAATCCAAACACAGATGGACCTGGACCAAACTAGGCACACATAACAGATATGTGGTTCATCTACAAACAGAGAAACAATGACCTCCACCAATGATGGACCTGAACCAAACTTGGCACACAGAACCCCCATGGCTAACTCAACCGATAGGTCTGGACCAAACTAGGCACACACATACCTGATATGTTGAAATTTGATTACTGGAGGGGTTTGGGGAGAACTTACCTTTCTTTCTAGGGGTTGTAGTTCACCCACAAACAGAAAAACAGTGACCTCCACCAATGATGGACCTGGACCAAACTTGGCACACAGAATCCCAATGACTAACTCAACCTACTGTAGGGGTCGAGGGAACTGGCTCGAAATAGTGGGAGTTGTAGTTTATTCTGCAACCACTGTACACACTGAACTCCACTGATGATGCATCTTGAGCGAACTTGCCCAACATAACAAACTTTAAGTACTGATGGAGTATTTTGGGCTTAACCTGGCATGATGTGAGTTGTAGTTCAGCCACCACCTTATGCATTTTGTAGAATTTAAAAACTGACTTTTTCAAATAACCCGGGCAATGCTAGGTAGGTACCCAAGCTAGTATGGTGTAAAGTTAAAGTGTGAGTTTCAGCCACCAATTCACAACTATTAGATGAACCTGCAAAATTCCTGGTTGTGATAGACTCTGTCCTGTGATATCAAACATATAGAATGATTTATACTTAAGACTATCTCTCTCAAATAACTAAAGATTGTAATAGCTTTTTTCATTTAGAATGGCATACAACTTCTGTTTCTTTAAGACCTTCCACCAAAACTCTTCCCTATGCGTATCTTCCATTAGAGCTATAAACAAATATTTTAGGGTAAGGGATTTCTCAGCAGAGCACAAGAGCTGTGAAATGCGATCATCACCCCCTCCACCTTCACCCCAAAATAACAGATTCACTGAAGAGAGATTCCATCAAGTCATTAAAGTTGGAAAATTCTAGCTAGGGATTTTCCACCTTTTCACCAGCAAGGCTTTTAGTACATTAAAGTAACGTGCATTAAAAAAAAACTCAGCTTACAATATATTTCAGAAAGTAATCTTTAGAAGGACACCTTTGAAATGTGTTTTTGCATTTTCTCAGAATGTCTTTGATGCAATACCTGAACTGGACATGCGAGGGAACCAGAGACCAGGTGCATGTTTTTCAAAGTCACAATAGCTTATAGCAGTGTTTCTCAGCCTGCCTAATGCCTCACAGTTCCTCATGTTGTGGTGACCCCCAGCCACAAAATTATTTTCGTTGCTACTTCATAACTGTAATTTTGCTACAGTTATGAATTCTAATGTAAATACCAGATATGCAGGATGTATTTTCATTCACTGGACCAAATTTGGCACAAATACCCAATACGTCCAAATTTGAATACTGGTGGGGATGGGAGGGAATTGATTTTGACATTTGGGAGTTGTAGTTGCTGGGATTTATGGTTCTGAACCCCACCAATGATAGAATTGGGCCAAACTTCCCACACAGAACCCACATGCCTTGAAGAGACTTGACGGCAGGAACCTCCCTCCAACCTCGCACACTCTCCCACACCTGCACATGCGCACCATGCTGCCATGCGCAGAGCATGTGTGCTCTCCCTTCCTCGCTTGGAGTCTCAGAAACAGCCCTCCCCTTGGCTGAGAGGCCAGCCCATCACAACAGAGGAGGGCTTATGGTAGGACAATTCGCTGTCTGTTTCCAAAAAGGAAGAGAAGGACAGGCAGAGAAATCTTCAGCCATTTCTGCCAAAGAGGTTCCTAAGATCCATTGCCAAAGAGGTTCCTAACCCCATTGTTACCTCCCCCCCCCCCCCCAGTGGTCCTGAACTCGCTTTTCCAGCAGCACTTCGCATGGCGTGGGCATGATGGGAGTTGAGATTTCTCTCTGTGTGTGTTTCGCACTTTCTTTCTCAGCCAATCAGAGGCCTATTTGGCTGTCTCCAGTCTCCTCCCCTCTTAGGACTTCAATTCCCAGAATCCCCTCTTGTAGGGTTTTAAAAAATGTTATGGTAAAAACTTTTTTAGTATTCCCAAAAAATTAGTGGCTTAGTAAAATGTTGTGAAACTTGGCAGGCTTGCCGGTGTATATATGACCAACAAGTGGGGTGAGTCTTCTCAGTGGATTAGTGGAACAATATATCAAAGAAAAATCCTGAATAGATTACTGCAACGCACTCTATGTGGGGCTGCCTTTGAAGACAGTTTGGAAACTGCAACTAGTCCAACGGGCGGCAGCCAGATTACGCAGCTACATACAGTGAGCATACTACCCCCTTGTTGTGTCAGCTTCACTGGCTGCCTGTCCATTTCCAAGCTCAATTCAAAGTGCTGGTTTTGACCTTTAAAGGTCTATACGGTTCTGGCCCAGCTTACTTGTCTGAACGCATCTGCCTCTACGTCCCACCTCGTACTTTAAGATCACCTGGGGAGGCCCTGCTCTCGCTCCTGCCAGCATCTCAAATGTGGCTGGTGGGGACGAGAGACAGGGCCTTTTCGGCGGTGGCTCCCCCCTATGGAATGCGCTTCCAAGCAAAATACAATCGACCCCATCCTTCCTAGCATTTAGGAAAAAAGTAAAATCATGGCTATGGGACCAGGCCTTTGTACAATAGCAGCATGCAGCACTTCGGACTGAAATAGGATTGGCTAATTGACAGATGAGAATATGGCTTACTGTTTTTAACCTGGTCTTGCAGACAGAACATTGTTTTTAACTTAATTGAATGTTGAGTAGTTGTCTGTTTTGAACTGTTTAATCTTGTATGTTTTAATGGTTATATTGTATACTTTGCTGCCTTGTAAGCAGCGTTGAGTCGTCCCCCCCCCCCCCTGGGGGTGAGAAGTGCGGGGTAAAAATAATGTAAATAAATAAATAAATAATTCCCAATGTCATGAAATCTTTTGATTGCATTTTAGTGAGAGGGTATCTCAGAGCAACTTTTACTCAGAGAACAAAGGTAGACAGACAAACCATCTAAGCTACATTGGTTAACAAACAAAGGGGGCTCGACATCTAGTCAGCATTCACACTGAGAAGAACAATTGCACTTAGACCAGATTGCTTTCCTTCAAATCCGCCACTTTCAATACTTTTTCAAAACACACTCCTTCCCTTCCAACCTGAGAAGGAGGCAGACGACCAGAGCAAAAAAAAATGAGGATGTTCCAGTGCTTTTGATTAATCAGTTCACTAGATAATTTCCGCTTCTGCCCCCGTCATAATTTAATATTTGGCTCCTGCACATTATCATTGTCCCTGCCCTTTAGTTGTACTGCACAAATTGACTTGGCCTGTTTAGCCCATACTTATGATCTGGCTCCTGCATTTGTCTATTAGCCCTGTCCCTGCAACTGTTTTGCACAAGCCCTTGCCTCACCCCTCAGCTCAGTATATGGCCCCTAGTTAGGCTATTGCAGTGTTTCCCAACCTTTTTTGAGCCGCGGCACACTTTTTACATTTGCAAAATCCTGGGGCACACCACCAACCAAAATGACACTCTAACACAGTAATACATATAGTTAATATGTTTTAAAATGTATTTATACACTCAGTGTGAAACCTGGGCCTGTTTCGATGAACACAACATAGATATCCTGGCAGGAATGGCAGAAAGACACAAACTTCCCAGACAGAACTCCCTTAACCAAGAGAAAATGCTATAAGAGTTTGGTGGGCATTGACCTTGAGTTTTGGAGTTGAAGTTCACCTATATCCAGAGAGCACTGTGGACTGAAACAATGTTGGATTAGGACCAAACTTGGCATGAATACTCAATATGCCCAAATATGAACGTAGATGGAGTTCAGGGGAAATGGACCTTGACATTTGGGAGTTGTAGTTGCTGGGATTTATAGTTCACCTACAATCAAAGAGCATTCGTAACCCCACCAATGATAGAACTGGGCCAAACTTTCCACACAGAACCCCCGGGAGGCAAGAGGTCTCTACTTGGGGAAAGGGAGGGGGGCCTTCCCAATGCATGGAGAGGGAGAGACCAAGTAGACAATGGGTGGGGAGGGGGGGGTGTTTGTAATTTTGTGCCTTTATCGAGGTAGGTTTCTTAGGGTTTTTATACTTCAACACACTAGACTCTCTCTCTCTCCCCCCTTCCTGGAGGTTCCAATTTCCTACGGCACACCTGATGATCGCTCACGGCACACTGGTTGGGAAACACTGGGCTATTGATTGTTTTGATGGTTTGATTGTTATGTTTTTATAATGTTTTGTATTTGAATTTTACTGTGTTATATTTTAATTTCTGTTTGATCGAGCTTGGTCTCCATGTAAGCCGCCCCAAGTCCCTTCAAGGAGATGGTGGTGGGATTATTATTATTATTATTATTATCTCATTTCCGTGTAAATCAGTCACCCTGAAAATACACCACCCCTGTCCTTCCCATGGAACAGCAGAGCATGGCAGGTGACCAGACCAAACGTCTGCTACAGTTTTCTAATATTAGAAGTTCTCTTATATAGGTATTTTCTGCTGGTGCTGTTCCAATTGTGTTTGTAAATGACTGACAGGTGTTTTTCCAGCCAAAACATGCTGGCTCCCATCTGTTCCAGACAGATGTTGACTTTGCTTCTTAACAGATATTGGTTTCCTTAATTTAACTTAAAAGAGCAGTGTCTCTGGCGATGTAAACATGTTGTTTTCCACCAAGAGTTCATCAAGTCAGCAATGTCAACAGCTAGTCATTGTCACAGTTTTCATCAGCAACTTCTAGTTACAGTTCAGCAGTGTAGTTTTCCATACCTAAACATTTTAGAATTCTATTTTCAGCACAAAATCATAGAATCGTAGAATCTTAGAGTTGGAAGAGACCTCATCGGTCATCCAGTCTAACCCCCTGCCAAGAAGCAGGAAAACTGCATTCAAAGCATCCCCAACAGATGGCCATCTAGCCTCTGTTTAAAAGCCTCCAAAAAAGGAGCTTCCACCACATTCCGAGGCAGAGAGTTCCACTGCTCAACAGCTCTCACAGTCAGGAAGTTCTTCTTCAGGTTCAGGTGGCATCCCCTTTCCTGTAGTTTGAAGCCATTGTTCCGCATCCTAGTCTCCAGGGCAGGAGAAAACAAGCTTGCTCCCTCCTCCCTATAACTTCCCCTCACATATATATACATGGCCACCTTGTCTCCGCTCAGCCTTCTCTTCTGCAGGCTGAACATGCCCAGCTCTTTAAGCCGCTCCTCATTGGGGTTGTTCTCCAGATACTTTCCAGCTTGTCAACATCTCCCTTCAATTGTGGTGCACGAAATTGGACACAGTGTGATTCCAGGTGTGGGTAGCATGACTTGTCTGGATCTAGACACCATACTCGTATTTATGCAGGCCAAAATCGCATGAAATTCGGAAAATATACAAAACTAAATAATATTAAACACATCCCAAAATGAGGGTAGAGGGATTTTTTTTTAAAGTCAAAGCAGTCAAATGGAAAGAGAAGAGAAAAAAAACATGTATTAAACAGACAAAAGAAAGTAAAAAGGGAAGGAGATAAATAAATTTCTTGCCTTTCTTATTTCCTCCCAGTCTCCACTTGCCATGTGTTGTGGCCAGTAAACTCTATGTCTCTGCTCTGCTTCACCCCAATGACCAGTAAGCGTTCATTGTACGAGAGACTAGATCAGGGGTGGGCAATTATTTTTTCCAAGGGGCCACACGAGAACCAAAAAATATTATGGAGGGCCGCACCTAAAGGCTGAACTAAATTCTAATCTATATTATTTATTTATTTACTATATTTACTATATATTACACATCATTAATATTAACATATTAATATATCAAGAAATATTCATATATTATTAGTATTAATATCATAATTATTATATTATAGTATATATAGACATTATAATATATTGAAATTATACATTATATTATATTATTTATTATATTATTATATTATTATTATAAAATTATTATAAAATAATAATAAAAACCACTAAAATAAAATGAAATTCAAGAAGACAAGGTGCGAACCAAGATGGAGGCCGACATCTTCAAGAGGAAGGATCGCAAGATGGAATGGCCCAATGGACCCAGCCCAGAGGATGAGAAAGCAGACCCAGCCACCGCCGCAGCAGAGCAGAGGAGAGCAGCAGACGATCGGAGGCTGCAGGCCTCCGCCCGCTCTCGCCCCCAGCCATGCCGTCAGAGGCATTCCCGATCGGCTGATCACCCTGCCATGAAGTGCCTGCCATCCCGGCATTGGAGTGCCTGCCATCCCGGGAGGCGATCCGGGCCTGCAATGGGAGCAGTCAGCAACCTGCGGCGGCTGATCACCCTGGCAACCCAGAAGACGATCAAGTCTTCCGGGCCGTAAGATGCCCAGGTCTGGACTAGAGGGTGGGCTGAAAGAAATGTGGAAGAGGCTGGGGACTGTGAGACCTAATAACCTCCTCAGGTTCACCCATCAAGGTGCACAGCACCACAACACACATGTACATGGCCTCTCTTCTTGTGAATCCATCGAGCATGGCTCCCCCCACCCCTTGCAAATTGTACTTAAATGGTAAACCAACCCAGCCCATACAAATTTATGTAACATACTTCATTCTCTTAATTGCAAATGTAGTACAAGATCTCTTTAATATTGAAACAGATGAGCGCAGCTATTTATTTATTATTCGGGCTTCTATGCCGCCGACTCCCTGAGGCTCACGGCGGCTTACAGGAGCCGAAGGGCACAGTAAAATACAGGCAATAAACAGTTAAAAACAATTAAAAACAACAGCAGTACAGTAATAATAACACAGTTAAAACAATGAACAGCACATCATCCTCAGAAGAACGAATAGATGGCGGGGCATGGGCAGGACTTACTCACCAAAGGCCTGCTTAAACAGGTATGTTTTACAGGCCCGTCTAAACGGGAGCAAGTCCTTCATAGCCCAAGTTCCGGCCGGGAGGGCGTTCCACAGCGTAGGTGCTACGACAGAGAACGCCCTCCGGCGGGTAGCAGTCAGCCTTGCGAGTTTAGCTGAAGGTATCTCCAGGAGATTGGAGTCCTCAGACCAAAGTGATCTCGGAGGGCAATATGGGGTGAGACGGTCCCTCAAATACGCTGGCCCCAGGCCGTGTAAGGCCTTAAAGGTGAGGACCAACACTTTGAAGGTGATCCGGTGCTCAATTGGCAGCCAGTGCAGATCCTGCAAAACAGGTGTTATGTGGGCGCCAGCTGGCGTGCCGGACAGGAGCCGGGCGGCAGTGTTCTGCACTAGCCTGAGCTTCCGGGTCACCGACAGAGGAAGGCCAACGTAGAGCACGTTGCAGTAATCCAGCCTTGAGATGACCGTTTTTGATTATGCATTTTGATTATTCTTTTTTATTGAGATGGTTTGCCCTTTCTAGTTCTGAGGTGGAGTATCTCAACTCTTCAGGCACTGGGTTCAAGAAAGGAATTTGGTGACCAAGATTCCAATCAGACTGGGCAGGAGGATGGCAAAAGTGTTGCTCCCTAGAGTCAGACTGGCACTACTTATGCTTGAGGCCGGCTTCATGCTGATAGAATGAACTAGGTAAGTGTACCAACTATAACCGACAAAAGAACCTGGCATCAGAACGGATACTGCAGGAGAAGCACATCCTCGAGCTGTAAAAGGCACTGGGACACCAGCTGTAAAAGAATCATAGACAAACATACATGTTATACCACACCTACGTCCCATCCCAACAAACAAAGGATATATATCAACAGGGGCAGTCCTACCTATCCTAGGGGGGTAAGCGAATATTATTTTGCCCCCCCCCCGGTGGCTCCCAAGTGCGAGTCACGCTCTGGAGCCAGTGCGCATGCACGAATCTCCATGCATGCGCACTGACTCCCGAGTGCGAGTCACACTCTAGAGCCAGTGCGCATGCACGAATCTCCATGCATGCGCACTGACTCCCGAGTGCGAGTCACACTCTAGAGCCATTGCGCATGCGCGAATCTCCACGCATGTGCACTGGCTCCAAAGCTGGAGGCACACTCGGGAGCCAGTGCGCATGCACGGAGATCTGCACATGCGCAGAAGCTGCTCCAGGTGCTGTAGCGCCTGGAGCTTCTGGGCATGCACAAAAATCACGCATGCGGAGGCATAGCCGGCATGGGCAGCGCCGCGGTGGCGCGGCGCAGGCAGCAGGGGCGGCACAGCGGCACCCCTCCCAGGTGGCACCCTATGCAGCCGCTTATCCCCGCGTATAGGTAGGACCGCCCCTGTATATCAAGCATTAGGGCATCTTCATCCTATGTTCCCAGTGTCTGCAAGGGAATTAAGCCAGCCACATGTAGTATTCCAGATCTGGACTGATTTGCTTACATCCATATGTATACAGCCTCCTCTCATGTGAAAGGGCATGAGGAACAGAGCTATGGCAGTGTCTTCCTAAGGAATGGCTTGATTCCAGGGCTGAGGACTGAAAACTCTTATGGTTCATCATTCATCAGTGCTCCCTTCCAGAGCCAAATGTCCATTTTTAGGAGATATCTACATTACTGAACGTATTTAGGAAATAGGATTAGACATATTGGGGTAACCCCTTTACCATTCGAACTAAAACCCAGAATAGATTCACATTCTACTCCCATAGAAACCAGTAGCTGGCACTGCGTGGAAGGCAAGGGCATTAATATTGGAATGCCTGGTGAAGAAAGGGAGTTTTCTTATGTGTCAGGAAACCTTGACATGGAAAATTCTGGGTGGAGAAGAATCTCTGCTATCCAGGATTTATTTATTTTGGTGTCAGTTATTTATTTGGGTTGTGTTTTGTGGACTTGGGATCTTAGGACATTTCATTCTCATGAGCAACAACGATTTAACCATGTTTTTTTCCCCAATGTGAAAAAGACTTGTAACAAATGGTCATTTCATACTTTTTTGTGTGTGGTTGTGTAAGTGTTTGTAGAATGAGTCTTGCACGGAGGAGATTTCTGGGTATTGAGGGAACATGTCCAGAGGAAAGTGATCACGTTGTCTCCAAGTTCTGGAAACCAAGCCCTAAGGCAGGGGTGTGCAATTACCGGCCCTCCAGGTGTTTTGGACTTTCCCAAAAATCCTAGCCAGTTTACCAGCTGTTAGGATTTCTGGGAGTTGAAGTCCAAAACACCTGGAGGGCTGGTAATTGCCCACCCCTGTCCTAAGGGGTATTGAAGAAGCTGAATATGTTAAGCCTTTGCCACAGATATCCTGGACTCCTGGTTTTTCTATTGATCTCATCACACTCATCTCAATCAGTGTCCTAGGACGCCAGCCATCACATGACAATAATAATAATAATTATTATTATTATTTCTACCCCACCATCATCTCCCTGAAGGGACTCGGGTGGCTAACAAAATACAGTGAAGTGTATATAGACAACACATACATTTAAAATGATAAAATCATGGAATTACAATCACACACATACATAATTACAATGTAAAACATTAAAATTCATAAAATGCAGTCATAGCTGTGGATAACAACAAGTTGTTTTGATTGACACACCCCAGTGCTGACGTGATGCCAACAGTAAGTCCTTGGACTTATTCTTAAAATCTATCTATCTATCTATCTATCTATCTATCTATGTATATAATAAAAGTCAGTGTTTGCGGCCGAGCGGTGGGAGGAATATGTGCCAGCGTTTCGATTGGCTGCCACTCTGGGATTATTTGCATAACTGGCTCTGACTGGCCAGCACCCCAACATTCCAACACTCCTAGGCAGCACAGAGAGGAGAGCTAAGGGCCTGAGGCAGCCATAAATGGCTGGAGTTGAAGTTAGCCAGTTGACAGTTTTTTCTGTTGGAAATGGCATGTTCAGTAGCTTCAACCAATACACTTCTAAGGTGACTCAGAGGGAAAGCAAAAGGCCTCAGCCAGTCAGCCCCTGCAGCCCACAGCAATGACGGATCAGGACCAAACATGGCAAACAGGGGCCCACAGGCCCACTTCACAACCTGGTGTGATTTAGGGCAGGATGGGCCACAAATGATGGGATTTGCATTACCTTCACTTCATTCACTTCCCAAACAACACTGTAGCCCCTATACATCACAGACCAGGTCCAAAATTGACAGCAAGGCTTCCTTAACTTGATTTTCCTGACTAGGCCTCGGCACATGGGATACTGTTAGGATAAACACTGGGGTACTTGCCCAAAGCACAAACACACACGTGTAGCTGAACTGTACAATGGAAATAAACAATAACAACTAACGTACCAGTAGTGTAAGCTTGTGTCATCTACTGTCTGCTATATAGAGCTACTATCCCCCACCAAGCCTGGTGCCGCTGGTAGAGGACGCATGAGGACCCCCGCTGCAGCTCAACAGGGGAATGATCCCCGGAGCCAGGTCCCCAAGTGAGGAAAAAACCTCCCTTGGCCCCCCAATGAGGTAATATCTCCCTAGGATGGGGAATATAAAGAATAGAACCACTCAGTGGGAAAGGCACAGAATATAAACCAAAATAATATAGCAGCCCCTGTCCAACGTCACTCCATGTATTGTTGTAGAGCCCCCCTGTGGGCGAGGCCCATAGCCCAAATACCGTCCTGTATGGGGAAACCCCCGTGCCAGAATCTGGATGCAGCCAAGTCCTCTCGAAGAGTCCGGGCGGATGGTGGGCCCGTGGATGTAGAGGGCCGTATCTAGGTCACGCCGACGGTCTCCCAGGTCACCGGAGCTGTGGTCGGCGTCGGGCGCGTCCCTCAGTAGTGACGTAGTGAGTGAATGTGATGCGTAGGGACAAGGCTGACGTCCTCCGTAGATGGCGTGCTGACGAGATGTGATGACGTCTTGAGGTAGCGCCGAGCGTGCTGGGCGTGCTGATGTCGTCCGGGATATCCCAATGCGTGCCCGGCGAAGCAGGAATGGGGGGGCTGACTTAAAGGGCCACTATAATAAAAAAATGAGCCTGTGATCCCAGCCCAGGATGGTGTCCCACTGGGTGGTAGAAGGAGCCAAATGGTGGGGAAACAAGGCCTGGGTCCCGGGGGGAGTTGTCCCCTCCCAGGACACTGCACGTGGGCACAAGCGCGTCCCAATGCAGGCCCAAGCAGCGGTGGGCAGACGCAGCAATGGTATCCAAAATAAAGATGTCTTACACAGTCTGGTACGAAAATATGAAAATATGGTTTATTGGACCCACAGTCAATTAACCGTGGGGCCCAAGCGGTGTCACATTAACCGCAAAAGCACCAAATCATGAACGCCAGTGGATTGTACTGTGAGTAGACCCCGCAAGGGGCTGGCAGCTCCCTTGCTCGGGCACAAACGCCTACGGGTGGCATTCTGGTGTTTGGAGGGTCCCAAATCCCCGTTTCGCTAATCACAATCCTAGCTTCATCAGGGCGTTTTAAATAAAACATGCAATCATGGTTTTGGTGAGCAAATCATCATATCACATGTATATAGTGAACCATCATCATCGCTAAATGTGGATGAATTCCACCGATTTGAAGGTGACCCAAAGGTCACAGGGGGGCTCTACAACAATACATGGAGTGACGTTGGACAGGGGCTGCTATGTATTTTGGTTTATATTCTGTGCCTTTCCCACTGAGTGGTTCTATTCTTTATATTCCCCATCCTAGGGAGATATTACCTCATTGGGGGACCAAGGGAGGTTTTTTCCTGGCTCCGGGGTCATTCCCCTGTTGAGCTGCAGCGGGGGTCCTCGTGCGTCCTCTACCAGCGGCACCAGGCTTGGTGGGGGATAGTAGCTCTATATAGCAGACAGTAGATGACACAAGCTTACACTACTGGTACGTTAGTTGTTATTGTTTATTTCCATTGTACAGTTCAGCTACACACACTGTTAGGATCCCTCAACTTGATTTTCCCGACTAGGCCCCTGGGACTCGCAGTACCTTCACTAAGTTCTTTTTTTTTTTTTTTTTTTTTTTTAAACAAATTTTTTATTTTATTTTAACACACACAAAAAAAAACATACCAAGCACTCACAGAACATTTGCACTTCCCACCACCAACATGAGGATTGTTCCCTTTTATATATTCATTTCTTATGGAGACATTTTTTTATATCTTTATCTTTATACCTTTCCATTCTATATACTATATACTATATAACATTTGTATCCTATTTCTTATGGCTTGATCTCCAGAATGCTTCATAATATGATTCTTTACCCTTGTCCATCTTTCTTCCATTTTTCTCATTCTATTTTCATTGATTTTTGAAGCATTTAATTTCCCATTCATAATTTCAAATTCCATTTGTTCCACCATATAATGATACCATTTGTTTACTGTCCATTTTGATTTATCTTTCCATCCTAATACTATTACTGCTTGTGCACATTCTATTATTGCTTCTTTTATTTCCCTATCATTTTCCGTTTTCACCATTTTTCCTATTACCGCAATTTCCTTTGTTATGATCCACTCATTTCCTAGAATTTGTTTTGCCTGATTTTGTATAGTCTGCCAAAAATGTTGTATATATTCACATTCCCACATCATGTGCATAAATCGCCCTTTCTGTTGGCATCCGTGCCAGCACTGACTACTACCCTTTTTATAGTAGTATGCTAATTGACAGGGTGTACGATACCATTTATGCAGTATTTTCCTCCTCATTTCTCGTACTTTGGTATTTCTTTTCGTCCCTATAATCTCTACCACATTTCTCATCTCTTGTTCCGTAATTTGTAGCTCCATTTCCCACATACTTTTCAAATCCCGTATTGTACCTCCATCTGCCTCTAATAGCATTATATATATATTGCTGGCCTGTGCCTTCATTCCTTCCCATTTGTCTCTTATTATCTTTTCAAAGGCGGTATCTTCACTCTTAACCATATTAATATTATCTTTTATTCTACAGTATGCACAAATTGCTCTTATCTGTAACCAATTTTCTTGTCAAGCCATTGTTTAATTCTATCCTCACTTACCATTCCCTCTTTGTTATATAATTGTTCTACCCTCTCTATTCCCTTTTCCTTCAATATCTGGATATTTCTATTCATATTTGATTCCTTATCCTTATTAATTGTCCATACTGTTGACATTTTGGATTTTAAGCTACTTATTTTCCCTTGCCATTTTTCCACACTTGCATAGTTCCTTTCATTGGTCCTATTAATCTATCTACATTTCTTTTATCCCATTTTCTAAAAATTATTTCTTCGCAACTTACTCCATTCATTTCCTTTTCAAATCTCACCCATTTTTTATTAGTCACTTGTAGTTCTATTACTCTTTCAATTTGGAAGGCATCACTATATAGTTCTAGACATGGACATCCCCATCCTCCTTTCATTTCTTTTGCAATTATCAATTTTTTCCTTACTCTTGGTCTTTTCCCCCTTCAACCCAATTATTTAATTTCCTATCCCATTCCTTTAATTTTGTCATCGGAGGAATTCCTGGGAGAGCCTGAAATAGGTACATCATTTTTGGAATTATCAATATTTTCAATGCCCTTATCCTAGACATTTGTCTCAAATTCTTATTCTTCCACCCACTCATTTGTTTTAACATTCTCTTCCATACCATTTTGTAATTTCCGTCTATTATTTTATCAAATGTTTTATATATCCAAATTCCCAGGTACTTCATCTTTTTATTCCCAATTTTAATCCTGATTCCTTCCTTATCTCTAATTGTTCCTTTGGGGTGTATTGATAAATAATATCTCTGATTTTTCCATATTAACTGATAGCCCTGAATCTTTTTTTTAAACTCCCTCAAGATTATTTGAATTGATTTAATCATTTCCCTTGGCCTCTGTGTTAAAATTATTGCGTCATCCGCATACAAGTTCAATTTCAACTCCTCCTTCCTCCCAATCTTATACCCTTCCCATGTTTCATCCATCTTTATTTTGTATGCTAGGGGTTCTATTGCCAGAGCAAATAACATTGGAGATAACGGACACCCTTGTTTGGTTCCATTATCGATTTGAATGTTTTCTGTTCTTTGTCCATTCACTCTAATACAAGCCTTATTCTCCCTATATACATTTTTGATCATTTCACAGAAGTTATTCCCCAGATTTAGTTCTTTACATAATCTATGCAAATATTCATGATTTACTTTGTCAAAAGCTTTATATACATCTAACTTTAAAATTGACAATTTTCTTTTTTGTTTTTGTCGCATGGCAAATCGCATTAACAACATTTCTTATTGGTTCACTAATTCTACGCCCTTTGACAAACCCATATTGGTCTTCTCCTATAATCTTTGGTAAAATAACTTCCAATCTATTTGCTATAATTTTCATGAATATCTTATAATCTTGGTTTACTAAACTAATCGGACGATATGATTCTGGGAGCTCTGGTTGTCTATCTGGCTTCAGAACTGGAATAATTTCTGAAAGTTTCCATGTTTCGGGACAATCCCTCTCATATATACCTCATTAAACATTGCTGCCATATATGGTGCCAACTCATACATAAATGTCTTATAAAATTCGGCTGTATATCCATCTATACCAGGTGCCTTATATTGTTTCAGCCCTTTAATTACCTGAATTATTTCTTCCTGTGTTATTTCTTCGTTTAGAATGTTTTTATCCTCCTCATTTATTTTATTCCCAATTTTTATTTCTTTCTTATTCACCTGTTCTTTTTGATACAGCTCCCTGTAAAATTCTCTCATTATATCTTCTAATTCTTTTCTCCCTTCTTTCACCAATCCATTTTTTATCTTTAAGTTTTGTTATACATGCCTTTTCCTTTCTCCTCTTCAAATATCTCACCATTTGTTTCATTGATTTTGTACCCCATCCATTAATTCGTTGTCTCACACACTGTCTCATTTTGTTCCATTGCACCTCGTCCATTAATTCCAATTCTTTCTTTTTCTGCCTTAAAATACTATTTATATTTTTTTCTCCTCGTTATTCTCAATTGTTCCTGTAGTAATTCAATTTCCTTTATACATTTTCTCTTTTCTCTCGCCAACTTTTTTCTTATATGGGACTCAGTGCTTATGCAATAACCTCGAAATACACTTTTAAATCGTCCCACACCACAGTTTTAGATAACTCTCCATTATCATTTATTTTATAATATTCTTTTATCTCCTCCTGAAGCTTCAATTTATCTTCCTCTTTTCCTGTTACCACCGAATTATATCTCCATATTCTTTGACTAATCTCATTACTCAATCCCAAGGTTGCAATCAGGGGACTGTGATCTGACAAAAATATTGGTTTCCTTTCTACCTTCTTTATTTGGGCTTTGCTTGCTTTATTTATTAAGATATAGTCTATACAGCAAAATTTATTATGTCTTGATGAGTAATACTTATCTCTAATACTTTGATTTGCATGTACATCCACCATATTGAGCTTATTTACATTTATTGTTTTTTTATTTTTAGTGGTTAAATCCAAATTGAAATCTCCTGCCCAAATCAATGTCCCTTCAGCAAAATTATCCAGCTTCTTTTTTGTATTCAATATATACTGTTTTGTATTTTTATTAGGTGCATACATCACAGCCAATGTTATTTTAACCTGATTTATCTTCCCTTTCACGAAAACTGTTCTACCTTCCTTATCTTTTGAACATCCAGCACCTCAAAAGGAACATTTTCGTTGATTAAAATCGCTACCCCTCGTGAATTCCCAGTCCCTCGAGATTCAAAAATTCTATTCCATATTTTATCCTTAATCAATTTATCCCTCCCATTCTTTTTATGAGTTTCCGATAACATTATCACATTTATTTTACAGTCCCTTGCCAATTTTAACAACCTGTAAATCTTGAGATCAGCCATACCATTTATATTCAATGCCAATAAAGATAAGTCACCCATTTGTTTTGATTAATTCCATTTTTGTATCTCCCTCTTATCTCTTCAACTTTCTTTCTTCTCCTCTCACCCTTATTGCCCCCCTCCCTGAATCCCTGTTGTGCCCCCTTCCCCTCAGAGTCCAGTCCTCTCCCTTCTCTCATTAGAGAAGGACTCGAAAGAGTTCTATTCTCTTTCCTTCCCAGACTCCTCTTGGTGGCTGCGTTGCCCTTTCCCAGTACTCCCTCCTGCAAATATTTTCCCCTTTTAACCCAGTTTGTCAATGTTGATTTTTTTTCTTATATCTTGGATCTTGTTTCCATTCCCTTTGACTCCTCTTTCAGTTTTTGCTTTTTCATTTCTCTCAACTGTTTTTCCAAAGATCGTATTTGATCTAAGTCCATTTGCTTCAAATTTCTTAAGTCTGTAACCTCTTGTAGATCTTGTCCCTGTTCTCCTTCCCTGTTCATTGAGTCTCCAAAAATAGATATAGTTTGAGTTGAGCATGATTCTATTTGCTCAGCTCTTCCTGAAGTTTCAGGCTCTATTGGTATTATCTGTCCAGCTGCCTGAGAAGTGTCCTTGACCTTTTTACTCCTCTCTCTTTTTTTTGACTTTTATGGGCCTCTTCCTTGTCTGATTCCTCCGTCTCCTCCGGCACACCTTCTTCTGCAGAGAATCCCAAAAGTCTAAGCATGGTCTTTCCACTTGCCAAATCAGCAGCTTTAAATACTCTCCCATCTTTATAGACGATCAGGATAGCTGGAAAAGCCCAAGTATATCGTTGGTTCTTTCCCTCCAGGACTCTTGTAATTTCCTTCATCTGTGCTCTTTTATCCAATGTCTCTGATGATAGATCCAGGAGAGGCCAAACCTTTATACCTTCCAAGGTAAGGTCCTTTGTTTTCGAAGCTGTTTGTACACATTTTGCTTTGTTGCCTCTCTTGTAAATCGGATCAAAATGTCTCTGGGTTTTTTCCTCCTCTGTAAGCCCAGTGCACTCTTTCTATATCATCTGGTATGATTTGGGTTAAAGTCTGTAGCCAACTCACAATGTTTTGTTTTAAATTGTCCTTCATATGAAAGTTCTGTCCTGCTGTTCTCAGACGTATATTTGCCCTTCGTGACCGATCTTCCTGGTCAGCAATCTTGTTTAGAAGCTTTTGGTTAACACTTTCTAACTGTTGTTTTAAGTTGGCTATCTCCTGTTTCTGTTTTGTAGTCTCTTGTTCAACTTCCATAAATTTCCCTTCGTACTGCTGCACCTTTGCCTCGATTGATCCCAGCTGGATATTAATCATTTCAACTTGCACTTTCAATTCCTCATTCCCTTTCTTCAAGCAATCATTGCTTATCTTAATTTCGTTGAGTGTTTGTAATATTTGATCCAGCTTCCTCCCCCATTCCACTCCCTCCGCCATTTTATAGCTCACGTTCAATTCTTTGCTTCTCCCAGTCTTCCGAGGTTTCAAGTTTCAGTTGCTCAAACTGCTATCTGCTTTACTTCCTCTGCTTCGAGAATGGAGAGAGAGAGAGATTTACAATCTCTGGGCTTTAGAAAAGCTTTTAAAAAGCTTTATTTCATTTGCAGTCAGGGAGCTCTCTTAGGCACGTCTATCTTCTTTGACGCATGCGCAAACTCCACCTTCACTAAGTTCTTGAGACCACTGCAAGCCAAATAAACATCTAATAGGAACCAACCTTGGCACACAATGCCTTCCTCAAATAACCCAGGCACCGCCGGGTCCTCAGCTAGTATCTACATAAAATCAAAGTCTTGCTTTAAAAGCCACGTTTTTAAGCTGGAACAGAAGGCTTGAACAAGGGGTAGCCTGATCTCTCTAGGGGGAGCATTCCAGAGCAAAGGAACCACCATCGAGAAGGCCCTCTCTCTCGTCCCTACCAACGGTATTTGGGATGATGGTGGGACCGAGAGAAGGGCATTCCCGGTGGATCTCAAAGCCCATGCCGGTCTTGAAGATAGGTTGGACCCAAAGTGTATAGAACTTTATAGGTAATCACCTGTGCCTTGAATTGGACCCGGAAACGTGTTGGGAGTCAGTGGAGATGCTTTAGGAGGGGCATGGTATGCTCTCTAAAGCTCACTCCATTAGTAATTTGGCTGGCAACCTTTGCACTAACTGCAGTTTCCGAGTCACCTTCAAAGGCAGCCCCACATAAAGTGCATTACAGTAGTTCATTCTGGATGTAACTAAGGCATGGACCACCGTGGCCAAGACAAGCTTTTTGAGGTGTGGTCATAGCTGGGGCACAAGTTTTGATTGTGCGAAGACCCTCTCGGCCACTGCCAACACCTAAGCTTCAAGTGTCAGCGATGAATTCAGAAGGCCCCCCAGACTGTGGACCTGTGTCCTCAGGGGGAGTGTGACATTGTGTGCTTTCTGGCGGAGGCCCCCCTCCCATCTGGGGTAGGAGCATTGTTAGATGCTTCCCTCAAAACATGGGAATCTTCCTGTGTTGTGCTGGTTCCAATGGAGCCGGAACGGATCCTCCGCAGAAGGGTAACGCTTCCCGCATGTGATGGGGGAAGTGTCATCGAGAGGGAGCTGCAAGCAGGGTGACTGATTCACCCCGCTGCCCCTCTTTTCTCAGAGAAGCCTGGCCTTTGTCATGAGGCCTAGTCCTCTTTGGCCATCAAGTCTTCTTTTTCTTAAGAAGATGGTGAAATTTCCCAGCAGCATAGAGAGAGGTGTATGTGAACTTAAAGAATGTGGCATCTCAAATATGTTCATCACGGAAAGCGTCCAAGGAAAAACACAGACCCTGAGTCAAGGTGTTGTTTCTAGATTTACCTATGGTATTGGCTCCAGTAATATTGACGCATTGATTCTCCGATTCAGCACATGTCATCATAGAGGGCTCGCAAGAGGCGGGGTAGACAGCTAGGCATGAAGGGCACATCACTCTGCTATCTGTGGTGTCTTCTTTTGGCACTGTAGCATGGGAAGGTAGAAGTGGTGAATAAGCAGACTTCTGTGTCAAAATGTATTGCTCCTTCCCCATAAACATTCATGCATCATAGATATTGCTGGAAAACTGGGATTTATTTATTTATTTATTTATTTATATTTACTTCATTTACTTCATTTATATTCCGCCCTTCTCACCCCCGCAGGGGACTCAGGGCGGATTACAATGTACACATTACATTTAGACACACAAACACACAAGACAGACGGAGGCAATTTAACATCTGGCCACCAGGGGGAGCTGTCGCACTCCTTCATTCCTCAGCGTGTTTTCTGGAGATTTTTTTTTATGGCCTCGTAAATCAGTTAAATTTAGCCTCCCCATTAAGTGGTACCTTAATTTCCTACTTGACAGATGCAACTGTCTTTCGGGTTGCAAAGGTCAACAACAGGCTACACAATAGGTCGAGAGCCCACCTCGACGCGGGCAGGCCTCGAACTCATGACCTTCTGGTCAGTAGAGATCTTATGCAGCTGACACCCAGCCAGCTGCGCCACTTCCCGGTATTGTCAAAGACTTTCATGGCTGGAATCACTGGGTTGTTGTAGGTTTTTCGGGCTGATAGAATAGCCATTCCACGAGGTCAAAATAGAACAAACAGATAGTGATATTCCACTTACGTTTTCACCCAATTTGATATGTCGTATTTTCTTAACCTTACCTATTCCAATTCCACACTTATTTTCCACTTGTCCCCAACCATTTTTTCTCCCCTTCTTCCCCCTCCACCCTTCAGAAATAGTTATATCTTTGTCTCAAATATTATTTTAAAGAGAGTGTAGTGAAGCATGAAGTCTGTAAAATATTTTAACTATTTTTAATTCCCATTATTCCTGCTCTTTCCAGCCCAAAGCTACAGTTAGAACATAAGAACATAAGAAGAGCCATGCTGAATCAGGCCTCAGCCCATCTAGTCCAGCATTCTGTGTCACACAGTGGCCCACTAGTTGTACACAGGGATCTCTAGCAGAAAGGAGGGCAAAACCCTCACCTGCTCCCGACCCCCCACAACCAGTACCCGGGGAAAATCCTGCCTGCCTCCATCAACACAGAGGTGGCACTTGGATGTCTATTTCAGTAGCTACTGATTCCCTTGGTATCCATGAATCTGTCTAATCCTGCCTTGAAGCTGTCCAGGCTGACAGCTGTCACAACCTCCTCTGGAAGTGAGTTCCATAACCCAATGACCCTCTGGGTGAAGAAATATTTCCCTTGGGCAGCTTCTAAAATATAATAATAATAATATTCTTTATTTATATTCCGCTCTTCTCACCCCGAAGGGGACTCAGAGCGGATTACAGGTACACTTAGCAGACAATCTCTGCCGTTTTCCACAATACACACATATAGACGAACAGAGGCAAACTCTGGCCACCAGGGGGAGCTGACGCATTCCTCTTCTCTCAGCGTCCCCAGCGTCCCCCGTTGTTCCTTCTGCATTCCTCAGCATTCCTGGCGTTCTTTTATGGCCTCATAATTCAGTCAAAATGTTTTACGATATGAGCCCATTTATTCGTGCTGCCCTTACCATCTATTTTCTGAATAAAGAATTCCCTTTTATTCAGCTGTACTTTTTGCCCTATTAATTCTACCATCTCTTTTTTAATTTTATTATACAATTTTGTATCTTATCGCAGACATGTGCGTAAAAGAGCCAATTTCATTACATTTGCGCCAGCATAGTTTTTATATTGAATTAGTTATATGGGCTAATTGGGTTATGGAACTCACTTCCAGAGGAGGTTGTGACAGCGGTCAGCCTGGACAGCTTCAAGGCAGGATTAGACAGATTCATGGATACCAAGGGAATCAGTAGCTACTGAAATGGACATCCAAGTGCCACCTCTGTGTTGATGGAGGCAGGCAGGATTTTCCCCGGGTACTGGTTGTGGGGGGTCGGGAGCAGGTGAGGGTTTTGCCCTCCCTTCTGCTCGAGATCCCCATGTACAACTGGTGGGCCACTGTGTGACACAGAATGCTGGACTAGATGGGCTGAGGCCCGATTCAGCATGGCTCTTCTTATGTTCTTACTAGCTTGGGGACCCGGCGGTGCCCGGGTCATTTGAGAAGTGCAGCAGGATGTAGAGTGGGTCATGGGGGCACTGTGTGGCAAGTTTGGTCTTGATCCATCATTCTTGGGAGTTGCAGTGGTATCATGAAAGTACTGAGGGTACTGGAAGTCCCATCATCTGTGGTCCAGCCTCCCCCAAATTGCAGTACGATGTAGATTGGATCATGGGGGATCTGTGTGCTAAGTTTGGTCTGTATTGGTGAATGGATGAGGGTTGTATTGTTTTTAGGGAGTGAAGGTACTTCAAGTCCCATCATCCATGGTCCGTTTCACACAAAACTGCACCAGGATGTAGAGTTGGTAATGAGGGCTCTGTGGGCCAGGTTTGGTGTTGATCAGTCATTGGATAAGGTTTGCAGCAGTCTTGGAAAGTGAGGGAAGGTACTGCAAGTCCCATCATCCATGGTCTGCCCTCCTCCAAACTTCAGCAGGATGTAGAGTGGGTCACTGGGGCTCTGTGTGCCAAGTGCGGTCTTTATCGGTGTTTGTTGGGGGCCGCAGTGGTCTGTGGGAACAGAGAGGTGTGAAAGTACTACAAATACCATCATCCATTGTCAGTCCTCCCCCGAATCTCACCAGAATGTGAAGGTAGTCATGGGGTTATGTGTGCCAAGTTTGGTCTCGATCAGTAATTGGATAAGGGGTCGCAGTGGACTTGGGAAGTGAGTAGAGGTACTTCAAGTCCTATCATCCATGGCCTGCCCTCCTCCAAACTGCAGCAGGATGTAGAGTGGGTCATGAGGGCTTTGTGTGCCAGGTTTGGTGTTGATCAGTCATTGGATTAGGTTTGTAGCAGTCTTGGAAAGTAAGGGAAGTTACTGCAAGTCCCATCATTCCAAACTTCAGTAGGATGTAGAGTGGGTCACTGGGGCTCTGTGTGCCAAGTGCGGTCTTTATCGGTGTTTGTTGGGGGCCGCAGTGGTCTGTGGGAACAGAAAGTGTGAAAGTACTACAAATCCCATCGTCCATTGTCAGTCCTCCCCTGAACCTCACCAGGACGTGAAGGTAGTCATGGGGGTTATGTGTGCCAAGTTTGGTCTCGATCAGTAATTGGATAAGGGTCGCAGTGGACTTGGGAAGTGAGTAGAGGTACTTCAAGTCCTATCATCCATGGCCTGCCCTCCTCCAAACTGCAGCAGGATGTAGAGTGGGTCATGGGGGCTGTGTGTGCCAAGTGTGGTCTGTATTGGTCCTTTTTGGTGGCCTCAGTCGTCTGTGGGAACCAAAGTGTTGGAAAGTACTACAAATCCCATAATCCGTGGGTCATGTCCCCCGACCCGCACCAGTACGTAAAGGGGGTTAGGGGGTTATGTGTACCAAGTTTGGTGCAGGTCCATCACCCGCGCTGGTCGCTGTGGCCTGTGAAAGTGGCTGCCACATATCCGCCCTTCCGCCTCATTCGTGGGCCATCCTGCCCTAAACTCTCTTTTGGGGCCTGTAATGTTCTGGCCTGTTCTGCTGGTAATTGGTAACTTTAAAGGCGGAATGGCAGGCAGCCATTTTGTAAAAGCTGAGGGGAGGAGACAACAGGATTCCATTTTGTTTTCACAGAGCCAAGTGGGGAGGGAATGTTGATAGTGCATTTTTCCCCTCAGTGGGAAGAAATCCTGTTGTTTGAATGTAGAGGCCTGGATTCTGGGTTGCTGGCTAATCTGTGGCTATCAATGCCCTCTGTCTGGTGCCTTAGAATTTTGGAGTGCCAAGGCTGGCCAATCAAAGGACTTTATGCAAATAGCTGGCACTTAGAATTTTGGAGTGCCAAGGCTGGCCAATCAAAGGACTTTATGCAAATAGCTGGCACTTAGAATTTTGGAGTGCCAAGGCTGGCCAATCAAAGGACTTTATGCAAATAGCTGGCACTTAGAATTTTGGAGTGCCAAGGCTGGCCAATCAAAGGACTTTATGCAAATAGCTGGCACTTAGAATTTTGGAGTGCCAAGGCTGGCCAATCAAAGGACTTTATGCAAATAGCTGGCACTTAGAATTTTGGAGTGCCAAGGTTGGCCAATCAAAGGACTTTATGCAAATAGCTGGCACTTAGAATTTTGGAGTGCCAAGGCTGGCCAATCAAAGGACTTTATGCAAATAGCTGCCACATATCGCTGTGGCCTGTGAAAGTGGCTGCCACATATCCGCCCTTCCGCCTCCCCGCCCTCCCGCCCTTCCGCCTCCCGCCTCCCCCGCCCCCCGCCCCCGCCCTCCGCACACATACATACAAACATTCCGCTTTATAAAGGTATACAGATGTTCTTATGAGGTCAGGTTCTATACCATTTGGTCAATATTTTCAATATTGTGTTTCTCTGGTCCTAATACGTTAAATTTTTTAATTAAGTTACTATATAGACTCAAGTTTAAGCCAAGTTTTTCAGCCCTTTTTAGAGGCTGGAAAACTCCCCTTCAACTTATACTCGCGTCAAGGTTATTTACTATTTTACCCTGTTCTTTTTCTGATTTTTATTACATTTATTAAATTTCTCTATTATTTTTATTATTATATTTATTGTTTTACTTTATTTATTATCTATTTCCATTTATTATTTTACTTTATTATTGTTATTATTATTACATTTATTGTTTTACTCTATTATTATTACATTTAATATTTTACTCTATTATTACTGTTATTATTACATTTATTGTTTTACCTTATTTATTATTATTACATGTATTATTTTACTCTATTATTACTGTTATTATTACATTTCCACTATTTTACTCTATTATTAATTTTATTACATTTATTATTTTTACGCTCTTTATTATTATTGGAAGGATACATAAGCACATTTACATCGAAGGTTAGAATAATGGTTATATCAGAGTTGGACAGTTTTATCTTAAATTACAGTTTTATGTAAATATTCAAAAACATTCAACCTATTGGTTACTCAGTTAATGTAATTTTATTGGTATCTATTTTTATTTTGAAATTTACCAGTAGCTGCTGCATTTCCCACCCTCAGCTTATACTCGAGTCAATACGTTTTCACAGTTTTAATTTTTTATATTTTTTGTGGTAAAATTTAGGTGTCTTGGCTTATATTTGGGTCAGTTTATATTTATTTATTTATTTATTTATTATTTGGACTTGTATGCCGCCACTCCCCGAGGGCTCGGAGCAGCTTTATACTCGAGTATATAACCAGTGAATACTTATAACCATATACTCGAGCATATATGGTAATCCAGTGTTCAATGTCTGACTCATTGCAGTTTAAATCCTCTTTCCGTACCTCAATCGATGTTTGTTTCAGTTTATATTGTTTCAGTTCCTCCAGATTCTACCTACTTTTCAGGACAAGGTTGCCCAAGAAAAAAAAGGAGCCTTTTTGTAGCAGTAAAAATAGAAGAATCATTCCTTAAACGCTGGTATTACATTTCTTTGATCCAACAAGCAGCAAACATAGTATTTATAAGTATGAAAGCATTGTTGCATGATTCACCCCATCCTTTAGCAGATTTTAATTCAACATACCTTCAGGATCCTCTGTATTGCAATTGTCTGATTTGCAACATATAGTATTGCTCCTCACAAAAAATCCTTCTCCTGTAGTGATAGAGATGCTCCCTTTTGGGCAGAGACGACTGGCTATGCAGCCAACCTGTGTGTATTGAAAGGTGGTGCCTTTTTCTTTAAAGGAAAGAAATCTTATCAGTACAGTTCCAAAGGGATACCTGTGTTACTCTGGCAAATAACAGTCAATAATCCAGTGGTACTTAATGTTCTTACAGTTCACACTTTCAGTGATAAAACATGAAAATATATGCCATGATCAATACGTTAGTCTTTAAAGTGTCATGGCACCCTGCTGTTGTTATTATTATAAATTTGATATGATTATTAACATACATAGAAATACATTTGAGATCATTATTAACATACATTTGGAAAAGGGAATTTGTCAGAAAAAAATCTTTAAAATTCTTAAAAGCTTTTTTCTCAGTTTGGAATAGGTGATAGATAAGTCAGGCATGGGCAAACTTTCTGACTTGGGGGTGTGGTGCATGTTAGCTAGGATTGCCACTTTTTGATATAAGAATAAGGGACATCTACCTAAAAATAGGGGATTTTTCACAAAAATAAGGGACACTTCATAAAAACTTGAAAATCGTCAATTGATTTTCAAGTTTTTATGAAGTGTCCCTTATTTTTGAAAAAAAAAATCCCTATTTTTAGGTATCTGTCCCTTATTCTTATATCAAAAAGTGGCAACCCTAATGTTACCACTCCCTGCTAAGAGGGCTGGTATGAGGACTCACCCATTTTATGCTAGGCCCAGACCGGCATAGCAGTTTGGCATCCATGGAGAAACAGGATAGCCAGGAAAGGGGGAGTGGCTTGGATCCTTCTCAGGGAGAGAGAGAGAGAGAGAGAGAGAGAGAGAGAGAGAGAGAGAGCTGCCTGGGCGTGACTCAGAGCTGAGGAGAGGAGCCGAGCTGTTTGAGAGGGAAAACAGTGTAGCTTATTCGGCAGTCTGCTGTTAGAGCTGAAAGAGAGAGCAGTCTCTTATCAGAGCTGTGAGAGAGAGCAGTCTCTTGACCGAGCTGAGTGTGAGCAGTCAGAGAAGACAGTTGTCTTGTAAAACTGACAGGAAAAGTTATGTGTGGAGCTGACAGTCAGTCAGTCACAGGCTTTTAGAATCTCTAGGGCTTAGAGATTAGCTCACATCTCAGGAGAAGCCAGCTATAGGAAAACTCTAGAGAGAGTTAATAGCTAGGGTGCTTCTGGAAGACTGAGTGCTCAGGGAAACTAGGTTAGTTAGTTGAAGACTACTCACGTCTAGTTTTACTATTAGAGTGAGGGAGTTTAGAGAGACAAGTTATGAGCTGTCTAGTTTTAGTAACTAAGATCTAAGAAAGCAATCTTCAGTAACCAACACGCTCTAGTACCATTTTGTATAACCGTTACGCATCTGTGCTTATAAGATCTGCCTGTTGAGTTAATAAACGTTCTATTTGTTAACTTTACAAGAAAGCTTTCAATGTGCCTCATTACCTCAGTGTGTGCCAGTTCCAGCCTTCCCACATTCCCATTCAAGGGGGAAAGTTATCTCGCCTCAACAATCCTCTCAGTTTACCTTCAGTTTTGGAGCCTAGATTAACAATTATTTTAAAAGAAATCCTAAAACCAATTTTTTAGGTTGGTGGCAGCGTTCCAAGGGATAAAAGCCTCTCAGTTTTATA
The DNA here is from genome assembly GCA_030556195.1 of Anolis apletophallus. Classification (NCBI taxonomy): domain Eukaryota; kingdom Metazoa; phylum Chordata; class Lepidosauria; order Squamata; family Anolidae; genus Anolis; species Anolis apletophallus. The sequence goes on from JARBWK010000011.1 coordinate 19,586,881, forward strand.
GCCCAAGTCATCACAGGGCTTCCCAGGGACAGAAGGAAGGACGGAAGGGTGGAAGGGAATGATAAAGGAGAGAGGGAAGGAAGGAAGGTGAAAGAGGGAGGGAAGGAAGGAAGAAAGGACGAAAAGGTGGAAGGGAAGGATGGAAGGAAAAAGCGGGAGGGAATGGAGGGAGTTAAGAAGGAAGTAAAAAGAACAGAGGCCTGGGTATTGAGCTACAGAGCGCAGAGGCCTGGATATTGTCTGGTAAACCTAGGCTGAAGCAATCCAAAAAACAGGTATCCTTAGCACCTGCATTCAGCAGTATTCTTATACCAGTAGTCCCAGTGACAACAGAAGCTTTTGACCAGCTTAAGCTTCACAAGAAAGAAGATTGAGACAGCTTATAAGCAACAGCTTGTAAACCATCGCTTTGCACCAGAGTCCGAAGACTCCAGAGAGATGACTACACCCAGCAAAGGCTCCTTTTGTAATGTACTGTTTTAAGTTACCTTATAATAGTCCCAGGTGGAGTTAAACCTTTATCCATCTTGTTTTCAGTAAACTCACTTTGGTTTTCCTTTCACCTGGCCTAAATTGCCTCTGTATGTAAAGGCTCGGGCGTGCCATCACAAATGGGTTCGAGAGCAAATCAAGTCTGAAGTTATCACAGAAACGAAAAAAATGCCTATTGTACTTTGGCTTCATCATATCAACATGACTCATTAGAAAAGATGAAAAAAAATTTAATGAGGACAGTGGCAATAGCAAAAGAGGAAGACCCAAATGTAGGTGGACAAATCCAAACAATGGAGACATAGCACTGGATTTTCATGACCCAAGTTGATGACATTTGAGGAAGAAAGAAGACTCGGGCTATTATATTTTGGACATGTCATGAACTCATCCACAGGAAAAGACTATTATACTCATTAAAGTGAAAGGCAGTAAGAGAACTGCACCGCAATTTGATTGATTTAATAATAGAAGATCTGAGCAGGGCAGTTAACGGTCAGTTCTTTCAGAAGTCTCGCTTGTAAAGATCTCAGACAGCACAAATTAGGGTGGATAAAGGGTTCTAAACGTTCATTTACAGTTGTCTGATTATGAACTTGAACGATAGGTACCTACCCACGGACAGTTTTACTGTTCTTGCATAGCAGGATTGTGTATCTGTAGCGTTACAGGTCTTATACTCAGCGGAACTATATTTACAGATAATACAATTGGCTGCGAAGAGAAAAGTAGAAAACACAGCATGATTTTTCTTTTCTTCTTTTAATAATATTATCCCACAATTGGGAACCTCATAAATGGTATGCATTGTTTACAACCTCCCTTTTATTCTTAGAACAGCCATATGCGAGAGGGTTGATGAGTGTCACAACGTGCTCCAAAGGAACTCAGTGTGGTGATACGATTCTCTCTGCTCCTCCACCCATCAAAAGCACTCCTCCACTGTGATTGGCTGACCTCTCAGCCAATGGGGGCTGTTTCTGAGACTCCAAGTGGGAAGGGGAGACAGACGTGTTCCGTGCATGGCAGCATGGTGCGCATGCGCAGGCAAGGGAGAGCGTACAAGGCTGGAGGAAGACTTGTGCCAGCGAGTCCCGTCAAGGCATGGGAGCTCTGTGTGGGAAGTTTGGCCCAATTCTATCATTGGTGGAGCTCACAATACTCTTTGATTGTAGATGAACTATAAATCACAGCAACTACAACTCTCAAATGTCAAGGTCTATTTTCCCCAACTCCACCAGTGTTCACATTGGGGCATAATGAGTATTCGTGCCAAGTTTGGTCCAAATCTATCATTGTTTGAGTCCATAGTGCTCTCTGGATATAGATGAACTACAACTCCAAAACTCAACGTCAGTGCCCACCAAACTCTTCCAGAACTTTCTGTTGGTCGTGGAAGTTCTGTGTGTCATTTTGGTTCAGTTCCATTGTTGGTCGAGTTCAGAGTGCCCTTTGATTGTAGCTGACCAATAAATCCCAGCAACTTCAACTCTCAAATGACAATATCAATCAATATTCAAATTTAGACTATTGGGTATTTGTGTCAAATTTGGTCCAGTGAATGGAAATGCATTCTGCATATCAGATATTTACTTTACAATTCATAACAGTAGCAAAATTACTGTTATGAAGTAGCAATGAAAATAATTTTATGGTTGGGGGTGAGCACAACATAAGGAACTGTATTAAGGGGTCCCAGCATTAGGAAGGTTGAGAAACACTCATCTAGACCTTGTTAACTGTGGGTCCTTCCACACAGCCATATAACCCAGAATATCAGTGCAGAAAATCCCACAATATCTGCTTTGAACTTGGTTATTTGAGTCCACACTGCCATATACTCCAATTCAAAGCAGAAAATGTTCAAAGCAGAAAATGTGGGATTTTATTCAGCTGTGTGGAAAGGTCCTATGTACATTTAATAGGCAGTGCCTGTATTATTCCATCCTTGTTCTACTACTAGACTTACCTGTGCCTATTAATGCCACAAAAATGCAGAAGAACAGTTGATTCATGATTCTGGAAATTGCAATTATAGGTTTTGGACAAAGAAAGGAGCACTCTACCAGGATCCTGGGTCCAGAGAACTGAAATGTTAAAGACATTAGAAAAACAAGTTGGACTCGGTTTAGATATATGGAAGTGTAAAGACACTACAAGCAGCAGGGCCAAAACAATGGAGCTGTGACGAGGACTCCATTTACTTACCTATTATTTAGGAATCTTTCTTGACGACATATTCTTTGCCACACAAAATATGGCACATAAAGGTCTAAATCAGGGGTGCTCACAATGGTGATCGGGATCACCAGGGTGATCTTTGGGCCTCATCCTGGTGATCTTGAGGCCCCTGACCAGGTTTTTTGCAGTTGGTCCTCTTCACGCTGCAAAGAAGTCCTCCATCGTTGCTCCTCCCCGCTCCCTGCTCGCGTGCCGCCTCCAAAAGCTCCAGAGTCCAAGAGGCAGAATGGGCCCCCTCTTTTGGATTCCTCCTCTCTCCGTCCTTCTCCAGCCACTCAGAGCCGTAGGAGACCAAAGGGGGCGGGCCTGGATGACGCGATGCATGGCTGGCCCTGCGAGCATGCGCAGAAGTGCCCATTCTGCCTCTCTGACTCTCGTGAGCTCTTGGAGGCGGCACGCATGCTGGTGGCGTGGTGGCGTGGAAATAGAAGCAATGATGGAGGAGGAGAAGAAGGACGCTTTGGGGTCATTTCCTTACCGCATCTCAAAGGTCGGTCTTTTTTACTTTGGGGTGGGTGCTTGATTGTTCTGTGGCATGTCTCTTTGTTTATTTTTAATGTTTAAAAATGGCCTTTTAGCTCCAAAGCCTCTCTACTTGCTTTGTTCCTTGAGAAATATATGTTGGGGAGTATGGAAATGTGGGAGAAATGGGGTGGTTGGATGTATTTTTGCATGTCCCTTTGTTTACCTTGCTGAGTGTTAAATGGCCTTGCAGTTCAAAAGCCTCTCTTCTTACTTTCTGGCTGATAATATGTGTGGTAATATGGCAGTGTGGGAGAAATGGGGTGGTTGGATGTATTTTTATGCTCTGTTTTATATTGTTGTTATTAAATTGAAATGCTGATGTTTTATAACTTCATTTTATGTAAACTCCCGAGCCTGCTGGGAGGAGCGGTACCACAAAAAAAAAAAGAAGAATAAATATAAATAAATAAGAAAATAGTTATACGTTTACATTTCTGGGTAGGTGATCTTTGGGACTTGGTTTTTTAATCAGTAGCTCCCATGCTGAAAAAGTGTGAGCACCCCTGGTCTAAATCAATTTGATTAATCCCAGCAAGAATAGGCCGAAGGAGTTAATTACTGAATTGTGGTTATACATAGGAAATCCCATTGATTTAGGACCCCTTCACACGCACCACCTGAATCACTGAGTGTTGCTGCAGATCGCTATGACTTTGGTGGTGCCCCATATTGTCCCGGCTTCCCTCTACTTCATCACATGGGGAAGTCTCCGTTACCTGGCTCAACCCATCTTTCCCTATAGAAAGATGGGAAGCCTTCCGTCATGCGCCAATGGCTATTTTTTTTTATGGCAGCAGGAATTTTTGACAGTTTCACAACAAAGCCACCCTAGAAGTACTTTTCCTGGGTTTGATGGGAGCCATTGGACTTAATAATAATAATAATAATAATAATAATAATAATACATCACACAGTCCTAGACACTTAGGAAGTGTCCAACATGTGATCCAATACAACAGCCAACAGAGTGATCTTGTTTGCTGTGAACTCATTTTGTTCTGATTCAAATAATTATTTATTTATTTATTCAGTTTTCTATGCCGTCCTTCCCCGAGGGCTCAGGACGGCTCACAGAGTGTGTGTGTGTGTGTGTGTGTGTGTACAAGTTCGACACAAGAGAAATGTACTGTTGATAGTACACTAAGCAACACCACAGGGAGCAAGATATATCAAAAATAGTGAATGTGTATTCATAACAGTGAGTTTAGAGCAAAGACACATTAACATAGAATCACATACTTATATGAAACTCTGATATAGAGGATGTATACAAGCGCATTTACATATCATACAATATAGTACGTCGTTTCATGAGATAGACAATATCGTGCGTTGACGTGGCATCTCCGCAAGCTATCCCATGGACCCGAAGGACCACGTCAATGCATGATATTGTCTATCTCATGAAAGGCCCTTGATTTCTCCGCACCTGGCCGCTTGACAAAGCCTATGCTTGGCGAAACGGATCGGGCCCTGTAGCTCAACCGTTGCGGCGTGCCTGACTTTTTTAGGGTTTCAAGTACTTGACACACCTCGCCTATCTACTCCGGTTTCCGCTCTGGCATCTCGGGTTGGTTCCCTGGGACAGAATATGCATTGGCATTCACCGCTCATGGCTATTTAGGCCACCAAGCGGAGCTTGGATTACAAACAGTGACACTATCATCATTACCGCAATTTGAGCGGCTTGGGAACATATTGGATTATATCTCCTGCATATACTTTCCTTATCTCCTGTGAACTGCACTTCCCATCCTTGTTTGTTTTCCTTCTCCCCGTCTGAACACCCGACTGCCAGTCTTTGAGGCTCTGTACTAGATAGCATGGCGCTTGGACTCATTTCATGATTTGCGACTTACTATATTGTATGATATGTAAATGTGCTTGTATACATCCTCTATATCAGAGTTTCATATAAGTATGTGATTCTATGTTAGTGTGTCTTTGCTCTAAACTCACTGATATGAATACATATTCACTATTTTTGATATATCTTGCTCCCTATGTTGTTGCTGTGTGTGTACACTCACGCACACACACACACTCTAAAACAACAACAAAATTAACTCTTAACTAAAAACTATAAAACTATTTACAACTAGTCAACCAAATCAGACCCCAAAACTTTATTTGTATTCTGCCCTAAGCGGACTCAGGGCGGATACCAACATAATAATGGCAAACATTCAATGCCTATACAAAACACTTGATACTAACATAAAATACCAGGAAAACCCGACATATAAAAGTAGCATTAAAACCTAACATCAAATTAAAAACTTAACATTGGTAAATTAAACCTGACATCAATAAACTAAGGTACACGTAATCAGACAAAATTCTATAATAATATAAATCTAAACAAAACATCCACATTAGTGTACAAGAGCCAGCAAGGGTTCACAAAATAGTGTGGATTGGTTGTGTAGTCAAATGAAATCATTGGGCTGGGGTGGGCCAGGAAGCCCAAATACAAATAGTTCCAGGCCCGGATTAAGGGCATTTGCCGCCCTAGGCCAACTTCCTCCTCCTCAGTCAAAGAAGGAGGGTGGGGTAAGGAGGAGGAAGAGGTGGAAGGACCCCTGCCATGCATGCGCGTGTGGTGGGAGGGTGCCTCTTTCTCTTCCTCGCCCCGCCCTCCATCCTTCCATCAAGGAAGGAGGGCGGGGCGAGGAGGAGAAAGAGGCGCCCTCCCGCTGTGCGCGCATGCACGGCAGGGGTCCATCCGCCTCTTTCTCCTCCTCGCCCCGCCCACCTTCCTTGATTGAAGGACGGAGGGCAGGGCGAGGAGGAGAAAGAGGCGGATGGACCCCTGCCGTGCATGCGCGCCCAGCGGGAGGGCGCCTCTTTCTCCTCCTCGCCCCGCCCTCCTTCCTTCAATAGAGGAAGGAGGGTGCGGTGCGGTGCAGTGCGGAGGAGAAAGAGGCCCCCCTGCCACGCGCGCATGCGTACTTTTTTGAAATATTTTTGATTTTTTAAATTTTGTTTTTGAATTTTTTTTTGAATTTTTAAAAAAAACTTTTGGGGGGGTTCGGATCTGTTGCCCCCCAAAAGCTGCCACCCTAGGCCTTGGCCTAGGGTGGCCTTATGGGTAATCCGGGCCTGAATAGTTCTCAACCAGAGGCTCGCCAATGATCTCTCAACCATCTAATCCTCCTCCTCTCCATATGCTAGTGAGCAAAAGTAGGTCTTCAGTTGTTTTTTAAAGGAGAGGAGGGAGGGGGCCAGCTTTATTTCTTTGCAGAGGGAGCTTCAGAGGTGGGAGGGGGTGACCACGGAGAAGGCCCTCTCTCTCATTCCCACCAGCCGTGCTTGGGATCGGGGTGGGACCAAGAACAGGGCCTCCTCCGATGACCACAGTGCCCCGGCTGGTTTGTTAGAGGAGATGTGATCATTCAAATAGCCTGGACCCGAGCCGTTTAGGGCTTTAAAGGTAATGACCAGCACTTTCCATTTAGCCTGAAAGCAGACCGGCAGCCAGTGGAGCTGCCGCAACATGAGAGTTGAACTCTCCCTGTATAGAGCTCATGTTTCTTCATGATGTTTTGTTGTTGTCTATTCGTTCAGTTGCTTCCGACTTTTCGTGACCTTCGAGTCTACGCCAGAGCCACCCCCAGTTCCTTCAAAGTCAAGCCAGTCACTTCAAGGATACCATCCATCCTCCTTTCCCAGCATCATTGTCTTCTCCAAGCTTTCCTGGCTTGTGGCCAAAGTACTTTATCTTTGCCTCTAATATCATTCCCTCCAGTGAGCAGTCAGGTTTATGTCCTGGAGTATGGACTGGTTGGATCTTCTTTTGGCCCAGAATTTTCCTCCATCACCACAGTTCAAAAGTGTCTCTCTTCCTTCGCTCAGCCTTCCATATGGTCCAGCTCTCGCATCCATAGGTTACTACGGGAAATACCATTGCTTTAACTATGTGAATCTTTGTTGTCAGTGTGATGTCTCTACTCTTCACTATTTTATCGAGATTGGTCATTGCTCTCCTCCCATGTGTCCCATGGCTCAAACCTTGGTTGCAGACTATCTCTCCTGGGCAAACACTCCCCCCCCCCAACACCCCTTTCCCCAATGACTTGTTAGTTACCTTTAGGTATAGTGGATTTGTAGGAAGGCTCCGTTCTGTTGGCTTCCTCTCCTGTCCAGTACCACCCCTTTTATGGTCCCATTCACATACACAGCACAGGGAGGGGCTCTATGCCAGAGAATTCAAAACACCCAGCCCTAAATGCATCAGCATCAGAAAGCGCCAATCTGGATAGTGGAGCGAGAGATTTGTCCCTCCCTAACAGCATCCAGCCAGAGTTCCAATGTGCAAAGGGGAGAACTGACTGATACCGAAGTCGAACATGACCTCCCAATAAAAGATAGTAACTTATAGTTTTGCTAAGGACAAAAACATCAGACTGGATAACAAGGGTCAAGTCTTGGTCAATTTGCAAAGACAGTAACAACAACAAGGACCCTTCCCATGTTAGATAATGTGTACATTTAATCAAGGTTTTATTCCCTATTTTCATATATTTATAGCAGAAAGTAACACATTCATTACTGAAAACCATGCCAGAAAAGTTATTTGACTTTTCCATCTCTCTGTGTATGTGTGTGCGCACACACACGCGTGCACACATACATACTGAACGCATAGATTGCATAGAAGCTTGTTCTTTATTCTTTTCCCTCCCTGAAGTTGAGTTTTGTGTAACTGTCTTTGTGGAGAAATAATTCATAAACAAATGGCTCGTCCACCTTTGGTCTTGATGGCATTCTGGTTGTGTCAAAATTGGTTCAGGTTTAATCTATGGACTTTGCTGACGATTGTCCTATCTACTCTTATGACCAGGGACTGTTGGTGCCCCTGATGTCAATGAAAGAATGGATTTGCTCCAGGTTTCCTTGTTCATTGCTGTCATGTTGAATTTAAATTATGCTGAATCTAGAAAGAGAGATCCTCCTAGGGTGCATCTACACTGTAGAATGAGTGTCATTTGACACTATTGACACTGTCATGACTCAATGCTAAGCAAAAGAGGTATTCATTTTTTTTAGTTTGGCTTCATAATTAAAATCAAATCCGTTAAATTCGTATTTATGAGGCAATATCCAATATGTGGGCATGGCTCATGCTAAAAATTTGAAAAATCAAAACTTACCCCATGCTTTTTTTTTGTTTTGTTTTGTAAATCTCAGCAGGCTCCTGAAGTCAGTTCCATTTTCAGTGCAAGGAAACAAGGCAACGCCCAAAAGGCTGGTTTTCCTTTGCAGATTAATGGATCCTTGGTATTATGAGCGAGTAAAAGAGGGAGCGGTGTTTTCTGGAAACAGCATAGGGAGGAGCTCTATGCCAGAGAACTCAAAACACCCATCGCTAAATGCATCAGCATCAGAAAGCACCATGTGGGATAGTGGAGAGAGAGATTTGTCCCTCCCTAACAGAACTGGAACCAAAGAAAGGCACCTTCACTCTGCAAAAGGCAAGCAAACGCAATCCCTTTTTCTCAAAGGACCTTTTCTAGCAACCAACCTCAAGCTTTTGGGCCACCAGCATTTTTACTGGTTATTAAATAAACTTGTTTAGAGTTCGCCCTTTTCGAGTCCTGAACTCATTGCTTAGAGCAGTGTTTCTCAACCAGTGTGCCATGGCACACTTGTGTGCCGTGAGCGATCATCAGGTGTGCCGCGAGAAAAGCTCTCTGCCCCCCTTCCTTCCCCCTCCTCCTGCCGAACTCCTGCTGCTTGGGAGAGGAGGAGGAGGGCCGAGTGGCAGTGAAGAAAAAGAAGAAGGGGCTGGGGCGCCGCCTCCTTCGGCCGTTTCCCCAGCCAGCCTCCAATTTGCTGAAGCCGTGCGGAGGAGGAGCCCCATCTACTGAAGCCCGTCCACCGCTCATGCTTCTCCTCTGTGGGAGAACTGAAGCCGGGGGGAGGGGCGGGGCATGGTGCGCCTGGGGTGGCTCCCAGCCTTGGCATGCCCATTGTGCTGGCTCTACCACTGCCCACTGCCCCCCCTGGCAAAGCTGTGGGAGAACAGTGCCATGTGGAGGGGGCGGGGCATGGTGCGCCTGGCTCCTCCCCTCCCCGGCTTCAGTGCTCCCACAGCTTTGCCAGCCTTGAGGGGGCAGTGCCAAGCCAGCATTGTGGTGGCTCTACCACCGCTGGCTTGGCACTGCCCCTCAAGGCTGGCAAAGCTGTGGGAGAACTGAAGCCATGTGGAGGGGGCGGGGCATGGTGCGGCCTGGCTCCTCCCCCTCCCCCGGCTTCAGCACTCCCAGCAGCTGCTCCCAGCAGGTCACCATCCCCCAGCCGTTCTTAACAGTGTTAGAGTGTCATTTTGATTGGTAGTGTGCCCCCGGATTTTTTAAATGTTAAAAGTGTGCCGCGGCTCAAAAAAGGTTGGGAAACACTGGCTTAGAGAACCTCCAGGTCTCTTGTACATGGGAAGGCTAGTACGCGAACTCCAGGGCCTGTAGAGCTTGTCCATCCTTTTAAAGTCCCTTTTTGGCCCTGGCGGGACACCACAAAAAGCATGAAAAGCCCTAAATGGTTCCGGCCCAGCTTACCTGTCTGAACGTATCTCTCCCTATGAACCATCTAGGTCTTTAAGATCGTCTGAAGAGGCCCTGCTCTCAGTCCCCCCTCCCTCACAGATGCGATTGGCGGGAACGAGAGACGGGGCCTTCTCAGCGGTGGCCCCACGGCTATGGAATGCCCTTCCTAGGGATATTAGATTGGCCCCGCCTCCCTCCTAACATTTTGAAAAAGAGTTAAAACCAAGCTTTTTGAGCAAGCAGTTGCAAATGCAGTGTAACAGGCTAATTTAGATCCACGGAACAATTGGACGATGCAACAGGAAAGTGATTTTAGTAATGAGACACTGAGGACTTATGTTTTATTGTTTTGCTTATTCCTATTGTTTTTATATGGTTTATATTATAGGTTAATGTTTTTAATTATATTTTATGTTGCTGGGGGCATTGAAATATGCCAATTGTAAACCACCTTGAGTCACCTTTGGGCTGAGAAAGGCAGTATATAAATACGGTAAATAAATAAATGTTTCCTATATGCCTCATAAACATAGCCGAAGACATTTTTTGTGCACGAAACCAAGTTTGGATCTGTGGATGTCTGTTGCAGGGACACAAACAGAGAGTAATCTCTGACAAAGTTCTGCTTCAATCCACTGATGGGAAATGTCTGATCATCGTTGCCTTTCTTATTTTCTCCCGGTATCCACTTGCTATATGTTGTGATCAGTAAATTCTCATTTCATTATATATGTGTTCTGCTTCACCCCAATGACCAGTAAGCTTTGGTTGTCAGAGAGGCTGGAGGGCTGTCGAAGTGGCTGGGGACTGTGAGACCTCATAGCCCTTTCAGCTTCACCCCCATCTCTCCTATCATGACACACAGCACTACAACACATTAACCTGGCTTCTTTTCCTGCGAACCCATCACATATGCCCCCCCCCCTTACAAATTGTACGCAAATGATAAACCCATTGTAGTGAGGTCACTGTATGTGTTAAGAGTTATATTTATTGTATGGTTAAGTTTATGGTAGGTAACTAGCTGAGGACCCGGCGGTGCCTGGGTTATTTGAGGAAGGCATTGTGTGCCAAGGTTGGTTCTGATTAGATGTTTATGTGGATTGCAGTGGTCTCAAGAAGTTAGTGGAGGTACTGCAAGTCCCGGCGGCCTAGTCAGGAAAATCAAGTTGAGGGAGCCTAACAGTATTCCATGTGCTGAGGCCTAGTCAGGCAAATCAAGTTAAGGAAGCCTTGCTGTCAATTTTGGGCGTGGTCTGTGATGTATAGGGGCTACAGTGTTGTTTGGGAAGTGAATGAGGTGAAGGTACTGCAAATCCCATCATTCGTGGCCCAGCCTGCCCTAAACCACACCAGGTTGTGAAGTGGGCCATTGGGCCCCTGTTTGCCAAGTTTGGTCCTGATCGGTCATTGCTGTGGACTGCAGTGGCTAACTGCCTGAGGCCTTTCCTTTTCCCTCTATGTATAGGGGCTGCAGTGTTGTTTGGGAAGTGAATGAGGTGAAGGTACTGCAAATCCCATCATTCGTGGCCCAGCCTGCCCTAAACCACACCAGGTTGTGAAGTGGGCCATTGGGCCCGTTTGGCAAGTTTGGTCCTGATCCGTCATTGCTGTGGGCCGCAGTGGCTGACTGCCTGAGGCCTTTCCTTTTCCCTCTGAGTCACCTTAGAATGTTGGAATGTTGTTGGCCAATCGGAGCCCGTTATGCAAATACCATTTCAGTGCCAACCAATCCCCTCTGTTTGGGGCCGTAGAATTTTGGAGTTCTGAGGCTGGCCAGTCAAAGCCATTTATGCAAATAATCCCGGGGTGAAAGCCAATCGAAATGCTGACACATATTCCTCCCACCACACGGCCCACCCGCCAACCGCCCGCAAACACTGACTTTTATTATATGTAATAGATAGATGTATTGAATGGTTAAATCCTAAACAGTTTGCGAAGGGCTAACAGGATTGGTGAAGTGCACAGCTCTTGAAATGTTCGATTGACCCTAACACTGGCTTGGGCAGGTGCACGTTTTGAACTCTGGCAGTTAGCCAGCAGCCGTTATCCAGAAGAGTTGACCGGTAGCTGTTGGAGAGGGCAGAGTTGGTCAGAGTGGTTGAGACTTGCTGATAGCAACTGAGAGGGTTGCTGAAGTCTGTTACCTCAGGAACCAGTAAAGACTGTATTTGGAGACTGCATGAAGGCAGATCAGCCTGGAACAGTAGAGCAGTGTTTCCCAACCAATGTGCCGTGGCACATTAGTGTGCCGCGAGCGATCATCAGGTGTGCCGTGAGAAATGGGAACCTCCAATACCCTTTCTTCCCCCTCCTGCCGAACACTTTTTCTTCTCCACTCGGGCTCCCTTCTTCCCAGCCTCGCTCTGTTCGCTTTGCCTCACTTTGCTCTGGGGTGAGTCAGCGCAGTAGCAGCTGCACGGGTCACATCTTCCTCCCTCCCCCCTGAACACGCTCACGCTACCCCCTCGGATCAAAATGGCAGCAGAAGCAGCAGTGTAGAAGAAAAAGTAAATATTCGGCAGGCGCGGGAAGAAAGGGTGCAAAGGGGAAGGGAGAGGAAGGGGTCTCTGTTGAAAGCTGGCATGGGCAAACTTGGACCTTCCAGGTGTTTTGGACTCCAACTCCCACCATTCCTAGCAGCCTCAGGCTCTTTTCCTCCCCCCCCCCCTTCAGCCATTTAAGCAGGAAAGGGCCTCAGGCTGTTAGGAATGGTGGGAGTTGAAGTCCAAAGCACCCAGAGGGCCGAAGTTTTCCCATGCCTGTTTTAGGGACCTTAAAGTGGTGAGCCTCCTTCTGACATTGTGATTCTGGATAGAAAACAAACAACAACATAACATAACATTGTTTGAGTCCACAGTGCTCTCTGGATGTAGGTGAACTACAACTTCCAAACTCAAGGTCAATTCCCAAGCAAGCCCTTTTAGTACTTTCTGTTGGCAATGAAAGTTCAATATGCCAAGTTTGGTTCAATTCCATTGTTACAAGAGTTCAGGATGCTCTTTGATTGTGTGTTAACTATAAATCCCAGAAACTGTAACTCCAAAATGTCAAGGTCTATTTCCCCAAACTCCATCTGTGTTCACATTTGGGCATATTGAGGATATCTATGTTGTGTTCATCGAAACAGGCCCAGGTTTCACACTGAGTGTATAAATACATTTAAAAACATATTAACTATATGTATTACTGTGTTAGAGTGTCATTTTGTGTCATTTTGGTTGGTGGTGTGCCCCAGGATTTTGTAAATGTAAAATATGTGCCTCGGCTCAATAAAGGTTGAAAAACACTGCAGTAGAGAGATAGGGAGCCTATCTGTAACAGTGTTATTCAAGTGTTTGGAAGGTCATAAACAAACACTGCATGTTAAAGTAACCATAAGATTTGCCTCTTAGGAAGTGTAACCAAATAAGCTCTGAACACATTGTAACCTCCACACTATTGTACAAAATAAACCATTCAAGATCTTGTTCTAAAAAGTCTCAGTAACATCATTGGGAAACACTAGCCTCCTCACAAACCCTTAACATTATTTTGGCACACCCCCCCCCACCATTATTTTGGCGCCCCCCATGTAAAACAAATATACAATTAGAAGATCACAATTCCATTAGTAGTAATATAGATTGTTTCAATTCATATACAATATATTATAGTACATACTCATACTATATTATATCATAATTATATTATACTGCATTACAATATAATTATATTATAATATATTGACATTATAATATAATATAACATTCTATTATATTATTATTATAAAATAATAAATAAAATTATTTATTTAAATAAAATTATCCTCTACTAAATATTTCCATTACTCCTATAAAACTCAAATAACCCAAAATAAAGTAAAATAAAATATTATATATTACTATTTGCCTGCGCAGTTGCGCTTGTCTCTCCTTGATGCTCCCAGCCGGCACGCGGGGAGGTGGGCGGGTGTGGGAGGGTTCACACGTGATTGGGCCTGGCGAGGAGTTCGCCTCAGCGTGCGGCGGCTACTTCCGGTGGCGGCTGTCAGGAGGCACACGTCGCCAATACCCCTTTGGCTCCCCTCCCTCTCCCTTTGTCTCCGCCCCCTGCCTGCCCAATTGGGTCACCGTATTCGGCGGCAGGGCGGAGACAAAGGGAGAGGGGAAGCACTCCCTGCCTGCCCGACAGGCTTCTGCGCACAGGAGCTACTGGGCATGCGCAGAGGTTTTCACGCATGTGCAGTTACTCCTGCACTCAATTTCAGTTCCGGAGCAACTGCGCCTGCGCGAAAACCTCTGTGCATGCCCAGAAGCGGTGTCGGAGCGCACAAGGCAGGCAGCCGCAGCGCTGCCTGAGGAACATCGGCAGGGCCAGGACATTGTCTGGCTTCGGCGCCCGGTGGGTGGGGGAATTCGCCCCTTCCCAGATAGCGCCCCATGTGGCCGTTTCCTTGGCCTACCTGTAGGACCGCCCCTGATTATATTTATGGTGGCAGCAAGAAGATTGAAGAAAAAGATCCTTATGAGTGGACGCACGCTTTAGGCTGCGTCTTCACACACATCCTACACAAGTTTGTTGCAACATACTTCATTCTCGTAATTGCAGATGCGCTCGAAGACCCCTTCTGATATCGATACAGATGAGCACAGCTACATATTTTTATTATTCTTTTTTATTGAGATTTCTTTCCTGTTCCAGTCTTGCAAACAGTTCTGAAGTGGATGATTTCAACTCCTCACGTCAACATCACCTTTCCTTGTAGGTTGCCTCTCTCCAGTTTGAGGAGGGAAGGGTTTTTTTGGACGCAAGCAGAAGTGCTGAGTTCAAGAAAGGAATTTGGCGAATGAGATTCCAATCAGACTGGGCAGGACGATGGCAAAAGTGCTGCTCCCTGGAGCCAGACCGGCACTGCTTGAGGGATCCTTAACACTGATGGTGTGAGCCAGGTAAACACTGTTACCAGAAACGAGTTGCAAAAATGGTTGAATGTTGGCGGCTGAAGGAGTAGCACACCCTCGAGCCAAAAATGGTATTTGGGCAAGTGCTGTGAAAGAATCATAGATAATATTATACCACATTGGGATTCCACACAAGAGACCAAAGGGCCTTTATCTCAGACAAAAAAGCCTCCCCATTTTATGTTTTCAGGGTCTGCAAGGAAGTAGGGTAATAGGCTGGACTTGTTTGTTTGTTTAAATCCCTGTGTATCCTGTTTCCTTTTATGCATTGCTCAAGGGTCATGAGGAACAGAGATACAGTAGTGCAGTGTTTCCCAACCAGTGTGCCCAACCAGTGTGCCGTGGGAAATTGGAACCTCCAATACCCTTTCTTCCCCTCCTGCCGAACACTTTTTCTTCTCCACTCGGGCTCCCTTCTTCCCAGCCTCGCTCTGCTTGCTTTGCCTCGCTTTGCTCACGCTGTCGCTTCTGCGGGAGGGGAGATGGAGGAAGACGTGACCCGTGCGGGCACTACTGTGCAGACTCGCCCCATGTCTTCCTCCCTCCCCTCCACAGTGCTCTCTGGATATAGGTGAACTACAACTCCAAAACTCAAGGTCAATGCCCACCAAACTCTTATCGTATTTTCTCTTGGTTATGGGAGTTCTGTGTGGGAAGTTTGATTCCATTCCATCATTGGTGGAGTTCAGAATGCTCTTTGATTGTGGGTGAACTATAACTCCCAGCTGTTGAGCAAAACCTTCGTGTGTGTCTTTCTGCCATTCCTCATTCAAACGCGCTATGAAAGCTAGCAAAGAATAAAGAGTATGCAAAATTGTGTCTTTCACTTTTTTATATATAAAAGTATCAAAGTATACCATTCAGGTATGGTGCAAGGTGTAGGTATATTTCACTATATAATTTCACAGTGTTCACATAATACATTCACATTTGTGACCATATATCAATCTTTCATAGTATGCATATAACAATATCACAAAGTGGATATCACAGTGTTAATATCACATAAATTCTAAAGCAAGGTACTGGTGTAACTATAACAGAACCAACAGTATAAACCTGTATTTCCACCAAGAGGGTAAGTTCACTCCTAATGTTGGCATGTAGTGTGGCTGGGAAGATCCCTGGATGTAAACAATGAACTGCTTCACCGCCTGGGAAGCAAACGCCGCTTGGCTGGAGTTCAGTATAGCTGCTAAATGCTGGGCGTCTGTCCTCCGCTGGGGTGGCAGAATGGGGTGGGTTAGGAGGCTGTGGTTCTGTGGATCCAGAGATATTCGTGGAGTCCCTACGCGGTTCGCCTGACGGTTTTACTGTGCAGAGCTCGAACCGTTTCGGGGGGCTCCTGGGTGGTGGATGGAGTCCGCGGCTTCTTCAGAGGCTGCACCGGCGTTCGCCACATTGGCATGTACTCGCTGAGGAGGCTTGCGTCGCTGCAGGAGGAATATTTTCACATCCAGTCCATGGCGACTCCTCAGCGGGTACATGCCAATGTGGCGAACGCCGGTGCAGCCTCTGAAGAAGCCGCGGACTCCCTCCACCCCCCAGGGCCCCGAAACGGTTCGAGCTCTGCACAGTAAACCGTCAGGCGAACCGCGAGGACTCACGAACATCTCTGGATCCACAGAACCACAGCCTCCTAACCCACCCCATTCTGCCACCCCAGCGGAGGACAGACGCCCAGCATTTAGCAGCTATACTGAACTCCAGCCAGCGGCGTTTGCTTCCCAGGGCGGTGAAGCAGTTCATTGTTTACATCCAGGGATCTTCCCAGCCACACTACATGCCAACATTAGAGTGAACTTACCCTGCGGTGGAAATACAGGTTTATACTGTTGGTTCTGTTATAGTTACACCAGTACCTTGCTTTAGTATTTATGTGATATTAACTCTGTGATATCCACTTTGTGATATTGTTATATGCATACTATGAAAGATTGATATATGGTCACAAATGTGAATGTATTATGTGAACACTCTTTCTGCCATTCCTGCCAGGATATCTATGTTGTGTTCATCGAAACAGGCCTAGGTTTCACACTGAATGTATAAATACACTTAAAACATATTAACTATATGTATTACTGTGTTAGGGTGTCATTTTGTGTCACTTTGGTTGGTGGTGTGCCCCAGGATTTTTGTAAATGTAAAAATGTGCCGCGGCTCAAAAAAGGTTGGGAAACACTGCAGTAGTGTATTCATGAGTTAAGACAAGATATCAGGCCGTGGATTTTTCTAAAGAAGAATGCATTAATTTAGGGATGCGGCTAGCAGAGCGAATTAACCGCCAGCTACAAAATATCTTGCTGGCCAGAAGGTAGGCAGTTCAAGCCGTGGACAGGGTGAGCTCCCACTGTCAGCCTAGCTTCTGCCTATCTAGCAGTTTGAAAACAGCAATGTGAGTAGAACAATAGGTATCACTTTTATCAGGGGGAAAAAGGTGCGTCTGAAAAACATGCCGGTGGTACAATCAGGAAGGCGTCTATGAACGACAGAGCTTCTTGGAGCAACAGCACCTCCCCATGGTGGAGTTGAGCACAGCCTCCCGATGCCGGAGATGGAAAAAAGAGGGAAGCCTGCCTCTGTTTATGTACTGTCCTGTCTTTGTCAATTGTACCGAATTTTTGCCGTATATGTACCTGTAATCCACTCTGAGTCCCCTTGGGGGGACAGAGAGGAATATAAATAAAGTATATTATTACTAGCTGACCCGGGCACGCGTTGCTGTGGGATTTTTTAAACTTGGGGACTGTGTGTGTAGTTATGTATATGTGTATATGTGTATGCGTGTATATATGTGTACTTATGTATATGTGTGTTTGTATATGTATGTGCGTGTATATGTGTTGATGTGTGTAAGTACAAGTGTGTTTACGTATGTGTGTATGTGTATATTTGTATATTTCTGTGCATGTATATATGTGTGTGTATGTGTGTGTGTATGTGTTTCTGTGTTCCTTTCTTCTCCCCTCTTTCCTTCCTTCCTTCACTTCCTTCCTTCTCCTTCCCTTTCCTTTCTCCTTCCTTCTTTTTTCCCACCTCCTTCCATCCTTCTATCCTTTCCTTCCTTTCCCCTTCCGTCCTTCCTGGTATCCTTCCTTTTTCCTTCCTTTCTTCTCCCATCCATCCTTCCTTCCATCCATTCTTCCTTCTATCCTCCCCTTCCTTTCTTCTCCCCTCCTTCCTTCCATCCATTCTTCCTTCTATCCTTCCCTTCCTTTCTTCTCCCCTCCTTCCTTCCATCCATTCTTCCTTCTATCCTCCCCTTCCTTTCTTCTCCCATCCTTCCTTCCATCCATTCTTCCTTCTATCCTTCCCTTCCTTTCTTCTCCCATCCTTCCTTCCATCCATTCTTCCTTCTATCCTTCCCTTCCTTTCTTCTCCCCTCCTTCCTTCCATCCATTCTTCCTTCTATCCTTCCTTTACATTCTTCTCCTCTCCTTCCTTCCTTCCCTCCTTTCCTTTCCCTCCTTCCTGCCATTCCTTCCTCCCCTTTCTGTATCAGTCCTTGCTCCCCTTGTCTCAGTCCCTCCATTCCTTTCCCTACCACTGTATCCAACATTCTTTCCCTCTCTAAACTGCCAGGGGGGGGGGGCTCCCAGCCTACATTCTAACTGAGGGAGTATTTGCATAATGCCTCTTATTGGTCAGCTCCACTAACATTTCAACGCTCTTAACTGCCAGAGGGAGGTGGTGTGGGGGATCAAGGGAGTTGTAGTCCATAATGTTTTTTTGGATTTGTGGCCATTGGCTCTTTTTTGGGCAGGGGTGTGTTTGGTAAACATATCTTGTAGGGTTTTCTGGGTATGTGGGCTGTTTTTGTGTGTCTGCCTTGTATGGTTTCTTTGTCTATAAGACTGGAACTACCACATGAAGGATTATATATATATACTCTGAAATGGAGCAGCGATGATCAAGTATTATATATATATATATATATATATATATATATATATATATATATATATAATACTTGATCATTGCTGCTCCATTTCAGAGTTAAATATCTATGCTCTGCATTTAGGCCAGTGGTTCTCAGCCTGTGGGCCATGAGAACGAAAATCCATGAACCTCCTTCCTCTTTCTGTTGGAGAGTGGTCCCTGGTCAAATCTGGTCTAAAACCCCAAGTGGATTCCCATTCTTCTCCCATGGAAGTCAACAGCTGGCACTGTATATAAGGCAAAGCTAGTTGTGGCATGGCCTACTTTGTATTTATCAAAATTTCTCTAAGAATAGAAAAAATAATGATAAACATTTGAGTTCCTTAATGAAAAGAGGTTTCTTGGGTGCCAGAAAACCTTAATGAGGGAAATCCTAGAGGAACAAGAATCCTCACAATCCAGAAGTTATTCTGAAAACATCTTTTCATATTATTTGTTTGGCAATTAATGGACTAGTAATATAAAGTTTGGGACATTATTTCACATGGTTGGTAGCAAAAGTTTGAAGTTTTCCAGCCATTAATGTGCAATTTATCCCTGCATAAGCTCATTGTAGAGCAGGGGTGCTCACACTTTTTCAGCATGCGAGCTACTCTTAAAGCAACCAAGTCCAAAAGATCTACCTGCCCCTGCCGCCGCGTGCTCCCATCGCAGCGTGTGCTCCTGCTGCTGCTTTCCGCCTGCACAGCGCTTTTTCCGCCTCCGGGGCATTGCAGGAAGGAGAAAGCACGAGGCGGGGCATCCAGAAGGAGCGCTCAGCCCTGCCTGTCTCGCTGGCAACGAAGGCTGCACAGCCTCTTCTGGACGCGAGAAAGACAGGGCGCTCCCTCCAGAGGCCCCGCCTCGTGCTTCCTTCTTCCTGAAATGCCCTGCAGGTGAAAGAAGCACCGCGAGAGCGAAAGCCAGCAGCAAGAGCGCACGTGCGTGCAGGGTGTGCGCGCGCATGGCAGGAGCGCCCCATCCGGCTGGTGAGGCCCAAAGATCACCTGGAAGAGGGCCGAAGATCTACTACGGTAGTAGCTCGCGAGCTACCTAATGAGCACCCCTGTTGTAGAGTTACCCGAAACCAGTCTTGAACTCATGTCAAAGGAAAAAAATCTCATGGGAAAGAATCCTTTTTCTCCATTGTGATAAAGGTCTCAGAAACTGTTTGGGGTTGGGTTTTTTTTTTCAAAAACTCTTTGTTGTTCAATATTTATTCTGGGTGAAAATAACTGCATTTTCCATGAAAAAATGTTGTTTTCCACACAACAAAATTTTATTTTCTGTTCAGGAAACTTCTATAAAGAAAAAACTACTTCTGACTGAAAATCCCATGCAGGTTTATATTTATGTGTACTTGTGTACAGGGCCGTAGCCAGGATTTTGATTCGGGAGGGGCTGAGTTTGATTCGGGGGGGGGGCTGAGACTGAGTGAGAGAGGGTCTACCCTAGCAAACCTTTTGTATTGTTATCCCAATACCCCCATGCATATGGGATATACTGAGCATGGTGATCAGATCATGATATGAATAAACATAACAGTTTAAATAATGTACCAGTAAGGCCTTCTTGCGGACCACACTGAGAATTTCGGGGGGTGAAGCCCCTAAGCCCCCCCGGCTACATGCCTGCTTGTGTAGGAACATGTACAGAACAAATCCTGGGTTGCAGAGATTCTTAGGAGGAAGGAAAACAAGTTCTGGCCAAGATTCTGTAAACCAGGCTCTATAGGGCATGGTTGAGGAAGATGAATATGTTTAGCCTTTGCCATAGGTGCCCTGGGTGCCTGCCTTTTCTATTCCTCCTTTGCCAGTTAGCTCTTAGTCTCATTATTTTTGATAAGGTGATGAAATTTCACAGTAACATCAATATACATAAGCAGGAAGTGTATATTAAATGAATGAATATGGCACCTGAATCCATGCTCAATACAGTAAAGCTTACCTGCCATATTAGCGCCAGTAATGTTGATGCATTGGTTCTCTGACTGACTGCAGGTCATCACTGTAGGCTCACAGGAGGCAGGATAGAGACCAAAACATGAAGGGCATGCCACTTTGCCGACTGTTATGTCTTCTTTTGGCACTGTAGCATGGGAAGGTAGAATAATAATAATAATACACTTTATTTATATTCCGCTCTTCTCACCCCGAAGGGGACTCAGAACGGATTACATTACACATACGGCAGACAGTCCCTGCCAGTTCCACATACAATTACATACAACATATAACAGTACAATTTTTAGAAGGGTTTTTCTTTTGGCTGCCTCACAGTTGTGTCACAGAGCTGCATCACGGTGCTTCACAGGTTGTGATTGCATCTTCACGTTACAAGGTGGTGCTATTGTTTCATCCTCATGATGAATAGCCTCTGTTTTTCCGCATTCCAGCCGAAAAAGTCCTTCCCCGCTTGGCGGTTCCCAGTTTATCTAATCACAGCTCAGCTGTTTTCGAACTGTTGGGTAAACAGTGGACAGGGCTTGCAGCTGGTGTCCAACCCAGCCCGGGATTCGAACCTGCAATCTTCAGATGTTCAGATTGCCAGCACAGCCGTTTCTATATAGGTCACATTCCTTCCCTATAAACATTTGACAACTGAATCTCTGTCTCGTTTTCCCATTTATTGTGCTATTTCCTTGCCTTTATAATTATTTGTTCTTTGCTTCACACCATTCCTCCTGTGTCTATTTACCCTCCAGGACTGGAACCCAGGGAAGAAAAGTTAGCCACGCCGAGTCTCCTTTGGGGAGATGGTGGCGGGGTATGAATAAAGTTTATTATTAAGTTTATTAAAAGTGCATTTCGGGAGAAGCAGAAACTGAGGGATCATTCCTTAAACACTATTATTGCATTTTTCTAAGTCAACAAAGAGCAAAGTAAATATGTTGTAAGTTTGAAAACATTTTTGGGTGTTCCACCTTAGCCTTAGCCTTAAAACAAATTCTGAGTCAACATACCTTCAGGAACTGTATTGCAGCCATTTGTTGCGCAGCACATAGTATTGGTCCTCATATAAATTCCTTTTCCCACAGTTACAGTAATGATCCCATCTTTACAGTAAGAACTAGGTATGCAGCCTTTCACTGAATATGTTGTGGGGCTGCCTCCTGTTTGAAGGAAAGGAAAGAATCAGTGCAGTTCCAGAAATAGGCAGCAGCTGTGTTGTTCTGTTTAGGTAAAAACAATCCAAAATTCCATGGCACCTTAATAATAACGTTATTATGGTTCAAGCTTGAGGGATAATACATGGACATGTGTGCCTTGATCAGCTGTTAGTCTTTAAAGTGTCATAGGCCCCTGTTGTAATCATTGTCTATAGGGGGGAAATTGGCAACAATTATTAACATAGTTTTGGAAGAGGAACAGCAGTCAATGTTTTCTGCCACTTTTTGAAAGTTTTCCTCCCCTCTGTTCTGAATAGGTGATAGTTGAATGCTTTCAAAAATATGAAAAACTAGCTGTCCCTTACCACACTTTGCTGTGGCCCAGTCTGTGTATATGTGTTTTGTGTGTATGTATATGTATATGACAAGGGTCAACTATCGCCAACACCTACGACTCCTCGAACGCCTTCATCAGCATTGTCTTCGCTCAATCCTAAATATATTCTGGACTGACTATGTGACAAATGTTGCTGTCCTTGAGCAAGCAGGGATCACCAGCATTGAGGCCATGCTATTAAGAACACAGCTGCGCTGGGAAGGGCACGTCTCTAGGATGGAGGACCACCACCTCCCAAAGATACTACTCTATGGTGAACTCGCCACGGGTCAGCGCAAGAGAGGCGCCCCAAAAAAGAGATATAAGGACTCCCTGAAACAACATCTCAGGCTCGGCCAGATTGATCACCAACAATGGTCCACCCTGGCCTCACATCGAGAGGCATGGAGACGCACTATCCACAATGCTGCGGCCTCTTTTTCGAATGGGTCTCGAAGAAACACAGAAAGAACCGCAATGGGTCATCACCCAAGGAGACTATCTGATGTGCTTTCTGCAACAATCTCAGATTGGCCTTTTTAGTCATCAAGTAAAAAGCATGGGATGAGTCCTTCCTAAGAATCTTCATTGTGTAATATAAGTGTGTGTATATGCGTTTGTATATGTGTATATGTGCATATATCTGGTTTTGCGCATGCATTGTAATGTATTTTTATTTTTTGCTTTTTAAGTCTCTTCTGCTGTGTTTTTCAGTGTTTTGTGAGTGATGGTCACTCATTGGCCTGATAGGTGTATTGTGTCCAAATTTGGTGTCAATTCGCCCAGTGGTTTTTAAGTTCTGTTAATCTCACAAACGAACATTACATTTTTATTTATATAGATGAACTGAAATGAAATGTTCCTCCACCGGATCTAATTCAATGGCACAGCTGTTTATGGCATTTTGTAACAATCTGTTACAAAATGATCTTATTACAGGTTGACAGACTAAACCAATGAAGCCACAGCCCTAGATTTTCATGACCAGAGTAGGCTATTGATTAGTGTTAATGAAGCAAAGATGGCTAAACTGAGGCTATCATATTTTGGACATGTCATGAAATGACTCAAAGAAATTAGCTTTCCATTTCCGCTTGCTAGAGGTGGGGGGTGACTTTCTCACCTCCAATGATAAAGATTAGTGGAAAATAATCCGGCCAGGAGGACTATTTTTTAGGTAGGGCTAACTCAGCCTCACAGCCCTGCCCTAGAGTTCATTTAAGATCTGGCGCTGGATCAAGACGGCTAAAGCAACCCGAGCTCCTATAAGTAGGGGAGAGAGGGATGGGCTTGGCCTTGGTTGTCTGCCCACCCGCTCTCTGCCCCTGGAAATGCTGGGGCACAGATCCACAGCACTCCACTGTGGCTATGGCTCTAGGAAGAAGCATGGGTGGATGGCTTTATTTTACCCATTTACCTCCCACCCCCAGCATTTAGCCATTGGAGGAATTTCCTATATTCTACTGTATTGGGGCTCTACGGATCAGCGAGGGTTTTTTCATCCTGCTTTTTCTATCCCACTCTTCTCGCTCCCACCTCTACCACAAGCACAGCTTGTGGGGATGAGGGAGAGGACCTTCTCCATGGTGGCCCCTTGGCTCTGGAACTTGCTCCCCAGGGAGATTAGGCAAGCACCACCCTAGCAGCCTTAAGGAAAAGACTTGGCTTTTCTGCTGTGCTTTTGAAGAATGAATAATTAATTCCCATACCAGGTCCCATCCCAGTGCCAATTTGTCTTTCAGGTACACTTTATCTCACCCCTTAGTGGAGATTAACCTCACTGTTTATCCCACCGAGTTTTCTCACTAGACAGAGTATTCTATCTATCTCACCCATGGGTTTTACAATTTTTACCTTTCGCATCTCGCCTAGCTCACCCTTATTTAATTCATACTTTGTTTTATTATGCTATTGTTACTATCTTATTGTATTATTATGTTATTGTTAAGTATGTTTATCTGATGGTATTCGTTTAGTATGCATTTTATTTTGCCTTATTGCAATTGCTTGGGCTTGGCCTCATGTTAGCCGCTCCGAGTCCCTTTGGGGAGATGGTGACATGATACAAATGAGTTGTTGTTGTTGTTGTTTGTTTATTCATTCTCAATGAGCCCCCCAGATCCTTTTACCAACATGGTGGCTGGGATTATGGGAGTTGTGCCATCTCCCAGCCTGCACTTTTATTTTTCTTCCTTGGTTAGGCGGGGCCCAAATCACCAGGCACTCGGTGGCTTCGCCCTCATTACAAGGGTCAAGCAGGCCCGGATCAGGCCCTTTTGGTGCCCTAGGCCAAAGGCTCTGAGTCTGCCCCGCCCCCAGCTCCGCCGCAGCTCCACCCCACCCCTGCCCGAGAAGCAGGGAAACACAGGCTGCGGGGCGTGAGCCGAGGGAGGGAGGTAGGAGCGCGTGCGAGAGAGACAGAGAGGCAGGGAAACACAAACACACAGAGCGACTGAGGCATGCGAGCCGGATAAGGAAGGCAGGGAAACAGACTGGGTGCGCGAGGAGGTGGGGGCGGAGCCGGGGGCGAGGCGGAGCCGAGAGAGGGGGCAGAGCCAAGGAGAGCAAAGCTTAGGGGGGGCGCTGCCATGGATGGCGGTTCCGCCGCCGCACGCATGCGCCCTTTTAATTTTTTTAAATTTTTTAAAAAAAATTGGGATGTTTTTTTTTGGATTTTTAAAAAACTTTTTTTGGGGAGTCCGGACCTGCTGCCCCCCAAAATGTGCCGCCCTAGGCCATGGCCTAGGGTGGCCTTATGGGTAATCCGGGCATGGGGTCGAGGTGGGATTACTGTGTGGCCAGACTTGAGGGGGAATGGTCTCCATTTCCATGCCAATTTGTTAGTGCTGTGGCCTGGCCTGGCAGCGGTGCATGCCTTCCCTGGCCTCAGCCAAGCATTGACACACACTGCTCATTCTTCCTTCGGTTGCCAGATAGCTGCACAACCAGATGGCTCCTGCAGACATCCTGTTCCCCCCCCCCCCCCACTCCCCATAGCAACCAAGAGTGGGTGATGTCAAAAGGTTTGATGGAGCCAGAAAAAGAATCAATCAGGCAATTTACAAAGCCTTAAGCAATGGTCTGGGAACTTTCATACCTCATCATGAAATAACATATCACAGAAAAGATTTCTTTTGAGCTGATGGCATCTACCTCGACTCAGACTTAGGTAGCCAACCATTTCTTTGTGACCTGCAAGGGAGTATCAGGGCCGTTTTGGCAGGCTTGGTGGGGGATAGGGGCAAAGCTTGCCCCTAGTCTGTGGTGAGAAACAAGGATGGATTCACATCTCGGTACAGTGTTCCCTCGCTACTTCATGGTTTGTTTTTCGGGGACTCACTGTTTTGTGGTTTTCCAAAAAATATGAATTTAAAATATACAAATAGGAAGGAAACACTGTATACATGTTACCTGTGGTTGTGGTTGCCTATCTCAGATTGTCCTTTTTAGTCATCAATGCGCTTGTAAAAAGCGTGGGATGAGTCCTTCCTAAGAATCTTCGTTCGCGAAGTAATGCTGAGAGAGGGTTGGTTATAGGCCTGTGCAATCATGCTTCTAAATGTTTCTAAAGTACTTACAAAACTAATATTCTGGGGGTGAAAACTAGGTGGCGCTGGTACTTTGTTTCTATAGTGTTGCTAAAGTTCTGGTGGTGAAACCAACCAAAATGACACAAAATGACACTCTAACACAGTAATACACTGTAGCTTGCTTCAAATAAATTGCCAGTAATTTTGAAGGATGCTTTTGGTCCATTTTTAATTTGCACAGGGTCTGTTGAATGTTCTAGAAATCCTTTCTGCCTATCTCAGTAGTAGTAGATAGGTAGTTTGTACTCCACAAGAGGGATATTACTCTATCTGTAATGTAATGATTTATTTTGAACACCAGATGGTGCTCTTCTGTTCAAAATAAATCATTACATTGTAAAAAGTGGTGCCTTTCTTCTTTTCTTTATTTCGGCACCTCTTTTTCACAACAGGCTACATATGCAGGGGACAAAGAGTAGGCAAAATAATAATAATATAGTGAAACTATCAATATGCACAATCACAAAAGTTTTATAAAGTTAATGTAGTTCAGTTTGGCACCCACATGATGTTGGCACCTCCATGGGAGAAAAAGGAAAAATCTTCCCTTACCATGTTGGATTAGGCTCTGTACTGGATAATCTGCAATATATAGAAGTTCAATATATAGGAGTTATCCACAAACAGAGGGCAGCATGCGGAGGAGGAGAGGAGAGCAAGTGGGTGGTTCCAAAAGTTATCCACAAGTGGGTGGTTCCAAAATGACGCGGCATCATTTTGGAGCCGCCCATTGGGCTCCTCTGCTCCTTTGCATGCTGCCATGTTAGGGGAGAGGAGCCCAGTGGGCGATTCCAAAATCACGCGGCGTCATTTTGGAGCGCCCATTTGCTCCTTTGCATGCTGCCATGTTAGGGGAGAGGAGCCCAGTGGGCGATTCCAAAATCACGCGGCGTCATTTTGGAGCCGCCCATTGGGCTCCTCTGCTCCTTTGCATGCTGCATAACACTTTTCCCTCGCAGCAGGGGGCGTCTGCGGACAGAGCCTAATACCAATGTGGTAAGGGAAGATTTTTTTTCTCCCATGGAGAAGGACAAAATAATAGCGGCAGCAAAAGGAGGGGGGAAGGAAGGGGGGCAAAAAGCTTTTCTGGAGGCACAGCTGGAGCTCTGCAAAGGCACAGGAGTGTGCCTAGGCACACAAGTTGAAAAAGACTGAGCTGAGGAGTAGGTCTTGGATGGCCACTGCCTCAGCTAATTCCACACCAAGTTAATACCCTTTAAAAATTGGTTTGTGTACGAATAAAAATCATATATATATAAAAAAATTGGTTTGTAGGTCACAGAAAAGTTAAATAGGTAACATTAATCAAAGTTGCCCAGAGTTCTCCCATATTGTTGTGCTGCCTTGTTATTTTGGTGGTTGGAGTGCAAAGGGGTATTATGTACAAAGTCGGAGGCAATAGCACTGTACTACATATGGTTTGATTCAATAAAAGAAGCCATGCGTCCCAAATCTGCAAGATCTGAGCAGGATATTGATGCTTAGTTCTTTCAGTGGCCTCTCACTTAGATAGCACAAACTATGAAGGAGAAAAGAGCCTGAAAGTTCATTAAAGCTGTCTGAAGAGCTCCTTGAAGCTATAGGTACTTACTAGGCATGGTTTAGAATCCTAAAATGGCGAATCGTTAATCAAATGGGGGGGGGGGATTTTTTTTTGATTAGTAAAAGAAAGACTTACAAAAAATTTCCCAAAAATTTCGGAAATGTAACTTAAGTACTAACGAAATCCGTTAGTAATTCGTATGCCAGAGCATGTGCATTCCAGATGGTTTTGGCCTACAACTCCCAGAAATCCTAACAGCTGGTAAATTGGCTGGGATTTCTGGGAGTTGTAGGCCAAAACTTGAATAAACCACACTGAATTCTAGATGGGACTCTCCAAATAGGAAGGAGGGAGGGAAGGAGGAAGGGAGGGAGGGAGGGGTATTCTATTCTTGGAAGCAGCAAAAGAAAAGGAGGAGGAGCCCCCTCGCTCCTCGCTGCCTCTCTCTCACCCCGATCCTGAGGGAGCGAGGGCCCAAGTTTGCCCAGGCTGAGAGGAAAAGGAAGAGGCCTGAGGCTGTGAGGAATGGTGGGAGTTGAAGTCCAAAACACGTACCTGGAGGGCTGAAGCTGGCCCCTGCGATGGCACAAGGCAGAGCAATGGGGAAGAGAAGGAGGGGGGAAAGCCATGTGTGTGTGTGTGTGTGTGTAAAGCAGGCCCCCGCGATGGGCAGGGCAGCAGAGCCCCGGGGAAGAGACGGAGGGGGGGTAGCCTGGAGAGAGAGGCGGAGAAGCGTGTGTGTGTGTGTGTGTGTGTGTGTGTGTGTGTGTGTGTGTGTGTGTAAAGCAGGCCCCTGCGATGGGCATGGCAGCAGAGCAACGGGGAAGGAGCGACGGGGGGGAAGCCTGGAGAGAGGAGGAGAAGTGTGTGTGTGTGTGTGTGTGTGTGTGTGTGTAAAGCAGGCCCCTGCGATGGGCATGGCAGCAGAGCAACGGGGAAGAGAAGGAGGGGGGGGGAAGCCTGGAGAGAGGAGGAGAAGCTGTGTGTAAAGCAGGCCCATGCGATGGGCATGGCAGCAGAGCAACGGGGAGAGAGAAGGAGGGGAAGCCTGGAGAGAGGAGGAGGAGCAGCAGTGTGTGTGTGTCCAGGCCCCTGCGATGGGCATGGCAGCAGAGCAACGGGGAAGAGAAGGAGGGGGGGGAAAGCCTGGAGGACAAAGAAGCTGAATGAAGGCGGGAAGGATATGAGGGGGAGAAGACAGGGAGAAGTGAGTAGTACAATAATTAATTAATTAATACTTAAGAATTTCTTACGATCATAACGCAAATTGCTGGCCTCAAGGACCGTAAAAGGAAGTCTACTTCCGGGATCGCGGCAGCGATACGTAAAACCTCAAAAGTCCCATTTCATACGAATCTCTTACGAATCCTTTTAATTTCCGTTTCATTTTTCTCATGCCTAGTACTTACCTAGGCTGTGTGTTACTGATACTCCATAGCAAGTGTCTCCAGTTCCAGTTTCACAGGTAGAAGATGGATTACAGTTACTACAATCACAGGTTATACAGTTTGCTATGAAGAGAAAAGCAGAAAATATGGCGTGATTCGTTGGAAATAGCAACCTTCCAAGCGTCCACTAACTGTTTGTAAAGGTGTATAATTGTTAACCTATATTGTACGTACGTACATTTCGGTTTGCCAGTTTGGCTGTAACTCTCTGGTGTGGGAGGGGCATCAGACAGAGGACTCCATTTTTGTATTCAGTTTGCTTACCACCATACGAGGTGGATGTGTTTGCATCAGACCTCAGTGGAGGTGGATGTATGTTGCTGTATGGACTTTAGTAGAGAAGTATGACTATGGACTTCAGTGAGTAGAGCTATATGCAAAGATAATGGATTATAGACTAGTATGCTGAATATATACAAGACGTTTCTTAGTGAACCTGAGATGTTATTTTTAAAGAAGACTACTTTGTTTTTGTCTCTTGAGCGCATACTTTAAACGAGGTGTTTAAGGGAGATGGGCAACTTCAACTTCAAAGAAACAACCACCCTCTACTAACCGAATATATTTTTGTAGTGGCATGTCTTTATCCTTGGCAGTTTAAAGACATGGCTCTTCAGTTTAACAGCTGAGATACCCGTGTGCCATTACATAAATGCTCATGAATATCACTTGTTCAAAGGGTTGACTTCCAACAAGGTCATTCTTTCCTTGACTAGTGGTTTTCAAAAAGTCATCTCCACATGTTCATGGAGATTCACATTTGCCAAACTGATGTGACATCATTTTTATCTTTTACTAGCTTGGTGACCCGGTGGTGCCCGGGTTATTTGAGAAAGGCATTGTGTGCCAAGGTTGGTCTTTGGTACTTCAAGTCCCATCATCCATGGTCCACCCTCCTGTAAACTGTAGAAGGATGGAGACTGGGTCATGGGGGCACAGGGTGCCAAGTGTAGTCTTTTTAGGTCTTTGTTCAGGGCTGCAGTGGTCTGTGGGAAATGAAGGCTTTGAAAGTACTACAAATCCCATAATCCATGGAGGTACCTCAAGTCCCACTCTTCTCCATACGACAGTAGAATGTAGAGTGGGTCATAGGGGCACTGTGTGTCAAGGTTGATATTGCATTGGGCCTCTGTGTGGCAAGTGTGGTCCTGATCCGTCATTGGTGTGGGCCGCTGTGCTCTAAGCAAGTGAGTTAAAGTACTGCAATTTCCGTCATCCATGGTGCATCCTACCTCAAACTTCACCAAGATGTAGAGTCCATCTTGGGGGGTCTGTGGGCCAAGTTTGGTCTTGTTCTGTCACTGTTGTGGACCTAGTCAGGAAAATGAAGTTGAGGAAGCCTTACTGTCAAATCAGGTTGTGGCCTAGTCAGGATAATCAAGTAGAGGAAGCCTTACTGCCAAATTAGGCTGTGGCCTAGTTTGTTAAATCAGCTGAAGGAAGCCTTTTTTAAAAAGTGCACTCTCTGGCACCTTTGAGATTTTGGATGTTGGAATGTTAGCCATGCAGAGTCCGTTATGCAAATTTTCCCTCAGTGGCAACCAATCTCCTCTGTCTGGTGCCTTAGAGTGTTGGAGTTCTAAGGCTGGCCAATCAGAGTCCTTTATGCAAATAATCTGGTGCCTTAGAGTGTCGGTGTTCTGAGGCTGGCCAATCAGTGTCGTTTATGCAAGTAATCCCACAGTGCCAACCAATCGAAACGCTGGCACATATTCCTCCGCACGCACCACTGCTCAACCCACCGCCCGCAAACACTGACTTTTATTATATACATAGATAGATAGATGGTGCAATTATTTCCAATAGGTTATGGAATTTCCAATTTGGTTTTTCCCTTGTAATGTTACTATCCTGCAATTGTGTTAAAGAACTTTATAGGTTGTATGTAGTGTTTACAACCATTCTTCTTATTCTTTGAACAGTCATGGGTTGAATGTACTAATTACTTCCAAACTAGTTCTATGTGACAATATGCACGCGCGCACACACACCCCGCCACATTCCATCCCCATCTTCTTTCACTTCTCAACAATGCCTGAAGATAAGATAGACTTAGAAACAGTGAATGCTTCCATATAACTTATTCAGCCTCATAACTATCGTCTTGGTAGTGTCCCCAGTCTTAGTCAGAAATTGGAAATCTTATTTCTTTGAACAACAACTTCCAGAATTGTTTTGACCTTGTTAACCTCGCCCTCTAAAAAGTTTCTCCTTTCTGATCCTTGTTTTTATCCGTACATGACAAATGATAGACATCACTGGGATGTATCTCACAAGGGTCAAGAATAAGCTTCACTCTCCCTGTACACATTATTTTAAAAGCCCCAACCTTTCCCCCTTTCAACACCTCTGCACCCTGAAACTTGGCCATGAGAACAAGTTGGAGCATCCGGAACCACAAAAGCATGTAAGGGCTCATTTGCAGCCAATGGGTTATATTATATTCCCCTCTCTTACCACAGTATGTGTGATGCCCAGTGAGCATATTGAAAGGGCAGTGCCCTTGTTGTTCCATTATTCCACGACTGGACTTACCTGTACCTATCAATGCCACAAAAAGGTAGAAAAACAGTGGATTCATGATTCCGGGAATTGGGAAGATATGTTTTGGACAAAGGGAGGAATATTCCACCAGGCTCCTGGGTCCAGAGAACTGAAACATTAAAGACATTAAAACACCCAGTTGGACTTGGTATAGAAATCTGGAAGTCTAAACATAGTACAAGTTGTTGTTGCTTATTCATTCAGTCGCTTCCGACTCTCTGTGACCTTGTGGACCAGCCCAGGCCAGAGCTTCCTGTTGGCTGTGTCCATCCTCAGCTCCTTCAAGGCCAAGCCATTCACTTCAAAGATACTATCCATCCATCTTGCCCTTGGTCTGCCCGTCTTCCTTTGTTCTTCCATTTCCCCCACTTCTCCAAGCTGTCCTGTCTTCTCATTATGTGGCCAAAGCACCTCATAGTACAAGTGGTCGGACCAAAACAATGGAGCTTTGACATTAATTCCATTTACTTATCTATATAATATAGGAATCTTTCTTCTGTCCTTCACAGAATATTATTTTGTTGGTATGGTCTGCCAAGTTGACGCCCACTTTGGCCTGTTCAATACTGCCATATGAAATCCAGATTATCTGCTTTGAAGTGTATACCCATATAATCTAACTCAAAGCGGATAATGTGGTTTATCTACTTGGAAAATCTGGGTTATATAACAGTGTCGAATGGGCCATACAGTGATCCTACTCTGGATTTTTCACAGCAAGAATTAATTCTTCCTCCAAACATAGCCTAGTAATCCCCAATAGTATGCTTTCCAAGTACATACCAGACTTGGCCCTCTTCAGGACCCTTCCACACAGCCCTATATCTCAGAATATCAAGGTGGAAAATCCCACAATATCTGCTTTGAACTGGATTATTTGAGTCCACACTCAGATAATGTGAGATTTGATACTCTGGAACAGGGCTGTCCAACAGGCGACCCGGGGGCCGTACACAGCCCCCGGGCCGCTTCCCTATGGCCCCCGAACCACCTGCAAGACATCAGTTTTTATTTTTTAATTTTTTTTGGAAAAATACATTCAAAAAAATTTCGTCCTCGGGGGGGGGGGGGGCGGCGCGAGGAGGGGCGGGGCCGGCGCGAGTGAGGAGGAGGCGGAGGGAAGCCACGTCAGATGCCCTAGGGGCGGGACTTCTCCCCGCCGGTTCCTCGCTCGCGCAGGGCTGCTCGAGGACTTGCGCGCCAGGGCGGGATCGGCGAGCCGCCCTCCGCTGTGACCCTAGCTCTTGCAGCGGCCGCGCCTGAACGAAGGTAAGCTCCCGGGCTTACCTTCGTTCAGGCGCGGCCGCTGCAAGAGCTAGGGTCACTGCGGAGGGCGGCTCGCCCGATCCCCAGCCCGCCTCCCCGCCCTGGCGCGCAAGCCCGGCATCTTGCGCAACCCACCCCTTTTCAGCGGAGTGACGTCAGGCACCGAAAAGGGGCGGGTCGTGCAAGATGCCGGGCATGCGCGCCAGGGCGGAGGGGCGGGATCGGGTGGGAAGGGGGAGCTTACCTTCCTTCAGGCTCGGCCGCTGCAAGAGCTAGGGACACGGCGGAGGGCGGCTCGCCGATCCCGTCCTGGCGCGCATGCCCGGCATCTTGCGTGACCCGCCCCTTTTCGGCGGGGTGACGTCAGGCGGCGAAAAGTGGCGGGTCGCGCAAGATGCCGGGCATGCGCCGCCAGGGCAGGAGGCGGGCCGGGGATCGGCGGGCCGCCCTCCGCTGTGGCCCCAGCTCTTGCAGCGGTCGCGCCTGAAGTAAGGTACGCCCCGGTGCTTACCTTCCTTCGGGCTCGGGCGCTGCAAGAGCTGGGGACACGGCGGAGGGCGGCTCGCCGATCCCGTCCTGGCGCGCAAGCCCAGTATATTGCGCGACCCACCCCTTTTCGGCGGGGTGGGGTGACGTCAGGCGTGGCGCCTGACGTCACCCCGCCGAAAAGGGGCGAGCCGCGCAGGAAGCTGGGCATGCGCGCCAGGGCGGGAGCTGCCCCGCGAGCAGCCATGCCCCCGCTGTGGCCATGCCCCTGCTGAGGCCACGCCCTCCGCTCCGGCCCCCAAGGTGATCAGTCACCTGAATTCTGGCCCTTGGGCCCAAAGAATTTGGACAGCCCTGCTCTGTAATACAGGGCTGTGTGGAAGGGCCCTTAGCTTTTGAGATTGGACAGGAATGGATAAAACCAAATAGAATTTTAACATGAATCAAATTGGTTCATCCCAATGGGAACAGACTCAACAAAATCAAATTCTGAAAGGCTAGTAACACATAGTAAATCTCACCGTCCATTGTGGGTCCTTCCACACTGCCATATAACTCAGAATATAAAGGCAGAAAATCCCACAATATCTGCTTTGAATCTGAGTCCACACTGCCATATATTCTGGTTCAAAGCTGAAAATGTGGGATTTTATTCAGTAGAGTGGAAGGGGCCTGGGTCACAAGATGACAATTGAGGTATATGTAATGAAGCAAGTTCAAAATTGTCAAATTAATGAGGAACATGCAAACTAGGAGACATGGCACCAATTCTACAGAGCAGTGTTTCCCAACCTTTTTCGAGCCACGGCACACTTTTTACATTTACCAAATCCTGGGGCACACCACCAACCAAAATGACACAAAATGACACTCTAGCACAGTAATACATATAGTTAATATGTTTTTAAATGTACTTATACACTCAGTGTGAAACCTGGGCCTGTTTCGATGAACACAACATATATATGACTTCCTCTCACATATTTATATATGGCTATCATGGCTTCTCTCAGCCTTTTCTTCTTCAGGCTAAACATGCCCAGCTCTTCAAGCCGCTCCTCATAGAGCTTGTTCTCCAGTAAAACTTGCTTCCAGTTAACTATGGGTGTCATTAAGCTGTTATAAACAGTTCCTTGGGGGGGGAGGGGAGGCAACTCTCAAATAATCCAGTAAAGTAGTATTTTAAAAAATTCCAAGCAGAGAGGCTCAATTTGTTTCTTGGAAACCGGTGAGGGGGCTGCTAGGAGGGAGGGAGAGTCCCTATTTTTCACGGCACACCTGATGATCGCTTACGGCACACTAGTGTGCCACGGCACACTGGTTGGGAAACACTGCTACAGAGAATGGCAAGATTCGACTCTCATCTCTGCATTCCTTATTCCAAGTGAAGCAAGATGTCTGCCGAATTTTATATGTCATCCGCCCCGAGCCTGCTGGGAGGAGCGGAATATAAGAAGGAATAAATAAATAAATAAATAAATAAATAAATAAATAAATGCAATCTACTTTTGCCCTTTGAATTTAATTTGCTGCAATTGAAGTAAATTAAAAGCCAAAGGAAGAAAGGGGAAGAATTTATTATTTATTTATTTATTTATTTATTTAAAACTTTTGTACCTCGACCTTCTCGCCTCTATCGAGGGACTCAGACTGGCATTACAGCAAAAAAAACAATGCTATACAATTTAAAAACAACTACTACAACATATTAAAATACATTACAAAATCCCAGCATAAAACCACATCGCCACTAAAACAATTCCACTCAATATGTAAACGTAGAGGGAAACCATCAGAATTATAATTTTAAAAAATTGAAAATGTGGATAACAGAGGATTAATTGGGATTTCTCAATTCAAAAACGATGGAAAGTACCCCCTTTTCTGATAACCTTTTCTCCAGTGCTTTTCCCCCATGATGTGCCATGAATCAAACCTGGGATCTTCTTGCAAAAAAAAAAAAAGGTTGCAGATGCAGACTATCTTCCCTGGGAAAACATACCTGCCACCCCCCTATGACTTGTTAGTTACCTTTAGTGGATTTGTGTGAAGGATGTGCGTCTGTTCTGTTCTCTTGGCATCCAATCCTTCCAATACTACTCTTCTCTCATATTTATACCCTCTCATTAGTTGTGGTATCAAAAATAAACTTTGCCCACTTTGATTGCACAGAAGCTGTTTGTTGTTTCGTTTCCTTCCCTTAAAATGACTTTTGTGTAACGGTGTTTGGCCTGTTGCCCAATGTGGGGGGGAAATAGAGAAATGGTTCATAAGCAAATGGCTCATCACAGTAAAATTCTGGATATCGTAACCTTTTCTTGACCTTGTTTATATTGTGGGTGTGTCAAGATAGCTTCCGCTTAATTTGCGAACTTTACTAGCAATGGTTCCTTCCTACTCTTGTGACCAAGGATCGTTGGTGTTTCCTATAGCAATAAAGAGATGAATCTGTTCTATGGTTTCCTTGGTCATTGCTGTCATGTTGAATTTGAATTATGATGAATCTATGAATTAGAGACCCTCCTAGGGTGCATCTACACCAGTGTTTCTCAACCTGGGGGTTAGGACCGCTGGGGGGAAGTCACAAGGGGGTTTCACAGGGGTCACCAGAGACCATAAAAACACATATTTCTGATGGTCTTAGGAACCCTTTTGGCAGAGAAGGCTTAAGATCTCTCCCGCAGAATTAATCCCCCCCCCCCCAACCCAACCCAACCAGTGTTGGCCATGTAGGTAGTGTGTCACGTTTGGTGCAGATCCATTGTGGGCTGGGTTCAGAGTGCTCTTTTATCATAGGTGAACTATAAATCCCAGCAACTACAACCCCCAAATGTCAAGGTCTGTTTTCTCCAAACTTCACCTGTGTTCACATTTGGGCATATTGAATATCCATGCCAAGTTAGGTCCAGATCCATCACTGGTTGAGTCCACAGTGCTCTCTGGATGTAGGTGAATTACAACTCCAAAACTCAAGGTCAATGCCAACCAAACCCTTCCAGTATTTTCTGTCAGTCATGGGAGCTCTGTGTGCCAAATTTAGTTCAATTCTATCGTTGGTTGTCACGATGCACGGACTTGACCGGCCCCTTAATCACACACACAGAGACGGACTGAAGGCTAACTACTTTATTGAATATAAAAACAGTTCAAAAGACAATGTCCAATAGAATATAAAGGCAATCCAAAAGGCTTGAAGTAACAATGTCCAAGGTAACGTAGCAAATAGGCAAAAAGCTTAGCAAGGCTCCGCAAAACTATGCGGATCAGGAAACAGGGCAAGGCTCCGCACAACCAGGCGGATCAGGAACAAGGCAAGGCAAGGCAAGGCTTGATGACCACTGGCTAGCTTAGCTTCGTGGTCCCACTCCGCTTCACGCCTATTCAGGTGAGACGTGGCCGGAGCACTGAGGATTCGTTCCCACGGATCCTATACTTAATCCTGCGGCCGCGGTCCCCGACGCTCTAGGCTTCTTCGTCTCCAATCGCTGCTCACGGACCTCGGCCGGTCTATGCTCTTAGACCATTCCCTTCTGCTAGACTCGATGTTCCGTCTCCTATCAAAGGTTCGACCTTGTCTCTCCGCAACTGTGTTTCTATCTCCCTGAGAGCTCTCCTCCCTAGCCATTTCCCATGCGCTTTCTTCCATGTTTTCCCCTGGAGGCTCCTGAGAATTCCTTCCTCCTGGGTGTTCATAGCTGCCAGAATCACTGTCCATCTGCACCTGGTTATCTATGTCTTCGCTAGGGCCAAACAACATTTCTTCCCATGCCAAGCTCTCTGTGGGCGAAAGAGGCCCGCCAGGGGAAAGCTGCCCTTCGCCCCAGTCATCTAGCTCATCCTCTGAATCATGTTCTGGCACTGCTGGTTCTAATGCTAATGGGACCCCAGGTCCTGACCCCTGCCCTCCAGGCACAAACGAGAACTGCTGTGCTACATTGGTGGAGTTCAGAATGCTCTTTGATTGTAGGCAAACTATAATATGCTATTAAAAGGCCATGCTATTGAGAACACAGCTGTGCTGGGCAGGGCACATCTCTAGGATGGAGGACCACCGCCTCCCAAAGATACTACTCTATGGTGAACTCACCACGGGTCAGCTCAAGAGAGGCGCCCCCAAAGAGAGATATAAGAACTCCCTGAAACAACATCTCAGACCTGGCCTCACATCGGGAGGCATAGAGAGGCACTATCCACAATGCTGCGGCCTCTTTCGAGAAGACACGCCAAATGGGTCTCAAAGAGAAATGACAACGCAGAAAGAACCGCAACTTGGAAATAACATCACCCAAGGACTTTCTGCTGTGCTTTCTGCAACCAAACTTGCCTATCTCAGATTGGCCTTTTTAGTCATCAACGCGCTTGTAAAAAGAGTGGGATGAGTCCTTCCTAAGAATCTTCGTTCGCAAAGTAATGCCGAGAGAGAGAGAACATATTTAGGTTTGAAAGGCAAACAGATTAATCTGGGCAGAGAAGTGCAAGGGTTTCCACAAAAAGAAAGCCCTCCTCAACCTCAGCAATATGGAGTGGACAAAGGATATGGGGAAATCCAATCCCAAATAGGGAAGCAAGTTGTCCAAGAATACCTGGCCGCTCTAAGTGAATTCAAATCCCCAGGGCCAGATCAACAACATCCAAGAGTATTGAAGGAAGTAGCGGAAGTTGTTTCAGAACCCCTGGCAATCATCTTGGAGAGTTCTTGGAGAACAGGACAATTCAGCAGATTGGAGGAGGGCAAATGTGGTCCCTATCTATCTCCAAGAATGACGACCCAAACAATTGCAATGGTGTAGTAACAGTGAGGCCACAGACCATATTCCAGTTCTTGAGGACCATTGGTGTTCCATGGACCACAGGTTGGGAACCACTGCTCTAAAGAATCAGGAGGAGAAAATATTGTTGCTCAGTTGGCTGATTCTTAAGTGGAGAGCTTTCTTTCCAGCTCTCCATTTCCTTCTTGCAACAGTCATTTGAAGTAGGCTTCAATATATAATAATAATAATAATAATAAACAACTTTATTTATACCCGGCCACCATCTCCCCAATGGGGACTCAGAACGACTAAAATGAGGCCAAGCCCAAAAAAATACAATACAACATACAGAATGCAAATTCATTTAAGATGCCTCACTCTCAAATGAAATAGATTGCAGTTTCAAGATGACTAAAACCGTCGTATGACGCAGACTTCCATAATTTGAGTTGTATTGCAAACGTTATCTGTGCTACAATCATCGAAGATAACAATATGTGAATTGCCAAGCATCATTTTTCAAGAAACGAAACTGCTTCCCAGGAGGAGTCACGACTTTTATGGTTACAAATAGTGCAATATCTGTAATATTATGTGAGATAGCTTCTGGGTTACATTTGCCCTTCCCTTTTACCTGTGATTATTTATTAACATAGTTTGCGTAGTATGTTTCTTAACCATGTTGAGTAGAACTGTTGCTCTAGTGTCCGACATTACCTATTTTTCAGTTAAGGATAAAGAGAAATGACAAAGTCCCAGAGAGTTGGAAAAGCTCTATGCATTTAGGCATGTAGTATTGATAGGCTTCAGGGACTGATAAAAGTTTTTTTTAAAGAAAACAAGCGAGTAAGTAAGTAATAAAAATTATAGCTAGAAGCAAGTTACATTTTTAAAAATATATTTTTTACTAAGAATTAAATTGCTCCAAAGAGAGGAGAGTGGAATAGGAAAGAACATTTATGATTATTAAGACTTTATTTATTTATTTATTTATTTATTTATTTATTTATTTATTTAAAACTTTTATATCCAGATCTTCTCTATCTCCTTTGGTCAATTACCGGTCTCAGCCATCACTTTGCAAAAGCCTCTTTCCACATCCAGGTTTTCACTATCTTCCTAAAGGTCAGGAGGGAGGGGGCAGATCTAATTTCATTTGGTAAGGGAATTCCATAACCAGGGGGCCACCACAGAAAAGGCCTGGAGAGGGGTGCTTGAGAAACAGAGAAGTCTAAATAAGTAAGAAAACGATATTAGCACTCTTAATGGTTCACAGGGGAGAATACGTTCAGACAGGAAAACTGGGCCGGAACTGTATAGGGTTTGTAGGTTAAAACCAGCACTTTGAATTGTGCCCGGAAGCTAATTGGCAGCCAGTGGAGCTGGCGCAGCACAGGAGTTGTATGTTCCCTGTGCCCCGCTCCTGTTAGTAGCCTGGCTGCTGAACGTTGGACTAATTGCAGCTTCCAGGCAGTCTTCATAGGCAACCACACGTAGAGAGTGTTGCAGTAGTCTATACAGGATGTAACCAGAGCGTGGACCACCGTGGCCAAGTCTGACTTCCCAAGGCACACAAGCTTTAACTGTGCAAAAGCTCTCCCGGCCACCGCCGAGACCTGGGGCTCCAGGCTCAGCGATGAGTCCAGGATCACTCCTAAGCTGCTAACCTGCACCTTCAGGGGGAGTGTAACCCCATCCAGCACAAGCTGTAACCCTATGCCCTGTTCGGCCTTTCGACTGACCAGGAGTACCTGTGTTTTGTCTGGATTTAGTTTCAATTTGTTCGCCCTCATCCAGTCCATTACAGCGGCCAAGCACCGGTTCAGGACTTGAAGAGCCTCCTTAGTAGCAGGTGGGAAGGAGTGACAGAGTTGGACATCATCTGTGTACAGATGACACCATACCCCGAAACTCCGGATGATCTCCCCCAATGGCTTCATGTATATGTTTAATAACATAGGGGACAATATTGAGCCCTGCAGGTGTCATGGTGTCAAAGCCAGAGTGGATCAAAATGACTTTGTCCGCAAAGAACTGAGCAAATGCTTCACAGTGGGCTGCCAAGTCATATGGGGATCTGTCCTGAGAGACGGGGTTCAACAGCCCTCTGACTACTGAAAACAGCTCCACTGGACGGTTCCTTGCGGACACAATACTGGCCAAGTAGAAGGAATTTTTTGTGGCTTCTATTGCCACGTCATATGCCCTTAGATAAAGGCGGTTTGACTTGCTAGGCTTTTTCTGCCGCACGCTCTCTAGCCTTCACTTTGTTCGGTTCATCACTGCCAACTCCTCATTGAACCAAGGGGATAGCTTAGCTTGGTTACTTAAGAAGGGGTGCTCCAGAGCGATCGTGTCTATTGCCCTAGTAAACTCACTGTTCCAGCGAGAGACCAGAGCATCAACGGGATCACCTACTGAGGTGGCGGGAAATTACCCAAGAGCTGACCGGAATCCATCTGGATCCACAAGTCTCCTGGGGCGGATGGTCACGGTCCATCTTAAAGGGGCCCACCACCCTTGCGGAGTTTAGAGGGTGCAGTGAGTCTAAATTAAGAGATATTTTAATTACAAAAAAAGGGTGGGAACAATGTGTTGAGGAAAGTAGGAAATAAAAAAGGAAAAATAAAAAGAAAGGAAATAATAAAAAAAGTATACTGTACTTCCAAGTCGCTCAGGGTCGTGAGCTCTTCTCAGTTCAAAAGTCCTTGTATCCTGTTTGTTGTCGGTTTCCTATAACTTCATCCTTTGAATTTCTTTTATGACTTGTAAATGTGAATTCGTTTTCCTTTTTTAAAAATTCCAGAAATTTTTCCCAGTCCATTATATGTGTTTCAACATTATTTTGTGTCATTTTAGTGAGTATGTTCATATTCATAATGTCTAAAGTTTTCAGGGTCCATTGTTCTAGAGCAGGGGTGTTCACACTTTTTCAGCATGCGAGCTTCTCTTAAAGCAACCAAGTCCAAAAGATCTACCTGCCTCCGCCGCCGTGCGCTCCCGCGCACTCCTGCTGTTGCACACTCCCGCCACTGCGCGTGCTCTTGCTGTTTTCTGCCCGCACAGCGCTTCTTCCGCTTGCGGGGCATTGCAGGAAGGAGAAAGCACGAGGCCGGGCATCCAGAGGGAGCGCTCCGCCCTGCCTGTCTTGCCGGCAACGGAGGCTGCACAGCTGCTTCTGGACGAGAGAGAGGCAGGGCGCTCCCTCCAAAGGTCCTGCCTCATGCTTCCTTCTTCCGGCAATGACCCGCAGGCGAAAGAAGCACTGCGAGAGCGGAAGCCAGCAGCAGGAGCGCACATGCACGCAGGGTATGCGCGCGCATGGCAGGAGCGCCCCATCCGGCTGGTGAGACCCGAAGATCACCTGGAAGAGGGCCGAAGATCTACTAGTAGCTCGCGAGCTACCTAATGAGCACCCCTGTTCTAGAGTAAGTGTTTCATGGGATTTCCATAGTTGGGTCAGGTTTATTCTTGCGGCTGTTATTAAATAAAAGAAAATCTTATTTGTCGTTTTGTCCATATCAAAATTTGTGTTGCCTAATAGAAATATTCTGGTTTAAACTCGAATTTTGTTTGTAAGATTAATTCTATCTTTTTGCAAATCTGGTACCAGAAAGTTTTGACTTTCTTGCATTTCCACCACATATGTATGAAGTTGCCTGTGTGTTTCCCATACTTCCAACATTTCTCATTAGTTCTTCCTTTGTTGATTTTTGAGAGCTTTTATTGTGTTAGATACCAGGGGTTGTGTGAAGAGGCCCCTGGTCTCTGGAGCAGCAAAAAACAAGTTGGTTTTAATGGGAGTGATATGTTGGAGAAATAAGCTACTCCCTATTGTGATTCATCTTTCAACAAACAAAAAGTCATTTTGTGGGCTGAATAGGAACTTTGGAGCCATACATAGTGAAACACCTGCATCCTGTCATATGACTTCTATGCAGGGGCGGATTTACCATTAGGCAAAGTAAGCACCTGCTTAGGGCGCCACGTAGTCAGGGGCGCATCTGGCCGCCAGTTTCCACGCATGTGCCATTGCTGCAAAGGGACTCCAGCTGGACTGAGACGCCAATCGCCCAAAATGCCCCGGCTCCGTCCCGGCTGCAAAAAGTTCCTCCTTTTCGGCCTCACTTAGGGCGATTGGTATCTCGGTCCATCTGGAGTCCGTTCGCAGCAATGGCGCACGCGCAGAACTAGCTGGCCCAGCGCATGCGTGCCCAGCGTGCATGCGCACACTCCACGAGGCCGGAGAGCGAGGGGGCACCAAAATAATGTTCGCTTACCATTTTAAATTACCTTAGTCCGGCCCTGCTTCTATGTCATTGGTAAAGGATGTGAAACTTCTCAAATACCTTTGCTCTTCTCTTTCAACCTTCACATGTTTTATTACTTAGCTTGCATGGGTTGTTATTGTAAACTGGATTAAGTTTTCCATTGCCCTAGTACCAACCCAACCACATTTCAGGTGCTCCCCTTTCTTCCATTGAGCTTTGTCCTCCAAAACTTGTCTTAATGTGGTTAATGGAAATTAAGTTTCCAGCCTTCCACTGTACATTCAAAGAAATGTAGAGGTAGTAAAATACTTAACGTCGTGGTAGGCTTGGCTCTCACATTCCAAGGTCCTCGCTAATGGGATGAAAGTCATAATGATAATTGACATATAAGGGAGGTAACAATCTAGAAGGAAAGCTTGA
Organism: Anolis apletophallus; assembly: GCA_030556195.1. Taxonomy (NCBI): domain Eukaryota; kingdom Metazoa; phylum Chordata; class Lepidosauria; order Squamata; family Anolidae; genus Anolis; species Anolis apletophallus. Next base: position 19,629,355 of record JARBWK010000011.1, read on the forward strand.
ACAATTGAAAAAACGCAAGCAAAATGTTTCTGCCTCATGATGGACTTCAGTTACGAGCATTCACCACCATTATCTGGGCATATTAGGGTTCCCATTGTCGGTTGGTGAAGGGGTAATGGAACATATAATCCCATATATCCACAGTTAGCAGAGTAAAAAACAGCAAAAGGTGTCTGATGGGTTATTGGCAAAATAAAAGGCGAAGCAGGAAGTCCCCATCCCGTCCTGCTTCTTGCGTGCACAGCAGGCCCCTCCCACGCACACAGCAGGAGGGTATTTATAGGCGCACCCACCAGCGCTCCGGCCAGATATGGCTTCGGCGACGGCTCGGAAGGCGCAGGGCTGGGAAGAGGGGCCGTCTGGCTGCTGCCTGGACCAGGAAACTCAACCGAGAGAGGGACCCACGTGAGGCTGGAGCCTCCCCACGGCAGCCTCCTCCCTCGAGGCTTCCTTACCTGGGCAGGAGAAGGAAGAGTGGAAGAGGTGCTTCCCCAAAGTGACAGATGCAGCGCCGGGGGCGCCCTTCCTTCCTTCCTTTCGAGGGTGTCACTCAGAAAGGACGCCCAAGTGGACGGCTGGCAGGAAGGAGGACCCCTCCCACTGGTGGCAGTCCATGCCCACGAGGGGGGAGAGAGGGGGTGGCTCTTCCTAGCCGGCCTGAAGAGCCACCCTCTCCCCCGTGGCCCTTGCCGCCTTCTCCTTGGAGGGCGAGGGAGGGCGAGGCAGAGAAAGGTGGCGAGGGCACAAGCAGCAGCAGCAAGTGGAGTCTCCATCCCCGCAGCCCCCTCCTCCTCGGGTTCAGCCCCAGGAACATGGCAGAGCCCTCCCTCCTCGCCCCCAACCAAGGAAAGAAAGCAGCCCCACACAGCTCACTCGCCCAGGTCTCGGCTTGGAATGGGAGTCCCGAGGGCAGCAACAGGGTTTGCGGCGGGGCTTGCTTGGCTTTGCCCCACTTTGCCCGGCCTCCTTCGCCTCTTTCTCTCTCTCTCTCTCTCTCCCTCTCCTTCCAGCGCCCGCCTGCCTGCCTGCCAAAAGGATCCGAAAAAAAAAGTTCTCCGGATTTCTATCTTCTCTCCTTGGTCTCTCTCTCTCTCACACACACACACATTCCTCCATCCCTCCCACACCCTCGCATCCTATCCGTGCGCTGCCTCTCGCCTTGCTCCCCCAGCAGCAACCAATGGGCGGTCATGTCACTACACCGTGCGTGGCAAGACTAGCGCCAGGGCCCGCCCACTAAAGCCTCATTTTGGCAAAAGAAGCCCCGCGAAGGCGGCAGCGAGAGCGCACATGCGCGCACATGGCAGGAACGCGCCATCTGGCTGGTGAGGCCCAAAGATCACCTGGAAGAGGACCAAAGATCACCTAGGTGCTCCCGATCACCATAATGAGCACCCCTGGTGTAGAGATTGAAAGAACAAATCAAATAATGCAGTTCTTCTTCAATATATTCTTCTACACAGTCTTTAGCAACAAACATCTGTGTTACCATATCAGCATTGTTGCAGCTCACGAATACATTTCTTCAGATTACAGCATTCCAGCATTTCAGAAATACAGGATATCATTTACTCCAGGCTTCAGCTTCCAAGCATTTAAATGCATTTCTTCAGTCTAAAGTATTCCAGCATACCAGCATCACAGCAGTATCTCAGCCAGAAAACTTTCAGCTAGCACAATAGCAAGCATAGACATTTAGAATCTGCAAAAGCCTTCTTCAGCATACACACACACAGTATGCACACTCCATGATACTCCCAACGTACTTCTCCTTCACAGCAGCGCCACAGCCACCACCACAAGCTCAACTGTAACATAGAAGCTTTTATGCAAACACAGCTGCCACACCTTACTTGATTCAAGAAACACTCAGCTGCATCTATTCATTCTTAAAACAAAAGCCTTACTCCTAACATAAACTCAGAGAAAGTTACACATAACTCAAACAATTGTTTTAAATCTTTACAGTCTGACACCCAACAGCCCAATAACAACTGAATAGCCAAGTGACCTCACCTTTGTTCTTAAGATTGGCTCCTCTGGTTTTGAACTGACCAGATTTTTCCCACAGAGAGAAGTACAGGCAGTATCCAAGTTACAAACAAGATAGGATCTGTAGGTTTTAGGTTGAATTTGTATGCAAGTTGGAACAGGTACAGGTAGAGTTGGGTTCCACCTTACTCCAAGGAAGCTCCCTGGATCCTGGACTGGTGCCTGGCAGCTGTGATGGACTGGATGAGGGCCAACAAGCTGAGGCTTAATCCAGACAAGACAGAGGATCCTTGAAGGGACTGGCTTGACTCTGAAGGAAATGGGGAGGGGGGGGTGACGGCCGACAGGGAGCTCTGGCGTGGGCTGGTCCATGAGGTCACAAAGAGTCGGAAGTGACCGACTAGATAAACAACAAAATTATAAATTGCTATGGCTGAATCTACACTACTAGTTTCCGAATCGAGATTATCTGCTTCACACCCGCAATGTGGACTCAAATAGTCTAGTTCAAAGCAGATAATCTGGGTTCAGAAACTGGATTATGTGGCAAAGTAGATCGAGACAAACGACAGCTGGAGCTATGTGTCTGAAGGAGTTGCCATGTCTCATTATTTCACCCACATGTCTTCAAACACTTTCACCTTCAAAGTGTTAGTCTTGACTTTCAAGGCCTTGTATGGTCTGGGGCCAGTGTACCTGAGGCACCGCCTCACCCCATACTGTCCCATGAGATCACTGAGATCTGAAGACCAGGATCTTCTCCTCATTCTGATTGCCAAAACTTACCGTCTTACTTCAACAAGAAGAAGGGCATTCTCCATTATTGCCTCCATAATTTGGAACTCCTTACCATCGGAGATCAGGTGACCTCCTAGCCTTCTGGAAAGCCTCTAAGACCTGGCTGTTCCGGCAGGCTTTTGTAAACTAAGTTGGCATACCAATTTCTGCCAATCTTGCGTCATATACTGCTATCTGATGTTTAATTGTCAATGTTTTATTGTTTTTATGCCCATTGTTTTATGCTAATGTACTATTTGCTGTATGTTGTTTGTATTTGTGAGCCACCTCAAGCCACTCTGGGAGTGGCGGCCAAGAAATTGAACAAATAAACAAACAAATGTCTGTTTGCCCTGCACAAATATAATGCTACTAGCTTGGGGGCCCGGGTTATTTGAGGAAGGCATTGTGTGCCATAGTTCGTCATTGGTGTGGGCCACAGTGCTCTAAGGAAGTGAATTAAAGTACTGCAAGTCCCATTATCCATGGTCCATCCTTCCTCAAACTGCACCAGGATGTAGGGTGCATCTGGGGGGGGGGGGGTCTGTGTGCCAAGTTTGGTCTTGTTCTGTCATTGTTGGGGGCCTAGTCAGGAAAATCAAGTTGAGGAAGCCTAACAATATCCCATGAGCTGAGGCCTAGTCAGGAAAATCAAGTTAAGGAGCCTTGCTGTCAATTTTGGGCCTGGTCTGTGATTTATAGGGGCTGCAGTGTTGTTTGGGAAGTGAATGAGGTGAAGGGACTGCAAATCCCATCATTCGTGGCCCATCCTGTCCCCGTCCTAAATCACACCAGGTTGTGAAGTGGGCCATTGGTCCCTTGTTTGCCATGTTTGGTCCTGATCCGTCATTGCTGTGGGCCGCAGTGGCTGAGTGCCTGAGGCCTTTTGCTTTCCCTCTGAGTCACCTTAGAAGTGTATTGGGTGAAGGTACTGAACATTCCATTTCCAACAGAATAAACTGTCAACTGGCTAACTTCAACTCCAGCCATTTATGCCTGCCTCAGGCCCTTCCCTTTCCTCTCTGTGCTGTGTTGGAATGTTGGGAGGCTGGCCAGTCACAGCCATTTATGCAAATAATCCCAAAGTTGCAGCCAATAGAAATGCTGGCACATATTCGCTCGGTCGCACCACCCACCCACCGCCCACAAACACTGACTTGTACTATATACATAGATAGATATTCCACCTCAACTGTCATGGCAGTGTCTCACGGAATCCTGAGGTTTGTAGTTTGGTGAGGTACTTGGCTGAGGGAGGATTTGTGGAGACCAAAAGGTTAGACGATATGCCCTTCCCAGATTCAAGCTGAACAAACGGCAAGAGGAGAGCACTATTTTCCCCCCTTCATTGGTGGCAACAGAGTACTTTCTTTCTATGTCACATCTCAAGCGGAAGTGATTTGAGGCAAAAACCCGTTGGCTAGGCAGCTGAAGCAATAACCATAGTGTGTACTTTGGATTTTGATAATGAGAAAAAAATAACAATGTTATCAGTCATTAAGTTATTTGAATGGGGATCCACGTCACACTTTTCTTTATTCCCAAGGGCAACGTGTGACTTTCCAATACTGGGGGACATGGCTCTTTGTTATATGCAATGTTTTCTAATCTTAAGCTATGATTTGAAAGAAAGAAAGAAAGAAAGAAAGAAAGAAAGAAAGAAAGGACGACCGAGATATGTTTATTCCAGAATCATGCATTTTATTAAATAAGCAAGTTAGATCATCCAGCCCAGAACTGTCCTCTCTGACTGGCAGGGTCTCATTCAGCCCCGGCACTTTGGAGCTGTTACCTGGATATGGAACCAAGGCTTTTTATGACACTCTCGATCCCTCATCCTTCCCCAACTCCACACATCAAAGCAAGAGATCCAAAGGCTGCGACACTTCTTTGACTAAGATTATATTATTAAAATCCTATGAGGTTACAATTCTAATGAAACTGAAGGACGAAAGCCCCAAAAGATTGACTGACTTATGAGCAGTCCTTGATTCACCGTATCACACATTTCTCAATCTTCAAAACTAATCTAAAACTTAAATACTTATAAAAATGGTTAAAATGGCATAAGCATTCTTTCCTTTTACTTAATACAGCGATTACCTCTTCTGATCATGAAGATGTATTCTAACCCAGGGCCCTTCCATACAGCCCAGAATATCAAGGCAGAAAATCCCACACTATCGGCTTTGAATTGCAATATATGGCAGTGTGGACTCAGATAATGCATTTCAAAGCAGATATTATGGGATTTTCTGTCTTGATTTTCTGGGATATAGGACTATGTGGAAGGACCTCAGGCTGAACCTACACTGCCCTATATCCCAGGATCTGATCCCAGATTATCTGTTTTGAATTGGATTATATGAGTCTCCACTGCCAGATAATCTGGGATAAGAAGATGATCTGGGATCAGATTCTGGGATATAGGGCAAAGTAGAAGAGGCCTCATTCATATGCCACCTGGGATATAGGACTATGTGGAAGGACCTCAGGCTGAACCTACACTGCCCTATATCCCAGGATCTGATCCCAGATTATCTGTTTTGAATTGGATTATATGAGTCTCCACTGCCAGATAATCTGGGATAAGAAGATGATCTGGGATCAGATTCTGGGATATAGGGCAAAGTAGAAGAGGCCTCATTCATATGCCACCTGGGATATAGGACTATGTGGAAGGACCTCAGGCTGAACCTACACTGCCCTATATCCCAGGATCTGATCCCAGATTATCTGTTTTGAATTGGATTATATGAGTCTCCACTGCCAGATAATCTGGGATAAGCAGAGATAATCTGGGATCAGATTCTAGGATATAGGGCAAAGTAGAAGAGGCCTCATTCATATGCCACCTGAAAAGAGGGGAGGAGGGATACTGAAAATAATTTCCCTTTAAAACTACACATATGAAAATCTATGCAATTTTACATAATTTACATAATTTATTATTCAGCTGGAACTCATGGACTTGATCAGCTAAATCTAGTTTTACACACAGAGAATGCAGTGGGATCTAAGGGCCCGTCCAGACAATACCTTTATCCCAAGAGCTTCTGCAGCAAACAGGAGGGTGGCCAGACGCCATTCCCTCAAAACACGGGAGGAAGCGCTTCAAACTACAAGAAAGGAGATTGTATCTGAACATTAGGAAGAATTTCCTGACTGTGAGAGCCGTTCAGCAGTGGAACTCTCTGCCCCGGAGTGTGGTAGAGGCTCCTTCTTTGGAAGTCTTTAAACAGAGGCTGCATGGCCATCTGTCGGGGGTGCCTTGAATGCAATTTTCCTGCTTCTTGGCAGCAGGGTTGGACTGGATGGCCCCTGAGGTCTCTTCCAACTCTATGATTCTATGGACGGCAAAAAACGCGAGATTTTCAGGTGTGGGAATATCCCGGTTCTGAGACGAAAATCTGCATCTTCAAATGAATGAATGGTTAATTGTACCAGCCATAGGCCATGACATCAAATAATATACAACCTTTAAATGTACAATAAGCACTTTCCAATATAAACATTAAAACTTATTCCATATACTGGCCCTTTAAAATTATAGTAGCCGTGACATGAGAGCAATCGCAAATGTCTGATTTGTATCCTCCCAAACTATCCCCATTTCCATTTCTAGCCTCTGCTGTGGACTTTTCGAATGTCTATAAAACTTGGAAATTACGGGATATCTTATCTGAGTTTGTTTTTGGGTTTTAGATGTCTGTTCCGAATTGGTTAGTTCTTAAAAAGAAGGTGACAGTTGAGTAGAAGGCGAAAACTTTGTTTGTGTGCCAGAAAATTCATGAAAAAGATTTTGGCGTTCTTGTGCACAACAAGTTAAACATAAGCCAACAGTGTAATCCGGCAGCAAAAAAAGCCAACGGGATTTTGGCCTGCATCAATAGGAGTATAGTGTCTAGATCCAGGGAAATCATGGTACCCTTCTATTCTGCCTTGGTTAGACAACACCTGGAATATTGTGTCCAATTCTGGGCACCACAATTGATGAGAGATATTGACAAGCTGGAATGTGTCCAGAGGAGGGCGACTCAAATAATCAAGGGTCTGGAGAACAAGCCCTATGAGGAACGGCTTAAAGAGCTGGGCATGTTTAGCCTGAAGAAGAGAAGGCTGAGAGGAGCCATGATAGCCATGTATACATATGTGAGGGGAAGTCATAGGGAGGAGGGAGCAAACTTGTTTTCTGCTGCCCCGGAGACTAGGATGCGGAACAATGGCTTCAAACTACAAGAAAGGAGATCCCATCTGAACATTAGGAAGAACTTCCTGACTGTGCGAGCTGTTCAGCAGTGGAACTCTCTGCCCCAGAGTGTGGTGGAGTCTCCTTCTTTGGAAGCTTTTAAACAGAGGCTGGATGGCCATCTGCGGGGGGTGCTTTGAATGTAACTTTCCTGCTTCTTGGCAGGGGGTTGGACTGGATGGCCCGTGAGGTCTCTTCCAATTCTATGAAAGACATGGAGGGCACATTTTCTCTGGCCAGGACAAAGTTGTGGCCCACTAGTCAACATTGTACATCTTTTCACAATAAGAACAATTGGGAACAGATATGTATAACCCAGTAACAACACCCTGTCTGCACAGGTGGCCCGGTAGCTTATATAACACAAGAGTGGAACTTATACAATGATTAGAATCTTATACAATGATTAGAATCTTTCCAGCAGAAGTCCTTTGGCAGCCATCTTGCGGGCTGCAAAATCCAACAACACCCGCCCTAACTCTTCTGTGTAGCCATGCATTTGATTTGTCGTACAGAATTTCTCTAACTGCATTGCTGCTCGAATGCAAATGTTCCCCTTCGGCAGACAAAAAAAATCTGAAACATATAGGCAGATATATTACGAATAAATCTTCCTGATTTATTTAGAGCCGTTTCACACTACAAAATTATAGCACTTTGAATCCACTCTAACCACTATGGCTACATCCAATGCAATGATGAGGTTTAAAGTTTGAGAAGGCACCTTAAACTAAAATCCCCAGGTTTCCATGGAGTGAAACACAGCAGTTAATGTGGAATCGTAGGGCTTATCTAGATTGACAAGAAAAGCTGGACTTGCCTCAAACCTAGTGCTGGGTGTCTAGGCAAAGTTGGGGGAGACTCTGGAGTTTTCAGGAAGCTCTGAAGTATCTGCAGACTTTGTTTTACTCTTACAACTGGGCTGGGTTTCATTTGGCCCAACACCACTGTCCAAATGGATACCATCACTATCACACTATCCCTGTGTTGGGTTAGGGTTAGGGTGTTGATTAGCATAGGGCAGGGGTGCTCACACTTTTTCAGCATGCGAGCTACTCTTAAAGCAACCAAGTCCAAAAGATCTACCTGCCCACGCCGCTGTGAGGTCCCGCACGCTCCTGTCGCCGCGCGCTCTCGCCACTGCGCGTGCTCCTGCTGTTGTTTTCCGCCCGCGCAGCGCTTCTTCTGCCTGCGGGGCATTGCAGGAAGGAGAATTCACGAGGCGGGGCATCCAGAGGGAGTGCTCCGCCCTGCCTGTCTCGCCGGCAACGGAGGCTGCACAGCTGCTTCTGGACGAGAGAGAGGCAGGGCGCTCCCTCCAGAGGCCCCGCCTCGTGCTTCCTTCTTCCTGCAATGCCCCGCAGGTGAAAGAAGCACCGCGAGAGCGGAAGCCAGCAGCAGGAGCGCGCGTGCACGCAGGGTGTGTGCGCGCATGGCAGGAGCGTCCCATCTGGCTGGTGAGGCCCGAAGATCACCTGGAAGAGGGCCGAAGATCTACTAGGAGCTCCCGAGCTACCTAATGAGCAACCCTAGCATAGGGCAAGTAGATGACTTGTCTTCATTCACGGCTGCCACAAAGCTCTCCTGAAGTCAGACAGGGGTACCCGTGCAACCAGTAAGTAGGAGAGGATCACTTTACCACCTCTTTGCTGGTCACATGGGCCCCCCTTTCTGACATGAGTAAATACAGTTCACAATGGTTGGAAGCTTGCAAAGAACTCCATGGTCATCAGGGAATGGTGATGGTGATGTGGAGGTTGAGGCGACGTTCCAGCTGAACTCATGTGGTCTCAGCCTAGCTGGACCAGCCGGACACCAGTGCATCCCTCTGGCTAGATGCCCATCCAGCCACTCTGGATCCAGAATGAGTCAATAAGCATCCAGACTGACCCCCCAGTTAAGTGTCCAGTGTGGAACTAACCACAGTGCTATAACTGCATAGTGTGAAAAGTTCTTTATCTGATTTGCCCTTTAAAATACACACAGTTGTGCAGATCTAGTAAATCCTAGCACCCGAATTTCTGTAACCCATGCCTTCTTTCATTCTGTTTCACTGAAGATGTCTTTCCAGAAGGCCCTTTGATGCAAAATAGGTTGGGATCAATATAGGAGCTTGTCCAGCAGGAGGCCGAGGAGGCTGGGCAGGAGGACTGCAAACACAATGCCCTCTGGTGCTCGGATGCTGCTGAGTTTGCCATTCCCTACTTGGATAGTGTCAATAAGATAAGTGATACTTCCAAAGTCTATCATGGCACCTGGCTCTTGAAGGACGGTTGCTGTAGGGGCCGTAGTACAACCCTTTAGGACAAAGGCCCATATTCCACTTTCTGGGGGGGAAGAACAGAGAAAGAAATAGTATCACAGTTTGTCGACTTTTCATTTCTACACTCTGCTATGCTTCAAAAAAGCAACCCGAAAAGGTAATAGAGAGTTCTCAACAAAAACACAGGAAGGAAAACAAGGACATAATGCACTCTCCCTCTTCCATCCCTTACTTTCACTTTCTCAGTATTTATATACTACTAGTTGACCCGGCCACGCGTTGCTGTGGCGTAGTAAAAAAGCACAATCAAATGACCTGCAACCCCTAAAAGCCATCCAATCCAGCTGTGTTCCTAAGCATGAGTCGTTTCTAAGTGGGATATTGGTAACTTGGGGACTGCCTGTGTTTGTGTGTGAATAAATATAGAGATTTGGAAGGGACCCCCAAAGGCCATCCAGTCCTGCCCAGCTCCTCCCCTCCCTTCCTTCCTGCTAACTTTCCTTTTTCTTCTCCTCCCCTCCTTCCTACCTTCCATCCTTCCTTCCTTCCTTCCCTCCTTCTATCGTTCCCTTCGTTTCTCCTCCCCTCCCTCCCTGCTAGCCTTCCTTTTTCCTTCCTTTCTCCTCCCCTCCTTCCTTCAATCCATACATCCTACCTTCCTTCTTCCCTCCTTCTATCCTGCCATTCCGTTTTCATCCTCTCCCTCCCCTCTTCCTGCTATCCTTCCTTTTTCCTTTGTTTCTCCTCCCCTCTGTCCTTCCTTCCATCCCTCCTACCTTCCTTCTATCCTTCCCAAGGCGGCGAGAAGCCCAGCATGCGCCCGCTCTGTTGGGGGGGAGCTGTTCCAACCGCCTTTGCCATGCGCAGTTTTTGTTGGCCTGCCCCAGTGGTTTCTGGGACTTCTAATCCCAAACGTTTTTCCGGATTTTTGGCTGTTGTCTTTAATTGCGGGGGGGGTGTTCTTTTTGGCAAACATACCTCGTTGGGTTATGTTTCAGTGTGGCCTGGTTTTGTGTGTGTTCGTTGTGTAGTTTTGCTGTCTATAAGCCTATAAACACGGAATGAAGATTTATATATATATATATATATATATATATATATATTCAATAGTATGAACCTAGTGGATAATACATAACGTCATCACCTACTTTAAAATGTGCATTGATATTCTTCACCAGTTTCTTAGGCATATCCGTGTAACTAAATACCTCCTGACCTAAACATCCCTTTTCAGCTACTGTTGGAGACACAAAAGAATGACTTTTCCAGACCCTCCTACCAGAAACTGCAAGTCGCTTCTAGTGTGAGAGACTTGGCCGTCTGCAAGGAGGGAAGCTTCTCTCATGGCCCCGCATGAGAAGCTGGAGATGACAGATAGGAACTTACCCCACTCCCTGATTCAAACCGCTGACCTTTTGGTCAGCAGTACTGCTGGCACAAGGGTTTAACCCATTCTGCTACTCAGGGCTCCAATCCCAACCTAATGTAAACACTGTACTGATGTGGATGGATTATTATTAGGTAGGATTCTATACTGGGTAGCTGACTGTAAATAAAAAAATATACAATATACGTTTGCATTCAATTCTATCAGTAGTGGGGAGGGAAGAAAATGAGATAGTTTCCCCCACCTCATGTCCGACAGATGGGAGCTCACCTCACTCCCCAGATTCGAACTGCCAACTTGTCAGTCGACCAATCCTACTTGCACAATAGTTTAACCCATTGTGCCACTGGATGCTCCAATAATAATGATGATGATGTTTATGAACCTCCATTGCCCAATGTGGTTTTTGGAATTTAAGGCAAGTGGGAGAGGGGTGGCATTTCTGTAGCTCTATAGTAAAACTATGTAGTCTTACTAAATATGGAATAGTTATAGATTTGTCACTGTAGTTTATGAAACCATAACCACAATACTGAATGCCAGCTATTGGCAATAAAGTATTAAAAGTTGTGATTATGAATGCAACTCACATTTGTTTTCGGCAACTGAAAAAGTCAGAAGATCTTTCTGTTTCTATTCTATTTGTTAATCATTTTAGCGTGCACATGTACACTACGAGCCCAGGGTAAATCTGACCCAAAGTAGTTAAACCTAGAGCCGTTGCTTAAAGCAGCGATCCTCAAACTTTTTAAACAGAGGGCCAGGTCACAGTCCCTCAAACTTTTGGGGGGCTGGATAATAATTTGAAAAAAACATGAATGAATTCTGATGCACACTGCACGTATCTTATTTGTAGTGCAAAAAAACACTTAAAACAATACAATAATTAAAATGAAGAACAATTTTAACAAATATAAACTTATTAGTATTTCAATTGGAAGTGTGGGCCTGTGTGACGACTTGGGCTATCAAACTTGGAGGCTCTAACCACTTTGAACGCTACCACCAACCTAAAAATTGTTTTTCGGATTTCCTTTAAAATAATAATTAAGCTAGGCTCCAAACTGAAGGTAAACTAAGAGGATTACTGAGGTAAAATTATTCCCCTTTGACTGGGAATGTGGGAAGGCTGGAACTGGCACACACTGAGGTAATGAGGCACACTGAAAGCTTTCTTGTAAAGTTAACAAATGGAACGTTTATTAACTCAACAGGCAGATCTTAAATCACAAATGCGTAATGGTTAGACAGAATGGTACTAGAGCGTATTGGTTACTGAAGATGATTTCTTTCTTAAAACTTCATTACAAAACTAGACAGTTCAAAACTTGTCTCTCTAAAGTCCCTCACTCTAATATTAAAACTAGACGTGAGTAGTCTTCAACTAACTAACCTAGTTAGTTCCCTGAGCTAACACTCAGTCTTCCAGAAGCACTCTAGCTATTAACTCTCTCACAGAGTTTTCCTACAGCTGGCTTCTCCAGAGATGTGAGCTAATCCCTAAACCCTAGGGATTCCAAAAGCCTGTGACTGACTGCCTGTCAGCTGCACACAGAACTTTTCCTGTCAGTTCACAAGACAACTGTCTTATCTGACTGCTCACTCTCAGCTCTGTCAAGAGACTGTTTTCTCTTTCAGCTCTGACAACAGACTCCCTTCTCTCTCAGCTCTGACAAGAGACTGCTCAATAAGCTACACTCTTTCCCTCTCAACTAGCTCGGCTCCTCCCCTGAGCTCTGAGCCACGCCCAGGCAGCTCTCTCTCTGTCCCTCCCTGAGAAGGATCCAAGCCACTCCCCCTTTCCTGGCTATCCTGTTTCCCATGGATGCCAAACTGCTATGCTGGTCTGGGCCTAGCATAAAATGGGTGAGTCCTCACAGCCTGCTTTTGGCTGATGAGATAAGATTGTTGTTGTTGTTGTGTGCTTTCAAGTCATTTCAGACTTCGGTTGACCCTGAGCGAGGGCCAGGTAAATGCCCTTGGAGGGCCATATCCGCCCCCCGGGTCTTAGTTTGAGAACCCCTGGCTTAGAGAGCTAGAAGTGCATCCACTCTGTTGAAGTGGTTCACTTCTCACCTCCTCTGTATGCGACTACCATCCGCAGGTCCAGTTCTATAGGCATCCCCCTTTAGATAAGTATATTAATTGTGATTTTTATGGTGTCAGAGGCGAATTGAGAACACAGTTATAAAGTATGAGAAAAAACTACAAACAAAGTTAAAAACTTGGATTATATTAAATTTCCTTTGATCAGAAGCTGGCCACTTCAAGTGCCTCTGATGTGGCTGTAAGAAGGTCCTCTGGTGTGCATGTGGCAGGGCTCAGACTGCATTGTATTAGGTGGTCTGCAATTTGCTCTTCCCCCCACTCGCATGTCGTGGACTCCACTTTGTAGCCCCATTTCTTAAGATTGGCTCTGTATCTCACGGTGCCAGAGCGCAGCCTGTTCAGCGCCTTCCACGTTGCCCAGCCATCTATGTGCCCAGGAGGGCATTAGGTATGCTTAACTGAGTAATTGATGCAAAATTCTGGTCATTTATAATGATGAGATAGATAGATATTAATAAGAACTTGTGCATGGTTTGTGTTGTGGACAAAGTTACTGGTGACCAGGGTTGGAATCCCTGCTTGACCCTGAAAACACACTGGATTATTTTTGGTGAGTCACACACCCTCAGCCCCAGAAAACCCCATGATAGATTCATCTTAAGGTAGCCATAAGTCAGAAGTGACTCGATGGCACACAATCACAAAATAAATAAGTAATAAGAAGAAATGTACTGGATGCTGATTTACCATTCATGAGTCTCCCAGTGATGTTGACGCATCGGTCCTGAGACTTGAAACAGCGGATCTTTGTGGGATTACAGGAGTCAGGACTCGCAGCAAAGCATGAGGGGCACGTCGTATTAAAATTCTTGTTGTGCTCCTTCGTTACTAAAGAGATGAGTAAAGGCAAGAGTAAGCATACCACCGAGCTAAAATGGCCTTCCAAAATGACCCTCCTCCAAGCAGCTGGTGAAAAATGAAAAAGTGCAGAGCAAAGAGGCAGTTTTCCCATTATCCATTTCCCAAAAGCTGGGATGGCAGTTGCTGGAAAATAAGGGACCATGTTCATCTTACAGGAGACCTGAGAATGCTGTGAGGTCAGCTGTGACCAACAGTGCTGTAGAATTTGAAGAGGCACGAATGGAGGACGAACGAGAGAAACATGCAAAGAGGAAGGCACGTCAAGCCAACCCCAACCGGGACCGTCTTCCACCTGGGAAGAACATGTGGGTCAAGAATAGGGCTCCACAGTCACCTGCAGACCCACCACCAAGACACTGCACTTTGAGGACAATCTTACTCGGACAACGAGGGATCACCGAAGTAAGTAAGTACTGATAATGTTACACTCCTGTTGTATGCCCCATCTCTCTCTCTCTCTCTCTCTCTCTCCCCCTCTCTCTCTCTCTCCCGCGCTCTCTCTCTCGCTCTCTCTTTCTCTCTCGCTCTCTCCCTCTCTTGCTCTCTCGCTCTCTCCCTCTCACTCTCTCCCTCTCACTCTCTCTCTCTATCTGCCTTCCAACTGTTTCTAAATTCTTATTCAGATCTTTATACAGCACTAGAATTGTTTCCCATTGAAATTCTTTTTTTAAAGAGGCTTCTTGTGTGCCCAATATTTCAAGTCAGGGCATAAAAGAAAGGCATTAAAAAGAAGAGGATGAAAATACAAATGAAATACATCCAAAGCAACCGTGAAGCCAACCTTTTCCTGAGAACCCAAAAGCATCTTACTTACGATCAAACTTCTTGTTACAATTTTTCGTGGTACAGCATTTGGCTTGACTATTCAGGTAAAACTCTTTCCCTGCTGAGATGAATATATTCTTTTCACGGCATTGATCAAAACCGACTGACTTTGGTTGGCAGCCTAGATACGAATCCGATGTTTTGTTTTCATCTGTTTTTTTTATAAAAAAAAAAGAGGGGGGGGGAGATTTTAATATTGGGAATGCCAACTTCTGTTGAAACCAGTGGGAAAAGCAGTAAAAACCTCATGTCCCATTAGGAGACAAGCCCTACAGCAGCTAAGAGATTAAGACAGGGGCACGTGTGATTCGATAACAATGGAGTATGCTCCAGAACAAACATATAAAAACAATAAGCATATACAGTGTTTCCCAACCTTTTTTGAGCTGCGGCACACTTTTTACATTTACAAAATCCTGGGGCACACCACCAACCAAAATGACACAAAATGACACTCTAACTCAGTAATACATATAGTTAATATGTTTTTAAAATATATTTATACACTCAGTATGAAACCTGGGCCTGTTTCGATGAACTCAACATAGATATCCTGGCAGGAATGGCAGAAAGACACAAACTTCCCACACAGAAGTCCCATAACCAAGAGAAAATGCTATAAGAGTTTGGTGGGCATTGACCTTGAGTTTTGGGAGTTGTAGTTCACCTATATCCAGAGAGCAATGTGGACTGAAACAATGTTGGATCAGGACCAAACTTGGCATGAATACTCAATATGCCCAAATATGAACGCTGATGGAGTTCAGGGGAAATAGACCTTGACATTTGGGAGTTGTAGTTGCTGGGATTTATAGTTCCCCTACAATCAAAGAGCATTCTGAATCCTACCAATGATAGAACTGGGCCAAACTTCCCACACAGAACCCCCAGGAGGCAAGAGGATGTCTCTACTTGGAGAAAGGGAGGCGGGTCTTCCCAATGCATGGAGAGGGAGAGACCAAGTAGGCAACGAGTGGGGGGGGGTGTTTGTAATTTTGTGCCTTTATCGAGATAGGTTTCTTAGAGTTTTTATACTTCAACACACTAGACACCCCCCCCCCCCCCCGGAGGTTCCAATTTCCCACGGCACACCTGAGGATCACTCACGGCACACTGGTTGGGAAACACTGCATTAAACCATAAAAGTTAAGAAAAAACATCTATGCATTAAAACCAATTGTCAAAATGCAGGAGCCATCCCAATCGTTACTCTGAAAAGTCTTTGTCCAACAGCCAAGTTTTTAATTTCTTTCTAAAGGTCAGGAGGGAGCTGATCTAATTTCGCTAGGGAGGGAGTTCCACAGCTGAAGGGCCATCACTGAGCAGGCCCTTCCTCTTGTCCCCTTTCTGCAAAGGAAGTGGGACCAAGAGCAGGGCCCCTCCAGAAGATCTTAACCTCTGAGGAGATTCATAGAGGGAGTTACATTCAGATATGCTGGGCCAGAACTGTTTAGGGGTTTGAATTGTACTTGGGAGCAGACTGGCAGCCAGTGAAGCTGTCGAAATTCGAGGGGGGGGGGGTGCTTCTTGTGCATCACTCCAGTGAGGAATCTGGCTGCCACCCATTGGACCAATTGCAGCTTCTGAACAGTCTTCAAAGGCAATCCCAAGTGGAGCGTGCTGCAGTAGTCTATTCAATACGTAATAAGAACATGAACCACCGTGGCCAAGTCTGCCTTCTTAAGGTACAGTTGCACCTGGCGCACAAGTTTTAAGTGGCTCCCCTGGCCACCACCGAGACCTGGGGTTCCAAGCTCAGTGGTGAATCCAGGAGAACTCCCAAGCCGCAAACCTGCGTCTTCAGGGGAAGTGTAACCCCATCCAGCACAGGCTGTGTAACCCTATGCCCTGTTCGACCATACGACTGACCAGGAGTACCTCTGTCTTGTCTGGATTCAATTTGTTTGCCCTCATCCAGACCATCACAGCGGCCAAACACAAGTTCAGGACCTGAATAGCCTCCTTAGCAGTAGGTGGAAAGGAGTGATAGAGTTGGACATCATCTGCATACAGATGACATCGAACTCCAAAACTCCAGATGATTTCTCCCAGCAGCTTCATGTAGATGTTATCTAACCAGCATCTACCTTTATATCTTACAGTATATCTTTAATGAATTCCCTTTGTGGCTACCTTCAAATCTACTTTTGCCTTCCTTTCCAGATAGCCAAAAGTCAGCCTCCATCTATATATATAAAATCCTTCATGTGGTGCTTCCAGTCTTATAGACAAAGAAACCACACAAGGCAGACATACAAAAATAGCCCACATACCCAGAAAACCCTACGAGGTATGTTTACCAAAACACACACACACACCCTGCCCAAAAAAGAGCCAACGGCCACAAATAAAAAAAAACCATTATGGACTACAACTCCCATGATCCACACCACCTCCCTCTGGCAGTTTACAGCGTCGGAATGTTAGTGGAGCTGACCAATTAGAGGCATTATGCAAATACTCCCTCAGTTAGAATGTAGGCTGGGTGCCCCCACCCCCACCCCCTGGCAGTTTAGAGAGTTGGAATGTTGGTGGTGGTAGGGAAAGGAATGGAGGGACTGAGACAAGGGGAGCAAGGACTGATACAGAAAGGGGAGGAATGGCAGGAAGGAGGGAAAGAAGGAACGGAGGGAAGGAAGGAAGGAGGGGAGAAGAAAGGAAAGGAGGGATAGAAGGAAGAATGGATGGAAGGAAGGAAGGAAGGGAGAAGAAAGGAAGGAAAAAGGAAGGATAGCAGGAAGGAGGGGAGGGAAAGGGAAGGAAAGGATAGAAGGATGGAGTGAAGGAAGGAAGGAAAGAGGGGAGAAGAAAGGAAGGAAAAGGGAAGGATAGCAGGAAGGAGTTTTTCCAACCCATCTCTTAGGCCTCTACACTGTCTTTATATCCCAGGATCCAATCCCAGGTTATTTGCTTTGAACTGGATTATATGAGCCTCCACTGCCAAATAATCTGGGATAAGAAGAGAACCTGGGATCAGGTCCTGGAATATACCACAGTGTAGACGGGCCATAGTTATCTGAAAATCTGGCACATTTACTTACCGAATGTATACGCAATTGCAATACATGCTCCTTCCGTGGTGCAGTTATTTTTCTTAAAGCAGAGACGGTCTCCACCATTACATGCACAAGTAACCGTGGAGTTTTCTAAAGGGAAAATAACAACAGAAACAATAACAACAGGAACCTTGTTTCTTTTCCTACACACTTTTAATGTTACCCAGAAACCTAGTATAGCCTAGCAATTTCAGAGTTGGACTCCAACTCTAGAAAATCAGGGTTCAAATCTTTGTTCAGCCATGGAAACCTACTGGATGACCTTAGGCAAGTGACACACTCTTGTCGTTAAAGGAACCCACCCACCCGCAAACAAACGGAAGAACCATCCCGGTTACACCATTTTATACCAATGTTTCCTGTAAGCTATGGTATATCGCTCTTTAACATAATTCCAAAGTCAGTTGTTGGCATGTGGACAGCAGCACAACACATTCGCCTGCCCCCAATTTTCCAATAGCAAAAGTTATCAAGGTAGTCAACCCCTTCTTTCAATCTGTCTATGACTTGAGGGCCCATTCCAAAAGGGTGCTAAGCTTTCCAAAGGCCATGCAGGAAACTGAACAGCCATAGGGAGGGCCTTCTCCACTGAATAAGCACAATTAAAGACAGAAACTTAACAGCTCAAAGTCTCTTGGATGAACTGGGAGAAGGCAAAAGACTGGCAAGTGAATGCGCTCTGGCTGAATTTGCCTTTATCATAAGGTGGAGTATATCCAAAGAAGTAACCAATGAGCCCAATTGGTCCACTTTTCTCTTTTCGACTTTCTCTTTTGGTTCATCATCTAACTCGTGTTTCCGTTTTTTGTCTAATTCTTGAAACAGCAGTTAAAGCTATCTATGCACTCTGCCCTTGGAGTTTTGTCTATTGTTTTTGAGTAAGGTGGCCAACCCAATGAATTGTGCAAATCTGACAGGTGGTCCTCAAGGGCCTCAAAAGAGAACCCCATTTTGATGATGGGGACCAGGTTTGTTCAACATCGTCTGCAAATCAGCCATAGAAGAAAGATGGGGGAATGTGCTACTCGATCCCGCCACACCAACATAGGGGGTGGGATGGGTGAGCCACGGAAACATGGGCCTCCCAGCTTCCCGCTCCCCAGGCTGGGAGCTGAGGCTGAGGCGCTGGCCGTGGTCCTGAACCCCCAGCACTCTTGGACAGAGGGAGGAGGCTGACAGGTATCCATGCCAAGCCAACTCTCTTCTCTGCCCTACTTATGGAGCAACCAAGACTTGCCCTTATTCTTTAACGCTGATGCAAGAATGGAGAGCAGGGTGGGGCCACATAAACCACTATTTCTTAGGGACTACTTCACTGGATAGGAGCAAAAACACCCTCTTCCCCCTCATGGATGGGGTGGGGAGCAGTCCTCTAAAATGGCAATTCTCTAAATGGCAAAGGGGTTCAGCACGGTGGATAGCTGCTTTCCAGATTAAACCCTGGAACAGAGTCATCATCTCACTGAGAGAGGAGCAACAAGCCCCAACTGCCATTCCATTCTATCTGTTGGGTTGCTCTGAAGATGCCAGTCACAGATGCAGGCGGAACGTCAGGACCGAATGCTTCAGAGCAACCCCGCGTTTCTGGCCATGAAAGCATTCGACAACATATTCTATCTATTGTTGGCAACCTGTTCAGCACCCACAGGAGCACAAACTGGATTTCCAACCTCATAACACTGGAAGATTTATGTTTACTAGAGAGGGCCCAAATGTTTGTATCGATGTTACCTGGACTGGTTGGTACTTCTGGCTTGGAGTTAGAAGAGTTGTCCTCGTGTTTCGGATTCTTGTCTAAACCGAAGATACAGGGAGAGAGAGAGCCTTTGTAAGAAAACACTTGCTAGCCAAGCGGGCCGGCCCAGAACTGGAGGAGGGGATCTGCTTCGCCCTCTCCATTTCCAGCACCGCCACCTGGGCCATGAGGGAATTCAGGGAGTGAGCTGCAATGTCCTTGCTGTCCTCTGAGTGGATGGACCCTCCGTCTTTTGGCCGCTAGGGCACACCTCATTCCAAAGTCAGTGGTTTGCATGTGGACAGCAGCACAACACATTCACCCGCCCCCGATTCCCCAATAGCAAAAAATATCAAGGTAGTCAACCACTTCTTTCAATCTGTCTATGACTTGAGGACCGATTCCAAAAAGGTGCTAAGCTTTCCAAAGGCCATGCAGAAAACTGGGCAGCCGTAGGGAGGCCCTTCTCCATGGAATAAGCACCAATAAAGGCAAAATCTTAACAGCTCAAAGTCTTTGGGATGAACTGGGAGAAGGCAAAAGACTGGCAAGTGAATGCGCTCTGGCTGAATTTGCCTTTATCATAATGTGGAGTATATCCAAAGAAGTAACCAATGAGCCCAGTTGGTCCACTTTTCTCTTTTTGACTTTCTCTTTTGGTTCATCATCTAACTCGTGTTTCTGTGTTTTGTCTAATTCTTTAAACAGCAGTTGAAATTATCTATGCGCTCTGCCCTTGGAGTTTTGTCTATTGTTTTTGAGTAAGGTGGCCATCTCACTGAATTGTGCAAATCTGACAGACGGCCCTTAGTAGCCTGGGAAAGAGTAGCCCAGTCTTGATGATGGGGACCAGTTTGGTTAAACATTGACTGCAAATTGGCGAGTGTCCCTAAATCCTGCTAGCTAGCCAGAGGTGTAGAGCTTCCAGAGGTGCAGCACTGACTTTGCCGACTCATTGGACACGCTAACTTGTGTATTAGACGGGCCCCAAATGGTTGTATCAATGTTACCTGGACTGGTCCCGTTGTGTGACGACGAGTTTGTCTCCTGTGAATGTGGTGCTGCTGGCCTGGAAGGATCGCCAGGGTGACCTGCTCCCCCATCTCCATCTCCAGCACTGCCACCTGGGCCATGAGAGAATTCAGGGAGTGAGCTGCAATGTTCTTGCTGTCCTCTGAGTGGATGGACCCTCCGTCTTTTGGCCGCTAGGGCACACCTCATTCCAAAGTCAGTGGTTGGCATGTGGACAGCAACACAACACATTCGCCTGCCCCCGATTCCCCAATAGCAAAAAATATCAAAGTAGTTAACCACTTCTTTCAATCTGTCTATGACTTGAGGGCCCATTCCAAAAAAGTGCTAAGCTTTCCAAAGGCCATGCAGGAAACTGAGCAGCCGTAGGGAGGCCCTTATCCATGGAATAAGCACCAATAAAGGCAAAATCTTAACAGCTCAAAGTCTTTGGGATGAACTGGGAGAAGGCAAAAGACTGGCAAGTGAATGCGCTCTGGATGAATTTGCCTTTATCATAATGTGGAGTATATCCAAAGAAGTAACCAATGAGCCCAATTGGTTACTTTGGGATGAACTGGGAGAAGGCAAAAGACTGCCTTGATGCCACATTTGCCAAGATTGGGGGCAAGCCCCCGATTCCTATTAATGCGGGCAGCAGAATCGAAGGATGTATAGGGTACAGTGCAGTCATCTCTCCCGGGCCCTTTTAGGGGACAATTCCCAAGGGGGAAATACTAACATTAATATTAGGCAGTCGAACAAAGGCCCTAAAAACCCTGCCCTCTTTTACTACCTTGTCAATTTTTCACTGTATGATGGCTTCCATACCTAAAATGGATTTCAAATCACTGGAAGTAAATGTGGCCCTTAGCCTGGAAATTGCAATACTCCTTGAAGCCACTACTCAAATAGTCGGCTGCAATGGTGACAGGATAGGCATCCAACCAAAATTCAAGTTGGCGTAGGTCTATTGGGGTGGGGCCCTTTGGAAAGAGGAGAAGCCCCTTGCCCCCTTTTGAGGTACTGACTGTCTTTTCATTGGTTTTGAAGGGCTTTCCCCTATTGCAGGTTTGGGACTAATGTGCTCCATTGCGCTTTGAGCCAAAATGTTGACATCTGCAGGCCTTCCTAGAGCACACACCCTGGGAGGAATCTTCCCAGGACACCGCCGTCTCTTGCTGCTGCTGGGGGCACTTGCCGAAAGGCCTGCCCCCTTTATAATTTGAATGGTTTCCAATGAGATCCCATCTCAGCATGGGATACCGAGCTGCCTCTGCTCAAAAATGCATATTATAAAGCAAACAAGTGTTACGGGTATAGTCAACGTGAGCAGTATAGGTAACGTTCAAATACTGAACTAGTGAATGCGCTCTGGCTGAATTTGCCTTTATCATAATGTGGAGTATATCCAAAGAAGTAACCAATGAGCCCAGTTGGTCCACTTTTCTCTTTTTGACTTTCTCTTTTGGTTCATCATCTAACTCGTGTTTCCGTGTTTTGTCTAATTCTTTAAACAGCAGTTGAAATTATCTATGCGCTCTGCCCTTGGAGTTTTGTTTATTGTTTTTGAGTAAGGTGGCCATCCCACTGAATTGTGCAAATCTGACAGACGGCCCTTAGTAGCCTGGGAAAGAGTAGCCCAGTCTTGATGATGGGGACCAGTTTGGTTAAACATTGACTGCAAATTGGCGGGTGTCCCTAAATCCTGCTAGCTAGCCAGAGGTGTAGAGCTTCCAGAGGTGCAGCACTGACTTTGCCGACTCATTGGACACGCTAACTTGTGTATTAGACGGGCCCCAAATGGTTGTATCAATGTTACCTGGACTGGTCCCGTTGTGTGACGACGAGTTTGTCTCCTGTGAATGTGGTGCTGCTGGCCTGGAAGGATCGTCAGGGTGACCTGCTCCCCCATCTCCATCTCCAGCACTGCCACCTGGGCCATGAGAGAATTCAGGGAGTGAGCTGCAATGTTCTTGCTGTCCTCTGAGTGGATGGACCCTCCGTCTTTCGGCCGCTAGGGGACGCCTAATTCCAAAGTCGGTTCTTGGCATGTGGACAGCAACGCAACACATTCGCCCGCCCCCAATTTTCCAATAGCAAAAATTGTCAAGGTAGTCAACCACTTCTTTCAATCTGTCTATGACTTGAGGGCCCATTCCAAAGAGGTGCTAAGCTTTCCAAAGGCCATGCAGGAAACTGAGCAGCCGTAGGGAGGGCCTTATCCATGGAATAAGCACCAATAAAGGCAAAATCTTAACAGCTCAAAGTCTTTGGGATGAACTGGGAGAAAGCAAAAGACTGACTTGATGCCACATTTGGCAAGATTGGGGGCAAGCCCCCGACTCCTATTAATCCGGGCAGCAGAATCAAAGGCTGTCTAGTGTACAGTGCAGTCATTTCTCCCGGGCCATTCTAGGGGACAATTCCCAAGAGGGAAATACTAATATTAATAATAGGCAGTCGAACAAAGGCCCTAAAAACCCTGCCCTCGTTTACTACCATGTCAATTTTTCATTGTATACTGGCTTCCATACCTAAAATGGATTTCAAATCACAGGAAGTAAATGTGGCCTTTGGCCTGGAAATGACAGCCTTCCTTAAAGCCACTGTACAAATAGTCGGCTGCAATGGTGACAGGATAGACATCCAAACAAAATTCAAGTTGGCATAGGTTAATTGGGGTGGGGCCCTTTGGAAAGGGGGGAATCCCCTTGTCCCTTTTTGAGGTACCGACTGTCTTTTCATTGGTTTTGAAGGGCTTTCCCCTATTGCAGGTTTGGGATTAATGTGCTCCATTGCGCTTTGAGCCAAAATGTTGAAATCTGCAGGCCTTCCTAGAGCACACACCCTGGGAGGAATCTTCCCAGCACACCGCCCTCTCCTGCTGCTGCTGCTGGGGGCACTTGCTGAAAAGTCTGCCCCCTTTATAATTTGAATAGTAGAGGAATATTCCCAGTAGATCACCTGGAAGAGGGCCAAAGATCTACTAGTAGCTCGCGAGCTACCTAATGAGCACCCCTGCTTCAGAGCATACCCGTGATTCCAGCCATGAAAGCCTTCGACAACACATTCTATCTATTCTCTGCAACCTTTTCAGCACCCACAGGAGCACAAACTGGATTTCCAACCTCATAACACTGGAAGACTTATGTTTATAGTTATGAACAACTGAATGTGATTCCCAGCTCAAAGCCAACATTCCTAGCCTGAGGCACATGAAAATGGGGCCCTAGAAAATGATATCTGAAATGTTCTGCTGGTCATACAAATGCCTCCACTGTTGTACCGTTAGACTCACCTGTAGCTACCAGTGTAGCAAAGAGGAGGAGGATAAACAGCTTCATCATTCTGGGAATTGGTAATGCCTGCTCTTGAGCAGGAAACAAATGATTTGATTAGTAGGTTTCTTTGACTTGAAGGGCTGGAAAGAGAAGAAAAGAAAAGCAGATGTTATTCAATACAACGATTATGCTCCAGCATGCCATCATGTGGCCATGATAAGGTTTTGTTTTGATACCTCTGAAGTTTCTATCCTTTGGCAGACAGCACACCTGGGAGAACATTCACAAAGCCATTTAACATTTAGCTAGGGAGAAAGGTTATTCTGTCCCTTCACCATGTTCAAAGCATTAGAAACATCTCTGATAGACCATGGAAAAGTTACTTCTATGGATGACATGTCCCAGAATCCGCCAACTACTGTGGTCATTGGTGGTCATGCTTTAGTCAAAGAAAGTAACTTTTCCCAGCTCGTTTTTTTCTGGATAGTGAAGAAAGAGGGAACAATAACCTACATCTTGCTATTTTCCTCTATGTCTGTTATCATTGGCAGTTTGAAATTTTCACTGTAGTTTATTGACCACACCAAATAGTACCAATAACTTGGAGGTTTTTCTACAACCCTTTAGAATTCACAACAGATGCTACACAACAGACACCTAGATTCAATTAAGAAAGAAATGACCCTGCAAGATTTGAGTTGATGATACTGTGATCTGGAAGTCTCCAACTAGTAAATGTACTGGCAGGAAACATCAACAACAAGTCATTTGTCATGATTATTTGTGTTCTTAATACTTGGTAAAAGGGCGGGGGAAAATCCCCCAGTTGAGAAATGACTTCAAAATATTCAGAAAAATACTGATGTGTCAACTTTAGATTCGGTTTGGTTATTTGGGGTGCTAATCCAGAAAATTGCATTGGATAGATCACATCAGCTCTAGATTTTTAAATATGATTTCTGTTGGAGAGCAGATTGCTACTATTGGATGGCATATGTTCTTTAACAGAAACTAGAGCTGATGTGGTCTATCCAATGCAACTTTCTGAATCAGCACCCCAATTATTATTATTATTATTATTATTTACCTTATTTCTACCCCGCTCTTCTCAACCCCCGAGGGGGGACTCAGAGCGGCCTAACAAAAGGCAACAATTCAATGCCTATACACAATATAAATACAATATAAAACCATAGACATTCAGAATTAAAATACAATTAGCATTGACAAATAATACACATACACTTAAGTTAAAAACAGAGTTCCATCCACCATTTAAACATTGAGCCACAACCATCAACTTACCAATTACAATTACAATCCAAAGTGCTGCATTGTGCTAATGTGCAAAAGCCTGGTCCCAGAGCCACGATTTCACTTTTTTCCTGAATGCCAGGAGGGATGGGATTGATCGTATGTCGTTGGAAGTGCATTCCACAGGCAGGGAGCCGCCACAGAGAAGGCCCTCTCTCTCGTCCCCACCAACCGCATTTGAGAAGTTGGCGAGAGCAAGAGCAGGGCCTCCCTGGCTGATCTTAAATTACGAGGTGGGACGTAGAGGCTGATGCGTTCGGACAAGTAAGCTGGGCCAGAACCGTATAGAGCTTTAAAGGTCAAAACCAGCACTTTGAATTGAGCTCGGAATTGGACAGGCAGCCAGTGGAGCTGACACAACAGAGGGATGGTATGCTCCCTGAATGTAGCTCCAGTTAACAATCTGGCTGCCGCCCGCTGGACAAGCTGCAATTCCCAAACTGTCTTCAAAGGCAGCCCCACGTAGAGTGCGTTGCAGTAATCTATTTGGGATGTAACCAGAGCGTGGACGACCATAGCCAGATCAGACTTCACAAGGTACGGGCGCAGCTGGCACACGAGTCTTAACTGTGCAAAAGCTCCCCTGGCCACCGCCGAGACCTGGGGTTCCAGGCTCAGCGATGAATCCAGGATCACTCCCAAGCTGCAAACCTGCGTCTTCAGGGGGAGTGTAACCCCAAACCAAATCTAAAGTTGACCAAAAACTGATTCATAACCTTTTTGGTTCTAGTGTTGGAGAGTGGTCCCTGGTCAAAATGATCCACGATCAAAGTAGTCCTTGGTCAAAGTGGTCTCTGGTCAAGTGGTCCCTGGTCAAAAAAGGTTGGGAGCCACTGATTTAGTTGAGATGTCTGGTGGCCTAAAAATTGAGAACTGAAAGTCTGCACTAGAACTGAAGAACGTGTGTATCTCAAGATGTTATAGTAAAGGAGAAATTGATGCTTTAACAGGAGAAATGTCAGAGAGAGGTGATGCATTAGAATAGAACTGGAGTACCATAACAAAGAAATAGTTTGCCAGCAGTAGTGACGAGAATAATTCACTTTGATTGGTACACAAGCGCAGGCTGTGATAGCCAGAGAACATCATGTGCCTCTAGATAAGAACACGGTCTTGATTGGCCTAGCAGTCACCATGCGGGTTTTGTTTACAAAGTAAGTAATTGGTTAGGAGGCGCACATGGCAAATGAAGCTTTCACTTGGCAGGCAACCAGTGGAGGCTCAGTAGCAATGTAACGATTTGGGTACACTTTGCACATAGAGCAGTAACATAGAACAATGATGGAAATTCACACTGCGCCACAGATATTAGCAAATAGGATTGAGATGCAAGAATGCTTTGTTTAATTGGGTAGAGTAAAATGGGTTCATGAATACTAGCCAGTAACAATGCATGAAGAAGGGAGGGACTAAATGTTGACTCCATTGTTTGTATAAAACCTGTCCACTGGAACAGATCGGGGTTCTGTCCACCAGCGGCTGCATTTCCGCACAGGGGGACGGACCCATCAGCTGATGTGATGCAAATAAAGCTGGTTTCCTGAATCGCAGTAGAAATTGTCGCGTCATCTCTTCCTTGTGCTTGCTAGTGACGGCAGCCTGGTTGCCTTGGGAGTTTTGGGACTCCGAGTTACTGCTACAATAGCAGTGGTTCTTAACCTTCCTAATGTCGAGATCGCTTAATAGAGTTCCTCATGTTGTGGTGACCCCAATCATAACATTATTTTCATTGCTACTTCATAGCTGCAATTTTGCTACTGTTATGAATCGTAATTCAAATATTTGATATGCATGATGTATTTTCATTCACTGGATAAATTTGGCACAAATACCCCATACACTCAAATTTTAATACTGGTTGGGTTGAGAGAAGATTGATTTTGTCATTTGGGAGTTGTAGTTGCTGGGATTTATAGTTCACCTACAATCAAAGAGCATTCAGAACTCCACCAATGATGGAATTGAATGAAACTTGCCACACAGAATTCCCATGACCAACAGAAAATACTGGAAGGATTTGATGGGCTCCAAAACCTTGAGTTTTGGAGTTGTAGTTCATCTACATCCAGAGACCACCGTGGACTCAAACAATGATAGATCTGGACCAAACTCAGCACAAATACTCAATATGAACACTGGTGGAGCTTTGGGAAAATAGGTCTTGACATTTGGGAGTTGTAGTTGCTGCAATTTATAGTTCACCTGCAATCAACGAGCACTCCGAACCCCATCAACAATAGAATTGGACCAAACTTCCCACACAGAACCCCCATGGCCAACAGAAAATACTATTTTCTGATGGTTTTTGGCAAACCCTCTGACACCCCCTCATGGCCCCTGCAGGGGTCCTGACCCTAAGGTTGAGAAACACTGTTTTATAGTATTTGTTATAGACCTTCAAGTGAATTATCCTTAGGTTCTCTTTGTGTTGCACCTTAGACCTGAAGGATCCCTCAGTAAACCACTTGGGACCAGCCGTGATTAAATGCTTTATTTAGAATAGGTAAAAAGGAGTAAAGAGATGGAGTATAGTCCTCAGATGCTTTCAGCATCTAGTATTGCAATGCAATAGTCCAAGGAATAAACAGGTTCAATGAAGCAAGAAACAGTCTTGATGCCCCAATGGGCTAAATCCTGGAATAGTCTCTGGCAATGAGGCTTGGCAAAATACTTGAGTACAAGGACTTGAAGGCCCACCGGCCCGGGCTGGAACTAAAGTACGTGGCACTGGACTTGGAAAGCCGAACGTTGGCATGAGATACTGCCCATCTCTGGGTCTTAGCTTAAATAGGCCTCAAAGGCTTTGATCGTTACGACGCAGGGTGCGTCGTAACTGGTTCTCATAAACAGTTCCCCGGCTGTGCTTTCTCAGGCCTCCTGAAACAGGTTGGTATATCAACTCATTAGTGCTTGCATCTGGACAGAAGGGAGGCAACCCGTCTCCGCTTTCCTCTCGCTTCTTATCTGCCCGGGATGGAGCTAGGCTAAACCTGTCCTTGAACGTTGGTTGAAATAGAGGCCTCTGCTTCTGCAGAGGCTTGCTTTTTGGCCTAGCCAAAGTCTTGGGGGATTTAACATGGCTGTGGTCTTGCTTGGAATCAGGCTGGGGCATGACACTTTGTAAGGTTTACTTGGAAGAAATTTGTAACTACCTTCCTCTTAGGATGAGAGAATGCGACACAGCAAAGTTCACCTAGTAGGTTTCCATAATTGAGAAAGGATTAAATCCCTGATGTCATGGAGTTCTACGCCAACATTCAAACCACTATATTATGTTGGCTCTTCTCCAGATATCAATGGGGCAACTTCCCTCATTCCCAGCCAACACAATCTCTACTAAGTTATGAGTTGTAGTACAGTATCATCCAATGTACCATAGGTTCTACATTCCTGATCTATGCTCCAGGGTTTCAGAGAGATTAGGGTTTCCTGACATCTTTTGGAGGAGCCAAAAACTAAACCAGAGACTTTCTAAACAATCCTGGTCATTCCCTGTGATTAATCCCTAAGGATGTCAGAGGGACAGATGCCAACACCAGCACCTCCATCACATATCTGTGAAGGTTTATTTAGAATCTGAAGATCATAGAGTTGGAAATGACCACATGGGCCATCCAGTCCAATCCCCTGTCAGTTCTTTATTTAAGGTTCTTAATTTCCTATAATATGCTGGGCGCATTTACTTTGCTACTGCAGAACGTGTCCTTATTGACATCCAAGAGTGCTATTTGACTTTCAAGATAAAACATGCTGTGATCAAGGGAATTATCAAATTTTCAAAATATACATC
This sequence comes from Anolis apletophallus, assembly GCA_030556195.1. Taxonomy (NCBI): domain Eukaryota; kingdom Metazoa; phylum Chordata; class Lepidosauria; order Squamata; family Anolidae; genus Anolis; species Anolis apletophallus. Next base: position 19,658,008 of record JARBWK010000011.1, read on the forward strand.
ACCAGTTGGTTTGTATGACATGACAGGTTGGGCACGGCATGATCCGTCCTATCTTGTGCATTGATATGTATCTTAAATGCACAGTGATTTGCTTATTTTCAGAGCTTGGAAACATCCTGGTGTGTGGTTTTTGAGACTGCAGTGCAAAAGGCATTTCCCCCAAGCTCAAAGCATATATGTGCTTTAACGGCCAAGTAAATGCAATTGTTTAGAAGCGTTAGTAACATTTTAAAGGAGATGGTCAACATATTGAACCTATTTTGAAGCTAGAGTTGAAACACCCTCGAAGGCCCTTTTACAGTTGAAACATAGGTCCTGGTGCTGTGAGTGTGGAGGCAATTCAGACGATGAAGGTTTCGCTGCTCTGGGCTTCTGGGTGAATGCTATTTGAAAGGCCATCTTCATTTCTCTTTCCTTTGAGGAATGGGGCCCGCAGTAGCACTGTGGGTTAAACCACTAACTGCAGAAAAACTGCTGATCGGAAAGTCGGCAGTTCATAGCTGTGGGTCAAGGTGAGCCTCTGCTGTTAGCCTTAGCTTCTGTCAACCTAGCAGTTTGGAAACATGTAATGTGAGTACATCAATAGGTAACGCCTTGAGGAAGGTAAAATGCGCCCATGCAGCTATGCCGGCAATCACAACCAAAAGGGGCTCCTCACCATAGAAAAATGGAACAAGAGCACCTCCCCGTGGCCAGAGTTGAACATCACCTCCAAACGCCAGAAATGGAAATGGAAACCTTTGCCTTTGTTTGTATATTGTATGTCATTGTTCAGTGTATAAAAGGCATTGAATGTTTGCCTATATATGCCTATATATGTGTATGCACCAGGAATGTGGCGCAGCTGGCTAGGTGACAGCTGCATAAGATCTCTACTAACCAGAAGGTCATGAGTTTGAGGCCTGCCCGGGTTGAGGTGGGCTCTCAACCTATTGTGTAGCCTGTTGTTGACCTTTGCAACCCGAAATACAGTTGCATCTGTCAAGTAGGAAATTAAGGTACCACTTAGTGGGGAGGCTTAATTTAACTGATTTATGAGGCCATAAAAAGATCTCCAGGAAACACTATGAGGTATGAAGGAGTGCGACAGCTCCCCCTGGTGGCTAGATGTTAAATTGCCTCTGTCTGTCTTGTGTGTTTGTGTGTCTAAATGTAATGTGTACATTGTAATCCGCCCTGAGTCCCCTGCGGGGTGAGAAGGGCGGAATAGAAATGAAGTAAATAAATAAATAAAATAAATATACTGTAATCCACTCTGAGTCCCCTCAGGGAGATAGAGTGGAATATAAATAAAATGTATTATTATTATTATTATTTGCTCCTAATAGTTAATTTCTAGACACTTTGGGGGTGAAGATGATTCTTTACCCAGTGATAGTTGTTAGTTTGTAGTTTATTCAATGCTTAGACCATAGGTCTTTCACATATAGGAAAAACAAATGCATACATAAAAACTAGATTATAAAATACCATCCAAAACACACTATGCAAATCATTAAAATGCTACATACAGTATGTCAATGGTGAGATTGCCCAACTGCTGTTTTCACACAAATGGAATGTTAAGAAGCCATTTCTCTGGATGCCAAAAAAGCAACTAAATGAGACTGAATAATTTTAGAAGCAATGTGGAATAATGGTTTGAGTGTTGCGCTAGAACCCTGAGAAGCAAAGGTTCAAATCCCTGCCTGGTTGGAGATGCTGGGCAAGTTGCATTCTCTTAGTTTCAGAGGAAGGCAAGAGCAATCTCCTCCGCAAGAAAACACTATGAGTGATAGAAGACACATGTTGTGCGTGTGCAAGGGTGACACACCTCGCGCCAAGGACAATAACACAGACACAAGTGGTTGGATGAAAATGGCCACAACTCATTTATTGAAAACAGGAACAAAGGGTTGGAGGCCATGCATGGGTCCTGGATCAGGGTCGTACAGCCCCCACAAATGTCCAAAGGCATTTGCAAGCTTGGGGTGCGAGCGGCCCAATGCCTGTCCACGGAAACCCGGCACCCCAGGGGGCCTGGGCGTTATCCCCATTACAACCAAGGGGCGATAAGCCAGCCTGATCCAGGGGCCATGCCACACGCCAAACACGGAGTTGTGACAAAGAACATAATAACGCATAACCATGAACAGTACAACAATGACATGAAGAATGAACAAATGGATGCCAACGAGCATTGCAATAAGTAGGGAGGGTGGGAGGAAAAACAGAGCTGGCCCCCACGTGCAGCCTGGGCAGCCCCGATGGCCTTAAATTGGCTGCCCAGGCGAAAGTGCAGGCCCACCGGCGCAAAAAAGGGGATGGGGCAGGGCCAGCTCCGTCATTGGCCGGCTGGCATTTGGTGGCGGGAAACCTTCCTGCCACCCTAGGGGCTTCTGGGAAGGAGAAGCCCCTGCGTCTCTCCACAAGATGGCGGCGAGGGCAACCCCGCCCCACAACCCGCTCGGCTGGTAAGTCAGCCAAGCACAATAATGACAACAATTCATTTTACCAGGTAGGTGCTGTTTATCAAGCAAGTGCCAAATCCCATTGGTGGAATTCTAATTAGAGTAATGCCATTCACTTAGTCAACATCTTTGCAAAATGAAATGCAAAGAGACACAATGGGGGGGGGGGTGCCTAGCTCAATTTTTCTGTAGGTGAAAAAGATCTTGGAGTCTTCGTGGACAACAAGTTAAACATGAGCCAACAATGTCATGCAGCAGGTTAAAAAGCCAATGGGATTTTGGCCTGCATAAATAGGAATCTAGTACCTAGATCCAGTGAAGTCTGATCTGGCTACGGTCGTCCACGCTCTGGTCACATCCCGACTACTGCAATGCACTCTACGTGGGGCTGCCTTTGAAGACAGTTCAGAAATTACAACTAGTCCAATGGGCGGTAGCCAGATTACTAAACAGAACTACATACAGGGAGCATACCACCCCCCTGTTGTGTCAGCTCCACTGGCTGCCTGTCCATTTCCGAGCTCAATTCAAGGTGCTGGTTTTGACCTTTAAAGCTCTATATGGTTCTGGCCCAGCTTACTTGTCCGAACGCATCAGCCTCTATGTCTCACCTCACAATTTAAGATCATCCAGGGAGGCCCTGCTCTCACTCCTGCCAACTTCTCAAACGTGGTTGGTGGGGACGAGAGAGAGGGCCTTCTCGGTGGTGGCTCCCCCTCTGTGGAACGCGCTCTCAAGTGACATATGATTGACCACATCCCTCCTGGCATTCAGGAAAGGAGTGAAGTCCTGGCTGTGGGACCAGGCGTTTGCACATTAGCACAATGCAGCACTTTGGACTGGATTTGTAATGGCAAGTTGATGGAGATGGCTCAATGCCCCTGTTATGGACGGAACACTGTTTTTAACTTAAGTGAATGTGTGATGTGTTAATGTTAATTGTATTTTAATATATTTTAATGTGGAATGTTTTTGGTTTTTATATTGTATTTTACTGTGTGGACATCAAATTGTGCCTTTTGTTAGGCCGCTCTGAGTCCCCCCCGGGGGGGGGGGTTGAGAAGAGCGGGATAGAAATTTTGGAAATAAATAAATAATAAGTCATGCTACCCCTTTAGTCTGCCTTGGTCAGACCACACCTGGAATACTGTGTCCAATTCTGGACACCACAATTGAAGGAAGATGTTGACAAGCTGGAATGTCTATGTCTACGATTCTATGATTCTAGTACATGTAGCAAAATCCAATTGACATAGTGAATCTACTCCAACCAAATAATTTAGGCAGGTTCCCCTTGACTTAAAATGCAGGGTGTCCATCAAACATAGATGTCATGGTGACCGATGATATTGGTAACCATTCTGGGGAGAAATCAAACGGGGACTGAAAAACGTATTAAAGCTTTCATGGACTTGAGGTTGACATATGTGCTTGGTTGGTTGCACCTGTGAAACTGTTAGTTTCTGTTCTGCTTAACCTCTATTTTCAACCTCATATCATTTCTTTACTCAGGGCCTGACCCAAAATGTAGCCAGCCGCCCTGACTCTCCAGAAAGGGAGTTCCATGCCTATTTATCAGAGTTGCTCAGACGTAAGTGCTGATAAGGGCTGATACTGCAGTTCTTTTCCTATCTTTACTCTTTGGTTTGCCCTGGTTACTGCTGCTACATTTGAGCTTTCGGATAGCCATCGCACCTAGCTACACTGGCTATCTTGCCCTTCATCCCTTGCTCCTCTGCCTATACATATGTTCAGGAAGATGAATATACTAGGAAAAGTATACTTCTCTCAACTGTACACATTTGAGAGAAGTGTCCCATTTTTACATTTGCTTTTAAAAGTGTCCCAGTATCACTTTCTTCCTCTCACTTTCCCCCCTTTGTCCTCAGTCCATTTTCTCCTTGGACTCTTCCATACTACACTGTTACAGGTCAAAGTTTCCACTTGAACTGTATTAGCTTACAGCGAGTTACATCACTGAGGCTCCTTCTACACAGCTGTATAAAATCCACATTGATTTCGATTTGTATACCGTCCTTTCCGGATGGCTCAGGGCGGTTTACAATATATCGAACTACTAACAGGCATAAAACATAACAATTAAAACAGTACCAAGTAACAGCGTAGAAACAGACAAGATTGGAACAATTCCAGATAGGGCAATTCCACCCTCCCAGGGAAGTTATAAGCTAAAAGCTTGCCGGAACAACGCAGTTTTACATGCTCTCCGGAAAGCCGCTAGTTCACCAACTGAACGAACTTCTGGTGGTAGGCTATTCCACAAACAAGGTGCAGCCACGGAGAAGGCTCTCTGTCTGGTTGAAGTACGTAATGGCGGAACCTGTAGAAGATTGAGGTCTTCTGAATGGAGGGATCTCTGGGGAACATATGGGAGTAGACGGTCCCTCAAGTACACCGGCCCCAGACCATGCAAGGCCTTAAAGGTCAATACCAACACTTTGAAGATGACCCGGTGCTCAATCGGTAACCAGTGCAGTCGCTGCAGAGTTGGAGTAATGTGAGCCCTGGCCGGTACTCCAGCCAGGAGTCTCGCTGCTGCGTTCTGCACCAGTTTGAACTTCTGGATAACCGACAAAGGAAGGCCAATGTAAAGGGCGTTGCAGTAGTCTAGCCTCGAGATGACCGTTGACTGGATTACCATGGCTAGGTCATTACCGGAGAGGTAGGGCGCCAGCCGCCTCGCTTGCCGCAGATGGAAGAAGGCAGATCTGCTGATTGAACTGGATTATATGGCAGTGTGCACTCAGGTAACCTGCCTTGTTGTTCTGGGTAATATGGCTGTGTGGAATGGCCCGAAGACATTTAACAAAGCTCACAGGTTTACTGAACTGCTGACTTTCGACCATGCAAAATTTCCTATAGGCTAACCCCCACCCTTCAAACCTTCCACACGCAATTAAGACCTGGCTTTTCTGACAAGCCTTCGACCATATTTAGACTCTCTAATAATATATGAGGATCTTTAGATTCTTTATAAGCACTTTATAATTCTGAGATTGAATACTGCTGTTTTATCTATAGCAATTGCTGTATTTTATTGTTTTTACCAGGGGATATGGTGAATTTATCATGTTGTGTTGATTGTTTATTGTTTACTTGTATGTTTTGTTTTGCACTTGTTGTATTTTACATGCCACACCTTGAGTGTTTTGTGAGCCGCCCGAGTCCCTCTGGGAGATGGTAGTGGGATATAAATAATAATAATAATTATTATTATTATTATTTTACTGACACAAAAACATATAATGTCACAGCAAACAAGATCTATATGCTGGATTTCGTATCACAAAATCACAAGTCGAACACTTCCCAAGCGTCTAGAACTGTATGATGTATTTTCGAATGATGTGTGCAGATCTATGTAAGGTGTCCTTTAGCAGCTGAGAGATTGTGATTTTGTCAATGTTTATTGTTTCCAAATGCTGGCTGAGATATTTTGGCATAGCACCCAGTGTGCCGATTACCACTGGAACCACCTGTACTGGTTTATGCCAGAGCCATGTGTACTGGTTTATGCCAGAACTATTACTATTACTGGAATAAACCATGTGTACTGGTTTATTCCAGAACTATTATTATTATTATTATTATTACAAAAGCTCCACACAGTGGCCATGTGCCACTGCACATTAAGCAGACTCAAATGGTGGCCAACTGGCTCTCCAATGTCATTGGCAAAATAAAACATTTCTGGGCCAAATTGAACACGTCTTGATGCCTTTCTAAGGGCATATGGCGCAGCAATAAAGGCTGCAAAGAAATCTTTTCTGGCAGCCAATATTATGTCCGCAAGGAACCATCTGGCGGAGCTGTTCCTGAGTTGTCAGAGTCCTATTAAATCCCACCGTCCAGGATGGGAGCCCTGACAACTCGACAACCCACTGTGAAGCATTCGCTCAGTTCTTTGCAGACAAAGTCGCTTTGATCTGTTCAGGTCTGGACACCATATTAACGGCAGTCTCTGAGGATGTAACACGAGCACCTGCTTGTCCGATTTTGATGGATTCATTTCAATTAGTGAAATCCGAGGATGTGGACAAGATACTCGGAGGAATGAGGGCAACCACATGCATCCTAGACCCCTGCCATCCTGGCTTCTAAAGGAGGCCAGAGGGGGATTGGCAGAGTGGGTAAAGATGGTGGTCAATGCCTCCCTTCGGGAAGGCAATATTCCAGCCAGCTTAAAACAAGCTGTTATAAAACTACGGTTGAAAAAACCACCACTCAATTCGTCAACTATTGGCCTGTTTCCAATCTTCAATTTTTGGGCAAAGTCATGGAATGTGTGGTGGCCTCACAACTCCAGGTATTCTAAGAAGACATGGCTAATAATAATAATAATAATAATTTATTTATAATCCACATCCATCTCCCCAAAGGGGACTCGTAGTGGCTTACATGGGGCCGTGCCCGAAAAACACATCATAAAAAATATCAAAAACATCAGAAAACAATAAACACAATAAAAGCAATAAACACAATAAAATAAATACATCTTTGAAAACACAAGAACATAGGATCTGGCACAGCCTGGTTTTAGGCCGGGCAACAACATCAAAACATACAGAGTCACAACATGAACGAACAAACAAAAAGAGTAACAGCAACACAAGCATGGAATTACCCAACGACACATCAATATTAAAAGAAGAAAATCCTGACTGCTGTTCATGTCTATTTGTAGGGGCATGGAAAAGGAATGGGTCAGGACAATTTAAAAGGCTGAGTCAAACCTGATACAAATTGAAATAAGATGGGACCGGCATTTGGGTACAGTACTGCAATAGGTAAATGACAAAAGTGGGGATGGGCTATGTCCAGGGGCCTGTTAGGAGAATGACCATGGTAATATATAGGGGGCTAGGTCATGTCTGGACAGTGTCTAGGTTGAGCTAGCACTGGTCACTCTGAAACCACCTGGTCTTCAAGCTCTTACGAAAAGAGGGGAGTGATGGGGCCTGTCTTATTTCTCTTGGAAGGGCATTCCAGAGGCGGGGGGCCACCACCGAAAAGGCCCTCTCTCTCGTCCCCACCAACCATGCTTGTGACAGAGGTGAGAGCGAGAGGGGGGCCTCCTCGGAGGGTCTTAGAGTTCACACTGGTTCATAGATGGAGATGTGTTCGTAAAGATAGGCAGGACCCAAACTGTTTAGGGCTTTATAGGTCATTGCCTGCACCTTGAATTTGGCTCGGCAACTTACCGGCAGCCAATGAAGCTGTTTTAATAGGAGCATTGTATGCTCCCTATAGTTTGCTCCAGTAAGGAGCCTGGCTGCCGCCCATTGTACCAGTTGTAATTTTCGGGCCATCTTCAAGGGCAACCCAACGTAGAGCACATTGCAATAGCCAAATCTGGATGTGACCAAGGCGTGGACCACCCTGGCCAAATCAGACTTCACGAGGTACGGTCGCAGCTGGCGCACAAGTTTGAGTTGTGCAAAGGTTGTTAAAGGCTCCTCCCTAAACACCAGAATTCTGCAGGAGGCAGAAACCAGATATTAAGTGGATTTTTTTCTCTAGTATGATGAGGAAACAAAGAATCATTTGGAGCCAATGGGTACAATTATGGCACCATTGAAGGAAGAAAAAAAATACTAGTTCCCCATCAGATAGTTTGTGAAGTACTGACCTAGAATATGTTCCAGGATTCTCTACAGTGTTTCCATGAAAGAAGCAGTGAGAGAACAAATAGATAATCACTGGAAGAGTTTCAAAGAAGCTCACAAATCTGCCTAACACTCCCAAATATCTCACTTTTGCTATTTTTACAAGCCAGGCATCTCAACCGAGAAGCTCCACATTCTGGTTAGAAAGTCCGCTAAAATCAATAGCAAAGCGTTCCTTTCTTACCTGGGTTCTTTCCCGGTTTTTCACGTTCTCGATTGACTAGAAAAAGGGATTAGCCGTGTGGTGTTGAGCCTCTTATATATATGTGTTTTAGCAAGGCATGAGTAAACACCGGTTATCAATTGGGTGGGTAGAAAAGAACCATTTGGGTGGAGGGAAGAGTGATAAGTTCTAAGGTAAGTATAACCATTTGGAAAACCTTTTTTATTAATGGGCAATTCATATGTCTAATTCGGTTTTCAAAAAAGAAAGCTCCTGCCCTTACTAAAACAAAACATGGTAAATTTTCAGTACATTTTATTTCTATCTGTAGCACCCATGGGTCCGCCCGGGCCGCGGGGGAGGGGTGACGCACCGGGGGTTCCGTTGGCATTGGGACCCGCACAGGCCGAAAGGGACTCGGAGGATGAGTTGGAAGGCCCAGAGCAAGATTGGTCAGCCGTGCCTTTGCCCAGTCCACCGGCAGAGAGTTTAGCCTGGGATTTTGAATGGGAGCATTCTCCCGGGGAAGGAGCGGACCAGGTGGGGATGGGAGGCAGCGAAGCGGATAGCGGAGATAGTTATGAATTCCCAAATGGCCGAGGTTCCCAGGAGCTGGCCGAGCAGCAGATGGAGGCTAGCGGATGGGAAACTTCGGGGGAGGCTGCTTCTCAGGAAGATAGCGATACTAGGCTGGAAGAGCGGGGCCGTTCTCATAACAGGCGCAGGGACATAGAGGAGGGCAGGAGGAGCTGGCATCTGTCCCTAGACCGTCACCGTTCGGAAAGTAGAGACTGGAGGCGCCGGGCCCTAGATCGTCGAGGGTCCCGGCCGAGGGATTAAAATGCGGCCCCGAGGGAACTGATCCTCAGTTCTCCGGCCACGTCTATACTGAATAGGCGCGAAGCGGAGTGGGACCACAAGTCCAGAGTGGTCATCAAGCCTTGCCTTGCCTTTGCCTTGTTTCCTGAGCCGCAGTGGTTTGCGGCACCTCGCCCTGGTCCTTGATTCGCATTGGATTGCGAAACCTTGTCCTGTTTCCTGATCCGCATTGGTTTGCGGAGCCTTGCCACGCTTCAAGCTATTTGCTACGATACTTTGGACTATTTGCTATATACTTTGAACACTTGCATATTATTGGACTATTTACCTTTTGAACTGTTTTTATATACTCAATAAAGTAGTTAGCCTTTGCTACGTCTCCGTGTGTGTGTTAAAGGGGCAGTTCTAAGTCGGCGTTTGTGACAGTTGGCCGGAGAACTCCTCGAACCCCTTTCGCACCACGGGACGTACCAGGAACCGCAGGCAGCGCACCCAGGCTCCCATCGTCCCCACTGTCGCCATGGCTAACCTGACCGACGCAGAATAAACGAGCAGGCTGCTAACAGAAAGCACTAAACAACAGTGTGTGGTTTCCAAATGGTAATAGACTCTATATCCCAGAGCAAGTAAAGAATGACATCACCCCCATAGGTATGAAAATAGCACTCTATTGGTGAATAACGAAGGTAATTAAACATACAATGATGGCATAATCATGGCAATATACAATCAATGCAAACAAGGCGCAGAAAGACAGCCCCCCAATGTACTTGCACGGTGTAGGGAGCTGTGCCGGACGACGTCGTGAAGGGATGGAGACGGCAGATGCTAGCGTTGTTGCTGGGGTGCGGCGTGAGCCGGTCCAGCGTGGTGGGCGGCGCTCTGGAATGGCGTGGGCCCACAACGGACGTCGTGAACGTGCGGCGAAGTGGAAGACGTCAGCACGTTCGGCGCAAGGGAGCGACGGTGGATGGCGTGCAGGGGGATCCCTGATGGGGAATCCCGGCGTTCCCCTGGCGTCTGTTTGCGAGAGTTCGAGCTCTCTTCCCCTCTCGCCGGGTGAATGGCAAGGCGCGTCAACAAGGGCTGCACAGGCTTGAATCCCGGGAACCAAGACACGGAAGGGGATGGTGGGATCTCCAAAGGGTGGGTCGGATTCACAAACAAGCAGAGGGTAGTCTATACCAAGGCATGGATGCCTATCGAGGGAGTATTCCCCCAGGACTCGTGTGAGTGAGGAGGCGGTGTGGCTCCCTCTCTTCACATGGGCTTGGTGGGTAGCAGAGCCGACGGCCAGCTTAATGCTGAATCATGCGCGGCCACATAAGACCGTTTCGGGCATCATATGTTGGCTCCTTTTTCAAGGCTCTAAAGGCTAGGCCCAAGCAATAGTCACTACAAACATAAGTAATAAAGGAAATCAATATCCACAAGTATATAAGGAACACTAATATACAGCCAGTCAATGAAATACATAGCATAATACATACCATATCAGGTGTGCAGATACACATAACCCCACTCGGTGGAAGCAGGGTGACCCAAAGGTACTAACACAGTGAAACCAACAGATTTATAACAAGATGGAACTGATGCAGATTGGGTCATTGAGGCCAGCTGGCCACTCTGAGTTGAGCCGTAAAATCCACAAATTTTCCAACCTCATTAATTGATCACTAATCTCCAATTGAGGGTTGGGTTTGACCTTCTCAGGATCCTGACTCTTAAGGAGGCAGCAGTGTGATTCATCTGGGTGCAGTGTGAATAAAAGGCTGAGTCCCTGTTTTTATTATTAATTTTCGAGCGATGCTCAATAAATCTGGTTTTAAGTTCTCTTTTAGATTGGCCCACATAAATTAGATTGCAGCTGCATTGAATGGCATAGACAATCATCTTGGTGGAGCAGGTCCCAAAGGATTTGACCCAGAAATATTTATTTTTGGAGGGACAGAAGATTTGTTTATCAGAGCAGATATTTCCACAAATGGAGCAATGGGCACATGCCATTGTTCCAGGGGAAAGGGTACTCCTCACCATGGGTTGGAAAATTAATAATAAAAACAGGGACTCAGCCTTTTATTCACACTGCACCCAGATGAATCACACTGCTGCCTCCTTAAGAGTCAGGATCCTTGAGAAGGTCAAACCCAACCCTCAATTGGAGATTAGTGATCAATTAATGAGGTTGGAAAATTTGTGGATTTTACGGCTCAACTCAGAGTGGCCAGCTGGCCTCAATGACCCAATCTGCATCAGTTCCATCTTGTTATAAATCTGTTGGTTTCACTGTGTTAGTACCTTTGGGTCACCCTGCTCTCCACCGAGTGGGGTTATGTGTATCTGCACACCTGATATGGTATGTATTATGCTATGTATTTCATTGACTGGCTGTATATTAGTGTTCCCTATATACTTGTGGATATTGATTTCCTTTATTACTTATGTTTGTAGTGACTATTGCTTGGGCCTAGCCTTTAGAGCCTTGAAAAAGGAGCCAACATATGATGCCCGAAACGGTCTTATGTGGCGCGCATGATTCAGCATTAAGCTGGCCGTCGGCTCTGCTACCCACCAAGCCCATGTGAAGAGAGGGAGCCACACCGCCTCCTCACTCACACGAGAGTCGGGGAATACTCCTCGATAGGCATCCATGCCTTGGTATAGACTACCCTCTGCTTGTTTGTGAATCCGACCCACCCTTTGGAGATCCCACCATCCCCTTCCGTGTCTTGGTTCCGGGATTCAAGCCTGTGCAGCCCTTGTTGACGCGCCTTGCCATTCACCCGAGAGAGGGGAAGAGGCTCGGAACTCTCGCAAACAGACGCCGGGAACGCCGGGATTCCCATCAGGGATTCCCCCCTGCACGTCATCCACCGTCGCCTCCCCTTGCGCCTCGAACGTGCTGACGTCTTTCCCGCCGCCGCGCGTTCACGGCGTCCTTTGTGGGCCCACGCCATTCCAGAGCGCCGCCCACCACGCTGGATCGGCTCACACCGCACCCCAGCAACAACGCTAGCATCTGCCGTCTCCATCCCTTCACGACGTCGTCGGCACAGCTCCCTACACCGTGCAAGTACATTGGGGGGCTGTCTTTCTGCGCCTTGTTTGCATTGATTGTATATTGCCATGATTATGCCATCATTGTATGTTTAATTACCTTCGTTATTCACCAATAGAGTGCTATTTTCATACCTATGGGGGTGATGTCATTCTTTACTTGCTCTGGGATATAGAGTCTATTACCATTTGGAAACCACACACTGTTGTTTAGTGCTTTCTGTTAGCAGCCTGCTCGTTTATTCTGTATCTGTTAAAAGGTTTTTACCTTGTGAGCAAACCATGGACGTAATAACGTCCTTTGAAGCCCAGGATAGGGCTGAAATCATTCAAATGTATAACATATTCAATAGAGAGGATACACAGGACACTGAAGAGAATGCACAGGAGGAACCCACTGCAGATGACTTACTGACCAAGGAGTCTAGACTAATCAATGTTGAACTCAATGCTGCCTCCCTAGCTGAATACATTAGGAGATCCATGATCCCTAGGGGGATGAGAATGAGGATTCCCCAGGGAATATATTTGTCAGATGAGAACTTCACTAAGAGCTGGGATGGGATCATCCAGAAATGTTCCTTAGATCTGATGACTTTGATAGTGAAACGAGCAACTCAGGAATGTGAGGAATTAAGGACTGAGATTACTGAACTAAAGGAGACCTTAAAGGATAAAATACAACCTGTGGATCTAGAAAAAATTAAGAAAGATTGTGATACCCTGTATAATGATATAAAGAGACGCAAATTGTCCAAGTTAAAGAGGGATGAGAAAGATTACAAAGAGGGGAACATTTACAAATGGGCCCCCAGAACATCTGGATTTGGACATAGAAAAATCACCTTCTCCAATGACTCCTTGGACTCGGGTGGCTCACTAGGTGCCAGGTCTAATCCTCCTGAGGAGAATCCCCAACCTGGGACCTCCTCCTCGTCCTCCTCATATTCCTTGAGAGATCGCAAAAATCCACCCAACCAAAAACCTAAGGGTGGTCAAAATTTTCCCAGGGGCCGGGGAAAAAGGAACAAAAGATAGTATTAAATTTGTCAAAATATATTCTCTCTGAGAAAGAAGAGTCTCTCCTAAATAAAGGTTTATCATTTGTCCACACGCCTAGATGTGATGATTTTGACATCAGGAGAGACCTATCTACATTGTTCAGAACCATCAGACTCAAACACCATTTTGCTGGTTCCACCTCTTCCACTGTTAGAAATAAATTTGCCCTGAAAAGTCGTTTTACACCTATAAATCCACCACATAACATTAGGACATTTGAAGAAATGGTACTAAAGGAGACTAATCTAATTGACCATACGGAGGATAAAAATACTCCAACATACCTTATTAAAATACTCAGACAACTGGGAAATAATCCCAATATTGTCATTGGAGGCGGACAAAGGAGGTTCCATAGTCATCATGGATACAGACACTTATGATGCTGAATGTTATCGGCAACTTAATAATTCTAAATATTACAAGAAATTAACCATGGACCCCTCCAAACAATATTTACGCACCATCAATTTAATCATTGAGGAAGCGGTTGCGCAAGGGGACATAGATAACATCATTGGACAATTCTTATCCAAAGAACACTATAGGGTACCAAAATTCTACTGTCTCCCCAAAATTCACAAGAATGTCCGGCCCCCTCCAGGCAGACCCATTGTCTCCGGTTGTGATGGAATTCTCCACCCCTTTCCATATTTTTGGATGAGTACCTTCAACCAGCTGTAAAAGCGACTGACTAGGGCCTACATACAAGACACTACTGATTTCATCAGGAAGGTGGAAAACTTCCCGCTAGCTCCCGGTGACACTCTGCTCACTGCGGATGTCTCATCACTGTATCCAACATCCCCCTTCCTGAATTACGGGATGTTGTTGAACTTACCTTGGATAACCGCCATGATGTTTGGGATCCACCCACTGGCTTTTGTTGAGTCTCCTTGACATTATACTGGACTATAACTATTTTCAGTTCAAACAGGTTTTTCCTCCAGATCCATGGCATTTCCATGGGCACCACGGCAGCGCCATCCTGGCCAACATTTTCATGAACCATTTAGAGATGGGACATATATTTCCCGAAGTTCCCAACACCTTCTCGAGGGCTGTGAAGCTGTATGTTAGGTTCATAGATGACATCTTTCTAATTATTAACGATTCCGTCACTGCCACTGACTTCTGTCAGTGGATCAACAATTGGCATCCATGCATTGAATTTACATCAACTCATAGTCTGGAACAAGTAAATTTCCTGGATGTCAGTGTACAAGAACAACAATCTCATTAAGATTAGAATTATCAGAAACCAACTAACCAAAATACTTACCTCCATTTTCACAGTTTCCACACGCCCAACTTAAAAGGAACCTTCCTATTCCCAATTTTTTAAGACTCAAGAGGAATTCTTCCTCCCATTTTGAATTCAAAAAAGGATGCGGACTGCATGACTCAGGATTTTATCCTTAGAGGGTTATCCTTTTACATCATCAGGAGTGCCAGGGAAAGGCCGAGACCACGGACCGGCAAAGTCTCTTTAGAAAGAACACCACCAAAATACCAAACAAGGTAGAATTATCTGGCCCCTCACCTTCTCTCCACACAGTAATACTCTAAAAACCATTGTTAATAAATACTGGCCACTGTTGGATAGCATCGAGGAGTAGCCAACAGACCCATGATTGCCTACAAAAGGACCAGGAATTTGAAAAGTTATCTGGTACACACTGAACAGCCAACCCATGGTGAGGAGTACCCTTTCCCCCTGGAACAATGGCATGTGCCCATTGCTCCATTTGTGGAAATATCTGCTCTGATAAACAAATCTTCTGTCCTCCAAAAATAAATATTTCTGGGCCAAATCCTTTGGGACCTGCTCCACCAAGATGATTGTCTATGCCATTCAATGCAGCTGCAATCTAATTTTATGTGGGCCAATCTAAGAGAACTTAAAACCAGATTTATTGCATCGCTCGAAAATTAATAATAAACAGGGACTCAGCCTTTTATTCACACTGCACCCAGATGAATAACACTGCTGCCTCCTTAAGAGTCAGGATCCTTGAGAAGGTCAGACCCAACCCTCAATTGGAGATTAGTGATCAATTAATGAGGTTGGAAAATTGGTGGATTTTACGGCTCAACTCAGTGGCCAGCTGGCCTGTGACCCAATCTGCATCAGTTCCATCTTGTTATAAATCTGTTGGTTTCACTGTGTTAGTACCTTTGGGTCACCCTGCTCTCCACCGAGTGGGGTTATGTGTATCTGCACACCTGATATGGTATGTATTATGCTATGTATTTCATTGACTGGCTGTATATTAGTGTTCCTTATATACTTGTGGATATTGATTTCCTTTATTACTTATGTTTGTAGTGACTATTGCTTGGGCCTAGCCTTTAGAGCCTTGAAAGGAGCCATCATATGTTGCCCGTATCGGTCTTTTGTGGCCGCGCATGATGATTCAGCATTAAGCTGGCCGTCGGCTCTGCTACCCACCAAGCCCATGTGAAGAGAGGGAGCCACACCGCCTCCTCACTCACACGAGTCCTGGGGGAATACTCCCTCGATAGGCATCCATGCCTTGGTATAGACTACCCTCTGCTTGTTTGTGAATCCGACCCACCCCTTTGGAGATCCCACCATCCCTTCCGTGTCTTGGTTCCCGGGATTCAAGCCTGTGCAGCCCCTTGTTGACGCGCCTTGCCATTCACCCGGCGAGAGGGGAAGAGAGCTCGGAACTCTCGCAAACAGACGCCAGGGAACGCGAGGATTCCCCATCAGGGATTCCCCCTTGCACGTCATCCACCGTCGCCTCCCTTGCGCCTCGAACGTGCTGACGTCTTTCCACTTCGCCGCGCACGTTCACGTCGCCCTTTGTGGGCCCACGCCATTCCCAGCGCCGCCCACCACGCTGGACCGGCTCACGCCGCACCCCAGCAACAACGCTAGCATCTGCCTTCTCCATCCCTTCACGACGTCGTCCGGCACAGCTCCCTACACCGTGCAAGTACATTGGGGGGCTGTCTTTCTGCGCCTTGTTTGCATTGATTGTATATTGCCATGATTATGCCATCATTGTATGTTTAATTACCTTCGTTATTCACCAATAGAGTGCTATTTTTTCATACCTATGGGGGTGATGTCATTCTTTACTTGCTCTGGGATATAGAGTCTATTACCATTTGGAAACCACACACTGTTGTTTAGTGCTAACCTGACCGACGCCCAGGTGCAAGAGATGCAACGAGAATTGGGTGAGCTGCGGACCTGGCCGGACGGCACCCGGGGTGAGCCCACCCGGCCGCTTCAGTGGCAATCCGGCCCAGGTGGAGGTTTTTGTTTGCCAAGTGGAACTTTATTTGGAGCAACGCCTAACGAGTTCGCCAACGATCGAGCCCAGGTGGTTTTCGTTTTCAATCTGCTGGACGGGTCTGCGGCAACGTGGGCCACCGCATTGATCCGGGCGCAGTCCCCCCATACCAACACGCTGCGGGCTTTCCTGGATGCGATCAGGGCAACATGGGGGGCCCCGGTGAATGAGGAACTCGCTGAGAGGGATCTGGCCCGGCTGACGTGTAAGGATCTCTCCCCGAGTTCTGGCTTCCCAGACACAGTGGGGTCTGCCGTCGTTGCGGTATCACTACATTGCGGGACTGCCGTCGGAACTACAACAGGAGATGATAAAACATCCTCGGCCCGCGGATCTGGAGGCTGCCATCACCTTGAGCCTTCGGATGGAAGCGGGACTGCAGACCAGGAGGCGGTGGGACAAGGGCGTGATGGAGAAACCGGTGGCGCGGAAGGAAGGGGCTGGACAGTTTCAACCCCCGGCAATTGCCAGTGCCGGCCGGCCCGGATGACCCGGAGCCCATGCAGTTGGGTACAGTTCAGCCCAAAAAGTAGACAAAGCGGAGAAGGCACGGCGTCAGCGCCTCAACTTGTGCTGGTACTGGGGGGCTGGACATTTTCTAAGGAGTGCCCCAGAAACCGCGTGGCAAGACCCCTCGGGCCTCTGCCGCCCTCGGTGGGGCCCGGAGGCCGAAGAAGCCATTCAGGCGACGGGGAAGGACCGGCCGGGTGTAAGAGGGTTCGCTCCTTTCGGCCGCCGCCGCTAACCTCCCCCCTGAACCCAAGACTGGACAATTGTTCCTTGTAATGGTCAGTTTGTGGTCGCCCGAGAAGGGGCCGATGATGGTCCATGCCATGATTGACTCGGGAGCGACCAACAACTTCATCGATGCGGACTATGCCAAGTCTGCCGGATTAAATTTTCTCGATCTCCAAGAGCCCAAGGGCGTCCAACCATTGTTGGGAGAGTCCTGAAAACGGGCTGTAACTCAGTATACGGCTCCTACCAGGATGTGGACTAGCTCCCATAAAGAGGACATTTCTTTCCTTGTGACCAAGCTCCCAGATTTCCCCATTGTCCTGGGCATTGTGTGGCTCGCGCTCCACGACCCCCCAGATCTCCTGGGCTAAGAGGCAGCTAATTTTTTCTTCGGACCATTGCCAGGGCCACTGCATGACGGCCCGGGCGTGCCTGGCCCAAGAAGTGGAGAATGTGGCCACCCTGCCCAAGAAGTATGCCGGATTTTGGGATGTCTTCAGTGAGAAGGAGGCGGAACGCTTGCCTCCGCACCGGCCCTATGACTGTGCCATTGAACTGCAACCGGGGGCCCCGATCCCGCGGGGGAGACTCTACCCTCTCTCGGAACCAGAGCAACAGGCTCTCCGAGATTTCCTGGATGAGAACCTGCGGAAGGGGTTCATTCGGCCCTCCCAATCCCCGGCTGGGGCTCCGATTCTTTTCGTCAAGAAGAAATCGGGAGTTGCCTGACTGTGCAATGA